>CP139509.1:151651859-151846209 GCA_021014915.2 Artemisia tridentata subsp. tridentata
GAAAGGAATCATGTGCATTTTGATGTGATCATTATACATTTATTACTAACAGCAGTCTTAGAGCTTGGCCATTTGTTGACTGAAACTCGGGTCAATGCAAACCACCATCTGCAAACAAAAATAAAATTAAAAATCCATTAAGCTAAAAATACACACGCAAAGTTTCTAGATTGATATGTGACGGGAATGCTCTTTTGTATAGTTTGCAAATACCTTGCCAACGCTTTTACCAGAATGCAAATATTCAACTGCATCAGCAACAGACTGAACGCCTATAAAGCTTTTGGGGTCTATTGCAACCTGATACGTGTACACAAAAAAATACATGATAAATCTTGAGTTTTGCAAAGAGAGATTAAAAAATTCAATAAAATGGTTACCTTTGACAAATGTAATGTTAATTAATTAGATATTAAATCCAAATAGCACATAAAGCTAAGACAATCTTGCTAACCTTCCTAGCAAATGGTATACAAAAAGGTTATGTACAAAATATACCACGTCGTTTGAGTCAAATTAAAGATGTATTAACAGCCATTGTCAATTCCATTGGCAACTCAGGGGGTACCACCGAAGTTATGATCAAGGAACAATTCAGAAGAAGCTTGTATCTACTCCTGTTTAGGTCTTCAAGCCCCTAAATCAACAACATTTAGAGTAATACTTAAGGTATGTTAACAGATTTCGATAGCGTGTCAAATTGTTCTGGAGCTTGTTTCACATTTTTCATCAAAAATACAACTACCTGAGTGAATATACATATTTTATATTTTGGCAAGGCTTCACATATCAAATAATGACCACATGTCAGCCGCTTGTTTTCTAGCCTGTTTGTCGCTTTGTCGATGAAATTATTTGGTTTTCAAATCCTGCAAGCAGCAGCAGACGTTTCCAAGCCAAGTATCTTCAGCTTCTTATATTAATCCTTGTACATATGGTATCAAAATCAAACATTGAGTGAAAAAAAAAATGACTATGTGTTTAAAAAGTAGAAGCTGAACCTTCTGGATCTTTTTCTAGGATCATTTCCTGATCAACAATTTCTATGTCACTGTTTCTTGAATCTGTCAAACTCGAATCCTTGCTTTTGCCCCATATGATTAAATATAGTCCGATAACAATGACTTCCGATCCAATAACCCTGTAAACATTTAGTTACAAACAAAATATTAAATTTTGTTAAACTAAAGATGCCATGATATCAGTGGGCAATCCGACCCAACCTATTTTGACACACTATAGATTACCCGGTTGACCCATTACTCAACCAATTTGACCATCGCCAACAACATTGGCCATTTGTTAAGATAAATTTGATGAGCTTATTATCTTCCTTAGCTGTCCAAGAACCTTTCTTAACATCTTAAAAAAGGGTCGTATCCACAGGTGCAAGCTAGAGAATTATATTGGATACAACTCATCACTAATAAGGAAAGAATTAATACCTCGTAAGGATAGTCCATTTTCTTCATTATGTTGTACGCTTTCCATGGAGGCTCGATAATCTGCAGTGACATTGACAGTAAGAGATCGATAAAATGTTTCGGAATTCTACATCCAGAAATGATAATGTGTCATATATAGTTAAATGTCCATAGATTATAGCTTTATATCAAATTGTAACTGATAAATGATGATGGAATAATTTACAGAAAGAGGTAACAGTTGCTTAAGTACTCACATCATCAGCAGAGATCCGCCTTACAATAGCTATGGATGATAAAACAGCAACAATCATCACACATGTCATGAAAAAAGTAGCAGCACGGATATGATGTTGCTCCTGAATAATGTCAATTTGTAAATATATAGTAATGAACATATTCAACTCATTTTTGTGAGTAACTGTGTGAAGGGACTGATCAATGTAAGAACATACCCTCGCAGAAACATGATAGTATGGATCATGTTCACCAATGATGGGCGAGATAGCATCGTCTCCAATCCATCCAGCTAAACCATGCAAAATAATGGAATATATTAAAATTCAAAACACTGATGTGATGATTCAAAAAGTTTCAGAATCAATAAGTTAGTACAATATTACATATAATCTAACCTTTCATGTAGTAAAACATTGTGACTGATATTATGAGACCATTAAAGAAAAATATGGTAACCCATGGCATTCCAGCAACAAAATGTCGAATCATTAAAAGCCATAGCAACGACAAAAATAGAGGCAAGAAATAGACACAATGGCTATTGAACATATACTATCAGAAGGCGATTTAAGCAGAAACACATACGATTCTTGCTTTAGCTTGACTAAAAAAGTTATCACTAAGGTTAGTACTGCTCGTAATTATTAGTACTGCTAGGCGAGTGAGTTAGTACTGATGTTGATAACTTAATACTGCTGCATGGAAAATATTCAAAATCAAATGAATCAGACAATATCACTATTGAACATATACTATCAGAAGGCGATTTAAGCAGAAACAGATACAATGGCTACTGAACATATACAAACGTACTAAAACTTCGATTCTTGCTTTAGCTTGACTAATAAAGTTATCACTAAGGTTAGTACTGCTCCTAATTATTAGTACTGCTATGCTAGTGAGTTAGTAATGTTGTTGATAACTTAATACTGCTGCATGGAAAATATTCAAAATCAAATGAATCAGACAATATCATATAAGCTATCAATCAATATAAACTGAAAAATATGCAATTGAACATATACTATCAGAAGACGATTCAAGCAGAAACAGATACAATGGCTACTGAACATATACAAACGTACTAAAACTTCGATTCTATCTTGCTGTACTAATCCATTACAATTAATTAAAAAAACTGAACATAAATTGAATCGAAAATCGAATTAAATATATACCTTGGAAATTCAGAAAGAACATCGTAGAGTGAGATGAGAAGATGATGGATGATTTGTTTGTTTGGTGTGGCTGCTCAAAGTACCTTCACCAAACTGAGCAGCCTTCTTGCCTCCCATGAGTCTTATACTGCTCTTAAACAAAAGGTCATTCATGGCTGCTCAGTATTCAGCAAGAGATAAGAGTCATGATTTTGGGTGGCTGCTCATTCTTTTTACTGTGAGATGGGATAATGATTTTGGGTGGCTGATCTTTCTGTTTATTGTGGGATGGATAATGCTTTAGGGTTTAAGAGGTGTATTCGCTAGTTTAGCATTTAGATAACACTCCTATTTGTTTTAAAAATCGGATATAAAATTTTTAATGCCTTTAATAATTTTACTGGATATTAATTTTAGATTGTATTCTCTATCACAGCTGATGGCTTGGTTCCATTGGTTGAGATACTTGCCTGTGGAGTAATAGACCCGGGTTCGAATCCAGCATCTTGCATTTTTGAACAAATTAATTCCGAAATTTATGAACAAATTAAAGGGTGCTTAGGTGGCATAGTTTATGATTATGTGGCATTGAGGTGGCATTTATGTGGCATTATCTACGTGTAACGCCTCCTGTTATATATATATATATATATATATTTTTTCACTCGCTACAACACCAATATCCAATCCCGCCGAAGCAAGGTATGGGGGAGGTGAAATGTAGACGGTCACACTGTTGGTATTTTAGTGTAAAATAGATTGCGTTTAATATGCAAATAAGAGTCGACGCTTATTTTGATATTAACGGGACTAACGGGGTTTCCAAGGGGGCGTAGCCCCCTTGGCGGGGGTTCGGGGGCAGCGCCCCCGAGAGAAGCGGGGTCCATGGGGCGGCAGCCCCTGGCAGGGTCCAAGGGGCAACGCCCCTGACCTGGAAATTTTTTTATTTGGTATAACATTGCTATGTTAAAAATTTATTAGAATTTGTTTTTTCCGCCAAATAATACATATAACTGTTTTACAGTTATTAGGCCCTAATAACCGTTTTTGGACTCCATAAACCGTTTTGAATATATTAGGCCCTGAAAACCGTTTTGGTATAACTTCTCAATTTTCTCGAAGAACGCTTGGATCAAACATCTTTTGATCACAAAATTCTGCAAACATACACACATACAAAATCTTGAATCAAATTCGATTTTATCCGATCATAAATTGGTATCCACTCCATTTTATTGATCTGAAAGTGTACTCACACGACTTCAGATTTCTATCAGGTTACAACATATAATAACACACTGTTGGTGTATGTGTCCGGACGCTAGAGTCGTCCGGACCATGCTCCGGTGTCCGAACACCAAGGATCGTTCGGACTGTCTCGGACCTTTAGATATACACACAGAGCGAACCGCCACCGTCTACAGTAACAGGTCCCATCAACTACTGACACTCCAGATATTACGGGATTGTGTCTCCCACGTGGCCTGACACCTACTTTATAGGTCAGACATAGGTCAACTCGCGTGGTCCCAAGGTGAACAGGTACAGTAAGTGTGGGTAGTATAAATACCCACACCTCATTTATGATATGCATTCAATTTAACACCTACTACCATTACTTTAATACTACTGTTCTTATTGACCCGAAACTTACTCTCACGCCGGAGGTCGGTCCTGGGATCGAACCCGGGGCGAGCCTGACGCGTGTTCTTCTTGTGTAGGAACGAACGAAGTCCAAAGGATCCCATCCGAAGGACGAAGCTTAGAAGTGGGACCTATCCGCAGGGTTTTACTTCAACAAATTGGCGCCATCCGTGGGACCCGCTATTCAATCTACTAGAGCATTGACATGGCTGGTCCTTCCTTCACTCCTCTTCGATTCGGAGACGGAAGGATCGAAACAAACAACAACAACCGATACGAGACTGATAATACCTTAGACCCGAACGAGGCCGACAATATTCCCCAACCTCTCGCCGGCAACAGATACGAAACCGATAACGTCCAGAACCTAAATGAAACCGACAGCACCCTTCAACCCAACAATAACCGGGACGAAACAGGTAACATCCGAAACTCAAATGAAGGCCCGGGCGAAGAGTCCGCCGATCTTCGAGAAATGATCACGGCCCATGTGGCGTCATTGACGGAGCTCATCAAAAAGCACAACAGGTTAAATGCAAGCGCTCTTAAGCCGATACGGTTAAACTTTGAAGACGAAGAGAATGCAAGTCATATAAAGGACAAGGGAAAGGATGATGATCTGCATAAGCCCTTTAAGGAAACATCGAGATCACCATTCACCCGGCGCATTGTGGAATTCTCCGGGCCGAGTCACACTATGCCGTTGAACATGAGGTTTTATGATGGCTCGACAGACCCGAACGACCATCTCACCAGGTTCACAGGAGCCGCGAACCAGGGGGAATGGCCGATGCCCGTATGGTGCCGCATGTTTCAGCAGACATTGGACGGGGCCGCAGGTGGATGGTTCGAAAGATTAGAACCCGGAAGTATTGATAGTTGGAACGAGTTAAGGGAACAGTTCTCCACGAGGTTTTCACTCAGGAAGAAATGCATAAAAAACCCCACAGAGATCGCAAAAATCATTCGTCGAGCTCATGAGTCTCTTCCGGAATTCAAGGAGAGATGGACAGATGAGGCAAGCTATATAAGTGGGGTACCGGAGATTATGAGAATTTCAGCCTTCATGAGTGCGCACAAATGCCCCGCTCTCGCCAAAAAATTCTCCGACAGGGTTCCGCATACGGTCACAGAAATGTTTACCAGGGTAGATGACTTCATAAGATCTGAAGAAGCGTTCCGTAGTACAGAACTACCGAAGGGCGAGGGTTTCGACTCAAACAAGAAGGGAACCCAGGGTTTTAGAAATGATAGACCGCGAGTGGATCGCCGAAACGACTTCAAACAGAAAGACACATATCACCCCTACGCAGTTCCACTCAGGAGCTACCCTCGCAATGATTTCCCCCGTAACGATCTGCCCCTCTTGGACTACCGCCGCAACGATCCTCCCAAACGGCCCAATGGATTGTGGCCGTTAACTAAGCCCCCTAGGGAAATTCTCGCCACGGAGCACCATTTGAACTTACCCTTCCCTCGCCCAACCGGAGGCAGGATAAGAAAAGAAAATTTAGACAAGTTTTGCGAGTACCACAGGGAAAAAGGACATCTCACCGACGATTGTCATCAACTCAAGAAACAACTGATATTTGCTTTAGAATCCGGAAAGCTGGACCACCTCATGAAAGATCTAAGACAACGCGAGATGGAGAGAGACAAAGACCAACAAAGAAAGAATGATAACGGAAAAGCCAAAGTGATTAATCTGATAGAAAGCCCGGCCGACGATCAAGAACCAAGGTTGGGACATGGAAATAAGAAATGGATGAACACACCAATAACCTTTCCTTCGTACGCATTCGGAAGGTTATCATACGAACCCCTTGTTGTGAGAGGCAGTGTCGAGGGAAATCTGGTCGAGAAGATACTGGCGGATGGTGGGTCATCGGTGAACGTCATATACGAACATTGCTTTAACAAACTGAACACCGGAACAAAATCTAGGATCAAGGCAACCCACACCACCCTGACAGGCTTCTCAGGAGAGGGCAGTAAGCCGAGGGGTAAGGTTGTTTTAAAGGCAATTCTGGGCAGCCGTGGAAAGTACAGGAAACTGCTTATAAAATTTTACGTCGTACGGTCTCCGTCACCATACGATATGATATTGGGGAGAGCGGGTCTCGGGAAACTCCGAGCTATCGCTTCGACCAGCCACAACATGTTGAAGTTCCCCACCCCGAAAGGGATCGCAACTTTAACTACACAGCTGACTGACAAGTCCGAATGCCAAGTTTTCAAGAAAAATCGACTAAGAGCACCCTCCGAGGAAGATAATATTCTCAGCTTGAAGACGAACGGGATATCGAAAGAATAAAACAAGGAAGCTTTGACTTCAAAACCTTCGCAGTAAAGGCTTTGGTTTCAAAACCTCATTCAAAAAAAAAAAAACACAACACCGGACGACGGGGACGATACTGTAATGAATGTATGATGAAGTTTAATTTTGAAATTGTCTTTTGTGGAAAATGTAAACTAACATTCTAAGTATCTGTAATAATTTATGACCTTCTCCTTTTCCCGGAAATATTGTATTACAGTTATAAAATGTCAAGTGCCATAACCCTCCGGATTATTCATTCATCGGATTGTGGAAAACACTCCCTCCCTCGTGAGTGGATCGTGATAACCCTCCAGATTATTCATTCATCGGATTGTGGAAAACACTCCCTCCCTCGTGAGTGGATCGTGATAACCCTCCGGATTATTCATTCATCGGATTGTGGAAACACTCCCTCCCTCGTGAGTGGATCGTGATAACCCTCCGGATTATTCATTCATCGGATTGTGGAAACACTCCCTCCTCGGGAGTGGATCGTGATAACCCTCCGGTTTATTCATTCATCGGATTGTGGAAAACACTCCCTCCCTCGGGAGTGGATCGTGATAACCCTCCGGATTATTCATTCATCGGATTGTGGAAAACACTCCCTCCCTCGGGAGTGGATCGTGATAACCCTCCGGTTTATTCATTCATCGGATTGTGGAAACACTCCCTCCCTCGGGAGTGGATCGTGATAACCCTCCGGTTTATTCATTCATCGGATTGTGGAAAACACTCCCTCCCTCGGGAGTGGATCGTGATAACCCTCCGGATTATTCATTCATCGGATTGTGGAAAACACTCCCTCCCTCGTGAGTGGATCGTGTTAACCCTCCGGATTATTCATTCATCGGATTGTGGAAAACACTCCCTCCCTCGGGAGTGGATCGTGATAACCCTCCGGTTTATTCATTCATCGGATTGTGGAAAACACTCCCTCCCTCGTGAGTGGATCGTGATAACCCTCCGGATTATTCATCCATCGGATTGTGGAAAACACTCCCTCCCTCGTGAGTGGATCGTGATAACCCTCCGGATTATTCATCCATCGGATTGTGGAAAACACTCCCTCTCTCCTGAGTGGATCGAAATCGCTTCACCCGACACAGCGGATTATACAAAAAAAAAAAAAAAAACTAGAATAAAGATGATAAACAAAAGAGATGTGTCACACTCCGCTTCACAACACGAATCGTCAAGTCAATCTATAATGGATAATCAGTCAACTCAAGTTGCGGATCCAAAGGTAAAAAAGGAGCCAGAACATTAGTCGCGAACTGTTTATAACGACCTTCTTCGCGCCAGGATAAGTACCGGTATGCTGGAACGCCGGGACTCCAACCACACTCGAACAATAAAAAAAATATATGTATATATCTATTCAGAAGCCCGTTTCAACGAAAAAAGAGCAACGCCACCAAAAAAAAAAAAAAAAAAAAAAAAAAAAAAAAGGGGGAAGGGGATACCGTACGACGTCCCAAACACTCCAAACGGGACAAGCCAGCTTAAACAACACCTCGTTATCAATAACACACATAAGCGGGATATCTATACGAACAAATTAAGTAAAAATTATTCCAGCAAGTATAAGAACAACGTCTTCAAGCCATCACAAGTAAGTTATTACATGGCACTTATCCACAACAAGTATCATCATTACATTCATCCGAAACAAAAACAAAGAAAATAACCACTAGCCTTCACCCGCAACGTTCTCAGCAACGGAGGAACCTTCACCCGGTCTGTGCTTGGCCCCGGATGACTCTCCGACCTTTCTAGCTGGTGCGGCTGTCACAGGCTTCGACTTAGGAGCACCAGCAGCGGGCAACAGATTCATGAGGTCACTCAACGGCATCCGGTACGAATCGGCAAGCTTCTGAATATACGGATACTGGGCATCAAACAACTTTACATACTCCGCTTTCCAGATACGGGGAGCCTCCATGTTAAGCTTATCAAACTTACCCAGAAGTCGCTCGTGATCGTCTTTCTTACGCTCATAGGCAAGACCATCCAGGAAACCTGCGGTGTAGGCCAATCCATAAACCCATCCCATCTGTGCCTTGTACTCAGAGCTGCAAAACAAACGTTGACAAGCAGTCGGGAGGAGATCCTTCACGACATTTTGACGCTCCATCTCCAACCTCCCGACCTCAGCAAGCAAATCCCTATTCGCCCCCTCAACCTTCCCTAAGGCTTCATTCTTTTTCGCCATCTCCTGCTCCAACCCTTTAACACCCTCAGCATGAGATTCAGCTGTTCTTTTCCAATCATCCCTTTCTTTCTCCATCTCAGCCAACCGAACTGCTAGTTCCTCCTCTCGTTCCGATATACCAGCTCTCACATCAGCCAATTCTTGCTTGAGGGCATCAAACTCTTCAACCAACCGCACATATCTGCCATGCTCCGCACCATGCTCCACCACGCTATTTTTATACGTCCTGTCCAGCTCCCTGTGCTCATCGAGCAATTGGTTGAAGCGACGAAGTAGCTCGGCCTGCATCGCAATCCCACCCCCGGATTGCTCATACGACCGATGAACCAGCTGGCTATCGGTCAACCCTTCTATCGCAATCTTCTCAGCTGGGGGGGTAAGATGTGCCAGCAACTCCAGACAAGCCCTATAAGAGTCCAAGCGGACATGATTGGGAAGAGACCAGCCGGGAGCAAAAATTTCTCCCTCGAAAGAGCCTTCATCTGCAACAACGTCAGAGGTCACTCAACAAAAACAAGGACATAACGAGTCAATATAGCAAGACGAGTTCGCCTTACCTGCTCCTGGTGACGGATGCACCGTAGAAGGTGGCGGGGAGTGCATGGAATGATCCGAATGATCTGTAAAATCAATAGGAAAGCATAAAACACAGCTCACATACATAAAAGAGGAGGAGAAAAAGGTACCAGAGCGTATCCCTTACCATCGGAAGATGGTTGCTCTTCCGTATGAATATCCTGAGCCGGCTGACCTTCAAGGTTGGTCTCAGCAGTGTGCTCATGCTCGCTCCCTTCACCCACAACCTGCTCCCCCGATTCTCTTCTTTCCCCCTGATTCAGCGCAACTTCGGCAACAACTTGCGGTTCAATACGGCGAAGGGGGGAGGCATCGATAGTTCGGTCAGATTGTTCGTCATCTTTCCGTTCGGTTTTCTTCTTCTTGCGAGAAGTAGCAGTCTCTGATGGTCCCTCGGCGCTCCTTTTCTTCTCCTCAGCTTCCATCTTTTTTCTTTCCTTCTCCTCTCTAGCAGCTAACACGTTCAAATCCGCCTTCTCAACCACCTTCTGTATAGGAGTGGTCTTGGGCACGGTGCTACCTGCTACCAAAGGCTCGGTGGTTCTCTTCGGTCTCTCACTCCCCTCCTCAAGAGGATCTCCCCTACCAACGTCCACGTCAACCTCCACGGGAAGCTCCAGATACTCTGTCATGGAAAGAACTACAAAAACAACAAAGCAACCTAAGGTCAAACCAATAAACAAGCAACCCCTGCGAATGACGGCTAAAGAAATCTGTTTTACCATGCCCATCGGCATCCTTTAAAACGCCCTTGTACCCGGGATACTCGAAAACCCTACTAAGCCCCACCATCCATAAGATAGCATCCAAAGGTTTCCTCAGAAAGATAACCTTCTCTGCAACTTTCTCAGCATCTCTCTCAGAATAAACCACAGGAAAATCATCTGTAACTTTAGAATCCCTATGCCTCCACGGCATACCATGCGGTATCGCCCTCCGATCTATCAAAAAGAAATGACCCTTCCAATTCTTTAGGCCGGTCAACACTTCCTTAAAACATTTTAAGGCTCTCGTTCCCGCCCGGCTTTCGAAAGAAAACCAATGCCCCTGCTTGCACAACCTATAAAAAACCCAGAAAAGGGGAACAGTCGGCACCACATTCAGACTGTAGCATCGGATTTCAAACATAGTGACCCTGTTCAACCCTATCGGAACCACTTGAGAAAAATGTACACGAAAATATCCTATCACTGCTAGCAGAAAAGTAGAGAAAGGAATCCTGACACCCCCCGTCCTCAGCTGATGCACATAAACACCAATCTTAGTCTCCGGCAACATGTCCATAGTCATACCCAGCGGAGGAAGCACCGGATGCAAATCCAAAGGAATTCCGAACTCCGCAACCACCCGGTCCAGCTCACCTTGTGTCAACTTAGAAGTATGTACATGCATGTCAAACTTAGGTGCTACCCTACTAGGTTGAGGCCCAAGTCTACTTACCAATGGGAAGTCCCTCTGTTCACTCATCTCAGCGGACATATCTAAAAGGATGCCGATGGAACAAGTGCTAAAGATAAATTACAAGAGAGTAAGGTAACGCACCTCTCGGACTTCTCAACGGTTGAGCAAACTGTGCAAAATATACAAACACCGATGATGAGGTAAGTAAACACACAGTTAACAGAAAAACTCTTATAAGAGCCAAACCTATATATATAGGGAAAGACATAAAGACAATCAAAAAAGTGCCAAGTCAGCCTGTCACTCGCTGACGTGGCAAAATATGGAACGTTAGATTCCCACGGTTAGCATACGCGTGGCATGCCAATATTTCACTAAAAAGACAACTGCTTTGCTCGGCCCATGGGCCTGCAATTAAATTAGCCCATCAAGGTAAGATGAATCTTTCAAAAATCCGACCCAACACTTACATAATTCATACATAGGGTTCGCTTGGACGGAATATATAATTGAAATGGGGACGAGGACGCAAAAATAAAAAGACACATCCGAAGAATACAAAGCAATAAACCACAGCACATCCGTCAAAGTATTACATTACTAGTCTTCTACTAGTAATACAATACTGGGGGGGACATGTTGGTGTATGTGTCCGGAGAAGATCCAGACGACTTGGCCGAACCAAAAGGTGCCAAAATGCATGAAGGTGTTAATAAAGTATTGCACCATCGATCTTCAACCGATAATACAATACTGGGGGGGACATGTTGGTGTATGTGTCCGGACGCTAGAGTCGTCCGGACCATGCTCCGGTGTCCGAACACCAAGGATCGTTCGGACTGTCTCGGACCTTTAGATATACACACAGAGCGAACCGCCGCCGTCTACAGTAACAGGTCCCATCAACTACTGACACTCCAGATATTACGGGATTGTGTCTCCCACGTGGCCTGACACCTACTTTATAGGTCAGACATAGGTCAACTCGCGTGGTCCCAAGGTGAACAGGTACAGTAAGTGTGGGTAGTATAAATACCCACACCTCATTTATGATATGCATTCAATTTAACACCTACTACCATTACTTTAATACTACTGTTCTTATTGACCCGAAACTTACTCTCACGCCGGAGGTCGGTCCTGGGATCGAACCCGGGGCGAGCCTGACGCGTGTTCTTCTTGTGTAGGAACGAAC
The DNA here is from genome assembly GCA_021014915.2 of Artemisia tridentata subsp. tridentata. Lineage (NCBI taxonomy): Eukaryota > Viridiplantae > Streptophyta > Magnoliopsida > Asterales > Asteraceae > Artemisia > Artemisia tridentata. Next base: position 151,664,032 of record CP139509.1, read on the forward strand.
GAAGTCCAAAGGATCCCATCCGAAGGACGAAGCTTAGAAGTGGGACCTATCCGCAGGGTTTTACTTCAGATTTCTAACAGGTTACAACATATAATAACACACACTTCGACCGAAAGGTAAAGGGAGTGCTTCCAGAAAGACCTCCGGCACTGTCATAAAATTCTCTCTTTTTAAACTTTATGGGTATTCATTTTCGGAACTGGCGGATCTAAACCGATGGATCCATGATATAATCCGTGCCATGCACCAATTTTAACAACAATATATCTGGAAGGTGATTTTTCCACTTTTTACTCGTGTTCTTCTCTACTTGAGCCAACTTCACGTTGTCTAGCAACCTCAAGCATTCTCGAGTAACTGGCTATGTACTTGCTGCCCACGCAATCACATTACTTTTCTAGGTAACACCCTAACTAAGATTGCTTGATAAAATCTCGTAACCATTTAGACAAATCACTACCATCTCTCTCGGTGTACGTAGAAAACATTCGACTAATTTGTCGTAACAAAATGTCTTTGGACTTGAGAGAAACCGTAGCTTAGTTCAGTTGGGAGCCATAAAACATGATATTTATGCTTCCATAACCAACACAGATCTTGAGAAACGATGCTTGTATCAATGAAATGCATATTTTGTATTTGTTGGACATCACCCGTCTTCTACTATTATGTTACCTGACAGTTCGCATCGACACTTGAAAATACTATTTTCGCAGACACAAGTACACAACATTGTCACGCATCAAACGATATGAAAAGTACCTTACGAAATTATATAAAAAAAAAAAAAAAAAAAAAAAAAAACCCCACAGCTTCCTGACAAAATTCATGACATAAACATACTGTCATTGTAAACAGATCTTATTTACCTGTTTATAAACTTTATATTATATAACAAACATGATAATGAATCGCTCAACTCCTTATATGTTACACAATAATATACATCTCTTCAATGCATACCGATAAATTAAGCATGCATAAATAAACTTTAACCCATTTGGATTTTTTTTAAAAGATCCGGAAAACCACATCCGACGGATGAAAATCTTATTTTCCGCCCATTTACGCTCCAAGGGAACCAAATTCGCATATGTTATACGTTGCATAGTTGGAAAAAGTCACAGAATGTGCTCACATTTGCTCATTTGTTGCAAAAGAGCGTTAGCCTTCCTTTGAGCTCTACTTGTTCCAGATTTACTCAACTCCACCAAATGATCATAAACGCCATACTGAAGTGCAGCCAATATCAAACAAGAATTATTTAACCCAAGTTCAAGAAGAACCGCAGTTGCACACTCCTTATTCTTAGGGGTCCCGTCTTTCACAAACCCAACAAGCGTCTCAATAACTGATAACTTTCCTATCCCATTTTGCCCTTCGGGCTGTTTTGCAAGAAGTGACAGAATTGAAAGAGCCTCATCAACCATCCCTAATGACTTCTCTTTCAAAAGATGAAGCAATGGCTCAATGATCCCAGCTTTAATAGCTCGAGATTTATTTGATTGGTTCAATGACAGATTAAACAACGCTGTTGCAGCATCTTTTTTGCCTCTAACTGTCCCGTTTTGTAACAGTTTGACTAGCGGTGGAATCCCTTTTAAGGAACCGATCATCACTTTGTTTTCGTGTAACATCGATAGGCTAAACAATGTAGCAGCAGAATTTTCTCTTGCTTCATCTGTCCCATTCTGAAGAACTTCAATAACAGCGGGAATAGCACCTTCTCGTGCTATAAGTCTCTTATTCGCTTCATCAAGTGACAAATTCAACAACGCGGTGACTGAGTGCTCTTTAATTTTCCAATTACGGGAATACAAAAGTTTGACCAATGGTGGAATTGCTCCACAATTAGCAATCAAGATTCTGTTTTCAGGATTTTCTTTTGACAACATTCTGATCTTCTCAACAGCTTCACTTTGTGTACTGAGTTGACTTGATGACATATTTTGAACTAATGAAGAAACTTCATTTATGAAAGTGTTTTCGCTTTCTGACATTGAATAAGTTTCCTTTTTTGGTAATTCAAAGTTGTTCTTTTCACACCATTGAAGAATGAGATTACGAAGGGCAAAGTTAGGAGCTAGTGATACGTGACTTAAAGTCTCTCCGGTTTTGGGGCATGTTCGATGATTTGAAGTCAACCATTTATGGATGTTTTCTCGTTCATAAGTCTACAAATATATGCAACAAATGAGCTCAGATTCTAAACTTAAAACAATATTTTCTTTTGAAAATTAACTATTAATTTGGTATGTTGTGACATAGAGAGTAATAAACAACAGTTGACCATGAACATTAGTCAGCATATAAGTTTGACCTCGAAAGTAAAATAGAGGGAGAATAGGACAAATGTACCTGTCCAGTAGCGATAATAACAGGATCAGTCATGATCTCAAGCGATATTGGACAAAGAAACTCATGAGGAATTAGCATCGATCGACACCTTTCCAAACATCTTAAAGTCGGAGAATCATCAAGAACCTTAACGGCGCCATTATTCTCATCAAAACCCGCAACTTGTTTGAATTTCTTTAAAAGATCCAGTATTTGTTCGGTGCTCTCTACATGTTTTGTAGTACCTCTTTCTTTAACAAGCTTTTTAACTGCTACTGTCTCGATTTCCAAGTCTCCAATGGCATATAAATCAAGTCTTTTTGCTAGTCTTTCTAATATTGCAATATCCGCGTTTCTTTCATCACTTTTTGAGAAAATGATCATCATGTCCATGGCTAGTTCTATGTCTAATGTATCTTCCCTTCGCTTTGCTCCTTGCAGCTGCTTCCGAAGTAACTCGATCTACAATTAACAAAATAAAATACTGACACCCTTACACATTTTAAACAAAATAAAAAATCGGCATATAGATCTTTTCAACCTCGGATAACTTTGACACTATATTAAACACTATAACATGCTTTTAAAGCATAGAAAATTTCATCATTGATTATGTCGACTAGACGAATAAAGCCATATCCGGTTGCGTTTAGAATTAACAAGTTTGACCTTAAAAGTCAAACCACAGCGTTTTTCCTTTACACGAAAGTAAAAACAGATAATTTATTTGATACTTTACTGAATGCTACAACAAGCTAAATGATAGTTACGTGTCCATTAATGGTTGATTGTTGCTATACTCTAAAATTTCATGTTCTATTTCCCAAAGTCAAACTAGCAAGATTTAAGCTGCAATTTGATAGAATCCGTACACTATATTTTCAAGCCAACTTGCCAATATTAATCTTTGAAATGCATCTAAATAACAGTTAACATGGTATTCTGTTGTGTTATATAATAATGTAAATAACTTCCAAAGTCGGAAAATAGCCTGTTTGACTGCTAAAAGTCAGAAGCCCAAATCTTTGGATCACCAGAGTCGCATGTGCAAATGAACATGTAAGTGTTTCAGTTTTGCCCCAAATAATGCCATCAATAAAATAATAAACCTGTGCTAAATGCGTTTTACAACTCATATATGATATATTGCACGTTATTTGATTTCTTATTCCAACCATTTTCATAGGAGTATCTTAAAAATACATAAACAAATATTTACCAAAGGTTCATTTCTTAATACTATAATTCATTTGGTACCAGGTTTGAATACACCATGACCCAAAAGCAAACTACTAGCCAAACAAAACGAGCCCAAAAGTGGTTAACAAAGCAATGTGGTTCGGTTTTAATTAGTTAAAAATTTTGGTCATTTAGAGGTATCGAGGTTTATGATACACAAAACAAACCCGGAAGTGGTTAACAAAGCAATGTGGTTTGGTTTTAGTTCAGAAATTTGGCCATTTAGAGGTTCGTTCATATCTTCTTTAAATGGCAACAAACTTTTCTATATTGGAACAACAATTTATGATACACAACTTAACTACTAACCATAACCAAACCTAAAGGTCTATTACAAGTTACAACATGTGGCTAGAAACCTAACCGTGCACACCCCTAGCTGTTTATCACAATTTTACTAACAATTAAACCAATCCAAAATATAAGGGTAAAAAAAATTCGTACTTGTTCTAGCACCTCTTCAGATATCCCAAGTTCTTGATACATTAATCCATCTAAAGCTTCACTCAACTTATCATACACACTATGAAATCTACTCATCATTGCATCACTCTCCATTGCCTGTAAAACAATGCCGACATCCAAAAAAACACATATTAGTACTTTCCTTAAATACCCTTTTAAGATCCTTAAACAAAACTAGTAATAAAACAACAAAAACAATACTCAATCCCGCGAAAATAGAGAGACTGCTTCCAGAAAGACGACAAACAGAACAAGTAAAAACTAACCAAAAAGATCTTGCTACCAAAGTTGCAATGCTTTAAGAGTTTCTTAGCAGAAAGTAGAGCTTTCCTCAAATGAGCAAAAGAGTGAAATGCACTTATGGGCAATGATTCATTCATTTCTTTAGTTTCTTCCAAAAGTGGGATTAAAAGCTTTAATCTTCTAACAAGCTTCAAGCATTCTTTTCTTTGAGTCCTTCTAAAACACATGTAAGATCCAACTTGCTCTATCATTTGCATCATTTCTGATATCATGTCAACTTCATCATGATCACCACCTTCATTCTTTCTTAATCTTTCCATCTTTGCACTTCAAGTTTAATCAAGATTTAAGATTCAAGTTTTGAGCCTTAAAAAGAGAATGAATATAATGCTTTAAAACCAAACTTTCGAGGAAAGTGGGCTTTCTTTATTTATATTGATATCAAAAAAAATTATGAAAATATATATATATATGATAAGGAGGTGAGTGAAAGTTAAGGCACTAGTAAATGGCGGCCCCATTAAAATATCTTTTTTTAATATTTATCATAAACCTCATTTTCAAACCTTTTCTTTTTCTTGTGTGAAATTTGGAATCTTGTTGTAAGTTTATTTTATGAAATTCCAAGAGAATATAGTTAGGTTATACGTGTTTGGATAAGTGTATATGCTACAAAAGTTAAGTAGGTATACTCAGTTTAATAATCCTTGTGACAATGCTGATTGATTGTGATTTTTTGTTTTGATCACACGTTAGGACACAAACTGGATTAGTGTTAAAGCATAATAATATCTGTGAGGGCTAAGGTTCAAGTCAGAAAATGATTCAAAATGGTTGCACATATATTTCGAAGAGAATGCGTACATACATTTGAGTTAAGGAAATGCACTACCCAGAAAAAAACTTGAAGAAAAAACAATTCATTCGTTAACTGTATCATATAAGCTAGGACACAACAAGTGTCGACAAACATTAAAAAGTTGTAATTAGAATAAACATACCACTCTCTTATTGTTTTTAATGATCAATCACATACGTAACACATCATATAACTAAAAAGAAATGTTACACTTACAAAAGTTTCACAAAAAAAATGTCACGCGCATAGATATCAATCAAATATGGAGGGTGAGGAAAAAAAGAGATAATATAATATAATGTGATTGGTACACTATATTTGGCACATGTATATGTGAATTATTATTATTATTATTTATTTATTTTTTATTATTATTATTTTTTTTTTTGATTTAGTATTCCTCATATCGAAAATATATATTCCCTCCGTTTTAAAATTATTGTACTAAAAAAAACACGCAGTTTAAAAAAAGTAGGAACACTACACTCTTTTCAACCAATTAAATATCATCTCCACTCATCAAACTCGTTTTTTATTAGTTGATACAAAAAAAAAAAAAGTATTATTTTGAGATATCTTAAAATTGAAATAAAGACTATAATTTTGAAACAAAATAAAAAAAAATATACATGTTAATGCTGATGACATGAAACACAACTTTTCTACGCACTTGAGTGTTTATATAAAGTAAAAAATCTCGTATAATTTCAACAAGCGTGTTGACCAAGTACTATACTACAGACCGAAAGTTGATGGAAAGGTGGAATTAATTTGCAAACTTTCAATCTATTTTGGAAAATGGACATACTCAACCAGATCTCTCAAGTCTTAACAGATATATAACTGGAATTTGAGAAGAAACAAAAACAATGGTATCTCAAATATATAAGGAGTTAAATGATTTTGTAAACTAAGGAACTAAACCATTTGCTTTACCGTAAACTTCTAATGTTTGATCACATGTACAAATATTCCATTGAATAAAATATCTTCTGTCGACCTAATAATGTAAAATGAATGAGTCGCTACATTGAAGTCCACGTACTGATATAAATTACAAAAAATCCTTTTATAAATCGTCTTTCTTATTCTACTACACTTATATGTTAATTATCTGTAAACTCATAAAGGATACCTACTTTCTTAGTCGGTCACTGTTAATTAAATGATCGATACTTAACAATAGAAAAATAAGTAGCGAAAGCATTTCTTGATAATTGTTTATCTGCATTTTTCTTTTGTAGGCAAATTAAAGATTTTGTAATGTACTATTTAAATGATTGTCATCGAGGATTCATAGGTTTAAACTTACGTATATTCTTACAAGAGGTATCATGTTCAAACCTCAATACAGCTTTTAACGTTAGTTAATGCAAGGGTCAGAAACGATCATGAGATAATCTTAGTTAGAAAACGTATGTCTAAGTCATAGACTCTTCTAATCCTTCCAAAGTAACCAGAACAAAAATAACTTTATTTGTTTAAACATTTTATCCAGAATATGTACTATATGTTTAATCCAGCATATATAATGTCAAATATACATATAAAACTTAAAAACAGATCGTCAACAATTGGGTGAGGTGAGGCTGGCCATATCATCTAAATATGGAGTTCACGCTTTACAAAAATGTTCACATATCTTATTAAATGTCATTCTAAGTTTCTAACTCATTTCATATTTTAGTTTTACTCATTCATCTTTTAATGTTTAAATATAGAGTAAATTACACCGTTGGTCCCTAAACTTATGCCGGATTTCATACGACATCCAAAAACACTAATCGTTGCCTTTTTGATCCACGATCGATAATATATTACGCCGCTAGTCCAAAAATCTAACGTTCGTTAGTTTTGCCAGTTAAGTCGGTCCTCACGTGCAGGTCACACGAGGGCACTTTGGTCCGATCACTTTTTGGTACTTATTTGACACACCACCTCATTCTGTCAGGTTACTGTACACTCTCTCCCTATCCACACACGTGTACTTGCTTTTACATATCTCGATACATCTTGTACACATCTCGATTGCATGCAAGCGTATTCCACAATCTTTTCTTTTTCACTCAAATATTTCCATCACTCCCTCTCTCTACTCCTACTCAGCTTTATTTATTTCTTCCCCAAAAGCTTAAGAAAAAGAAAATGGTACAGTGTTGGTGTGGACAAACCGCTGTAATTCGCACATCATGGACATCGAAATCCAGGACGTAGGTTCTATGGTTGTTGTGACTTTATTGACTGGTACGATCCGCCCATGTGTGCAAGATCAGTTACAATCATCCCCGGTCTATTAAGGTCAAGGAATGCTATCCAAGCTACACTAGAGGATACAAGACGTGAAGCTGCTAAAATGAAGAAATACTTTATCTTAAGCTGGGTTTTTTTTATACTTTTCATGTTATTTTACAAGTGAAGTAGCAGTGGGGAAGAGAGTAGGTGATGGGTTATGATTTTTTTTTTTTTTTTTTTTTTTTGTTAATCTGATGTATTTGATCACCGGTGTAATTGTTTGCTGCTTATGAAATATTAGTTCAATGGTAGCATTGATTCAGTTGTCAAATTGTCATTCTTATTGTTTTATGTCTTGGTTAAACTATTACGTTTACTTGTTGACTTTTAATTGGGTAAACATAAGTACTTGACCATTATCTCAGTGGGTTAAGTTTGCGTATTGTAATCCAACATAATGGAATATATTAAGCATGTTGACTTTGCTTTGGTTAAAAATTGGAAGTTTACTTTTGCATGCTAAACTGAAAAACAATGGTTTTTGCATACCACAACCCAAGTTAATGGAACTTTTAAACCATGTTGACTTTGTTTTGGTTAAAATAGTCATAAGAATTTGCATGTTTTCAATTGCATAATGCAGATGCAAGTAATTTGCACCAAAATAAAATTACCTAAAAATGTAGAATATTAATCATAAAAGCCTTTAATTGCATATTGTCAATGCAACAAGTTGCAATGACTTGAAAATTGCAACGGCCTAGTACCAAGTCTTAAACATATATCCAAATATAGAAAAAAATAAATAAAAATAAAAAATAAGTCTTAAACATGTTCAAACAGCTGACATAAGTTTCAAACACAAATGTAATCATGGTCAAGTCTTTTTTGGTGAAGCAGCTCCAACTCTTTTACTTATGCCACCAGCTCCAAATCTGGCTTCCCTTATTGAACTTCTGTTCCATCTTGGTGATGAAGAACTTCTACTTCCACTAGCAATTCCACTTTGATTTGCAGATGTATCACCAACCACTGAAGTTTGACAACTTGGAGTTGCAGCATGATGACTTTCATTTTGTCTTGCACCAACAGATGCACCTGAGTCATTGTAGGTTGCACTTTGATTTGCAGCAGGATGACTGTCATTTCCACCGGTGTTTCTTCCAACTGCATTATCAACATTGACAAAAATTGGTAACAAATGAAAAAAAAAAAAAAAAAAAAAAAAAAAAAAAAAAAAAAAAAAAAAAAACACACAAAAAACAAAAAAAAGAAATCAACTTAATAAGACTAAGCAGTTTATTACCTTCTATTGCACCAGCAGATGGTGAACCTTCTATGTAATCATCCAAACAAAACTTGACTTTCTTTCGGGGTCTTGGATTAGCAGATGAACCACCAGAATCTTCAACATTTTTCCCTTTTCCTTTGCTTGTCATTCTAGACCCAGAAGCTGTTGCACCACCTTGACCCTTACATGACTGCTTATTGTGACCTACGTTTCCATAAGAAGAACATTTAATAGTTCTCCCTTTCTTACTCAACTTCCCATTGCTAACACATGGTGTGTCCTCCATTTCTCTTCTGACTCTCTTCTTCCTAGGCCTACCTACTTGATGGTGATAATGTGGATGAGTAAGTGTTGTAAGACATGGAGATTTCTTCCAGTATGTCTTCCCATTTAGTGGTTGTATCTTAAAACTGTAAACTTCTTTTCATGTTTCTAACCAATAACACTTATCAGTCCATGCCTCTGGTATTTGTACAGGATGGCCATTGACAGCCATATTCCAGTTTACAGCAACTGAATGCTTACATGGAATCCCTGTTATCTCCCATATCCTACAACTACGTGTTCTCCTATCAACATCAACAACAAATTGTTCCCCAAAACATCCAGTAACCTGGTACTTTTGTTCCGCATTCCACACAACTTTATAATTACTAGCATCTTCTTTGATTTTTGACATCATAATTGTTGCAGTAGGGGTTAGAGGACCAAGACATTTGTCAATGGCTTTCTGAACATTCACGATTCTTTTCATGCAGTACTCCCTGATGAACTCTAACAGAGTGATAATAGGTTTATCCCTACCAATGACAAGCTTGCCATTCAACACTTCACACATGTTATTCAGCAAAACATCTGAATAAGCTCTTCCTAAATACAGAAATAATATATTTTAGTAAGGAATTAATTGAATACATCGTGATTATTAAATCACGTAAGCTAATTCAAATTACCTGAAAAGTGTGATCTGGCCCAATGTTCTGGTGGAATCTTTGCTAACCAGTCATGTGCAGCAATACATAAGTCCTTAAGTGCTCTCATTCCAGCTTGATATTCAATCACTGTTGTAGCTGTAGCACACCTCCATAGAAGTTGCTTGTAATCAAGTCCATTCCATTGCTTCTTCATGTTTTCATGGATATGCCTTAAGCAGTATCTATGTTCTGCGCATGAAAACACTTCATCCATTACTTGAATGATACCCTGTAATAAAATTTGAACAATTAAAAGATATATAGAATAATAAAAAACTAAAAATTCAATAAATAAAACTGTATTGTACCTTTTGTCTATCTGATATGAAAGTAAAATTGGAGTTTCTGTATAGATCTATGTCATCCCCCAACATGTTCAAAAACCACACCCACGAATCTTTGCATTCAGCTTCAACAAGGGCATAAGCAACCGGATAGATGCCATTGTTAGCATCAAGTCCCACAGTTGTTAACAATTGGCCAGGGAATGGGCTACTTATAAAAGCCCCATCCAACCGGCCCCAAGGTTCCTTTCTACTAGCTTTGAATCCTTGCTTTAATGTACCAAGACAGATATATATTCTCCCGAATACTCTAGTAGGACTGTTATAATCTTCAGGCATTTCTACTTGACATTTCACTGTGGTTCCAGAATTTTTGGTCATCAACTCTTGAACATAATCTCTTAGCATAGAATATTGACCCTTGTGATCACCCATTATCATTTTGTCAGCTGCAGCCTTGGCTCTGAATGCCTTAATGCGAGAAACATTTACTTCTCATTTCTTCTAAAGTGCATCTTGAACTGCTTTTGTAGGTATTTCTGGATCCACAGATACTTCATCCATAATTTGAAGTGATAGAAATTTGAAGTTGCAAGCTTTAATGTCCCTTGTCTGTAGACATAAATGCTCACTTCTATGAGTATTGCATACCTAAGTTTCCTTACCTAACTCTTTACTGCAATAAAGTTCCTATGGACAGCACTGATTTCTAGCATCTTCAATTATTCCCTTTCCTTTGTCTTTGTCTGCAGAACCAACTTTTGACTTAGACCTAGTTCTTGGACCACTGGACTGACTTGGACTTTCCTTTGATGGGCCATCCACAGAGGGCCCATCATTAACAAGCCCATCATTAAGGTAAAAAACAAGGATGCTACCAACACATTTCGCCCTAACTCTAACTTTGTCATTCCTTACCAATTTGAGTTTTCTTCTAGTTTCTATGGAATGCATGTAAACTCTATCTTTTATCTCCTTACTTGTACCAAATCTTTGTCCTGCAAAAAACCCAAACTTCTTAACTATAAACTCATCTTTCTCTTTGTCCTTTCTTAACTGCCTAAGTTTCTGTTGTAAATCAGTATCTAGGTCATCTTCATATTCACTATCAAACTCTTCGTTATCAACAACATCTAACTCAGTATCAACAAACATGGAATCTGGGACTTGTTTATTTAAACTGGCCAAAAGATCAGGAGCTTCATTATCAAGTGAACCAAAACAGTAATGTGTATCAACATGAGGCTCATAGATAACGTTATTCACATCATAAAAGACCTCATTATCCTCCTCACTTTCAGTATCCTCCTTACTGTCTTTATCATAAACATTACTCTCATCATCATCGTTATTCTCAAAAGGACCATGTGGTGAATACACATCATTACTAATAAGCTCTAAAGTTTTAGTATCATTCATGTCCTCACCACCTACGTTAGCATTCATATGATCACTGTAACACCCCAAAAATATGATTTAGCGGAAGCATACATGTTTGGGTGCTATTAAATTGGTATTACAACACAAGGTACAAAGAACGGTTTTTGCTCAACCGTTTAAAATAGATTTCATATTCAAAAGTGATTTGTTTACAACATTTCAAAAACAGTGCGGAAATAAAGGCCCTTAAAAGAAGTCAAGCGATCCCAAATTCACCAGAGTCTTCTATGACCATGCCATGCCTTGCCAAACGCCTTCACAACTAGATTATCGCCTTAAACCTGAAAATACATGCTAAAAGGGTCAACACGAGGTTGGTGAGTTCATAGGTTTGTGATAAAACAGTAAAGATAATATGGGTTTAATAAAAGTTTTGTGATCATTGTGTTGCTCACAATGTCATGATAATAAAGTTTAATAAAAGTTTTGTGATCATTGTGTTGCTCACAATGTCATGATAATAAAGTTTAATAAAAGTTTTGTGATCATTGTGTTGCTCACAATGTCATGATAATAAAGTTTAATAAAAGTTTTGTGATCACTGTGTTGCTCACAATGTCATGATAATGAAGTTTACCTTAAGGAGGGTATGTGACCCAAAATAAAATAGACTATTACGCTAGCTCTAAGTTCATGCAACCGAAGCTCGACAGTTCAGTGCGCTACATCCTAGCACATAAATAATAATAATAGGGGCCCATAGCGAGTGCTTAACCCAATACACTCGTAATCCGACTTGCTATACGCCCGCATTGACCCGTCTGGCCAACCGAACAGGGGAGTCACCCCAATAGATCTATTTATAACACTCGCGCTTCCTAATGGGAATTAACGGTGCATGAAGGTGGGCATAATAGTGGGTTCATAGGCTTAGGCTAACTATGCAATAGTTTGATAAAAATAGTGTTGGTCCATAAAATAGTTTTGTATGTTTCTTACCCCAATTGTAAAACAAGTGTAAATGGAGTGGGGCTATAAACTATCAAATATTTCAGCCAAATAGTCAAATATTGAGCAAACAGTTTGCATATTCCAAATAAACAGTCATTGAGTTTTTTTAAAAACGAGCATGTATTCTCCCCCAAACATTTATAAACAAGTAAAGATAGGGGTCATGAACTCACCTTAGCTTGCAGCAACGCAAAAATATCATGACGGTCACAACTGGCATCTAGGGCATAATACAACGATATCGAGGGTATAGGCACAACGGTGCCGGATCGGCACAACCTAATATATATATTTATTTCAGAATACGTCTCGAAAAATAAAGAGTTTTGAAAAGACAAACGTTTTAGTTTTCGTGGATTACTTGTATTAAATTTTGTAAAAAGTTTAGCGTTAATGTTTCGTATGGTGGTAAGACAGCATAGACTCAAGAATACTCACGCCAAATATGAATAGAAAATCGACACAGTCGATAAAAGTACGGACGAGAACTTGAGTCGAGAAAGGAATGATAAACGAAGTCAAGGAAAATAGCGACAAGAAAAACGTCAATAAAAGTAAGTTGATTAGTATGTTTTGATATTTACCCCATAATCCCCAATAGTTTGGAAATAATCAATAAAGTTTTGGAAAGGTAAATTAAAGTTTTAAGAGAAAACTCAAATTAATATTTCACACTACAAGTTTCAATTATTGTCGGATTTATAAACTAAAAGGTTTTTCGACATCAAAGTATTAGTCTAGAGAGTTTTATAAAATTTGGCATGACGCGCCCATTTATAAAGTTTTTCACAAGTCATCGTGACTTCAATAAAACTCAGTTTCTCAAAATAATGTTCCCGACAATTTATAATAATAACAATTGACGATAGTAATTAATCCTACTTTTTAGAATATCAATTAGTCGTCTAGTCTAAAAATGTCCGATATAGTTAATGTTAGGAATTAAATGTTCTGAAGATTAGAGTTTTGAATTATATGTTCACAAGGTTAGTACTGCTGAGAAGAATACACTAACAGTACTAACTGCTAGTGTATATTTGAAGTCTGTTCAAGTTATAACTAACAGTACTAACTGATAAGTTAGTACTGCTAGTACAAACAAAGGTACTACTGGTTGAATACTGCTATTGGAGTGACTCATACTACTGCTGAGTGGATAACTGTTGACGTATACTACTGCTAATTAGATAAATATGAAAAAGATATTTTGTGTATAAAAGTCAAGTATATACGGTAGATAATATCTTTGATAAGTGATCAGTCTACAAGTTGTAAACACAGAACATGTTGTATCTTTGCTACTGACACACATAACAAGCAAGTAGTTTGACAAGACTTGACAATATTGTAAAGATCTCCTTTGGACTATAAAAGGGAGATCTTAGCTTAGAGATAAGTGTCTAGAAGTGTAACTATTAGATATTAACTGATAGAGTTGAACATAACAGAAATAGTTATCTTTGTAATAGAGATTCAAGGTTTTGTAACCCTAGTGATAGTGAAGATCACTCGTATTATTCTCAATAATATTGAATCGTTTGGTGTTATACTTTCATTGTTCAAATAACAAGCATCACTGTTCCATTTCCATAACCAATATCCTTCTAAGTGTGGTTAAGTAGATTCTGCATACTTAATCATATTCACTCAAAGTATCATATACACACGTTATAAAGGACTAACATCCTACAGAGTGTATTACAATCGTCTCAATTGGTATCAGAGCCCTGGTTGATATCTTTGATTTAGAAGAAGAAATGGACATGGAGTCTATTCAAACGAATGTTGCTGCAAAGTTGCCAATGCTCAAGCAGAATGAGTTTGATATGTGGAGGCTAAGGATAGAGCAATATTTCCAAGTGCAAGACTATACACTTTGGGAAATTATTGAAGAAGGAAACTCTTTCAAGCCTAAAACCACTACATCAACAGTTGATGATAAGGTAGTGACAACTGTGGAGACCAACCCAACAACTGCAGAAGATAGAGTAAAAAAGAAGAATGACCTCAAGGCCAGAAGTATGCTGATGATGACCATTCCAAATGATCAACTTTTAAATTTCAGCAAGTTCAAAGATGCTAAGTCATTATTTGAGGCCATTATTGCAAGGTATGGTGTGAATGAAGCCACCAAGAAGACCCAGAAGACTCTTCTCAAGCAAAACTTTGAAAACTTCTCTTCAACCAACAATGAATCACTGGACCACATGTTTAACAAGCTTCAGAGAATTGTGAGCCAACTTGCTATTCTTGGGGTGGATATACCTCAAGAAGATTTAAACTCAAAATTTCTGAGAAGCTTACCTGAAGAGTGGGCTATGCATGTTGTTGTCTGAAAGAACAAGCCAGACATTGACACCATGAACCTAATGGACTTGTATAGCAACTTCAAAATTGTGGAACAAGATGTGAAGAAGACTGGAGGATCTAGTTCAAACACTGGGAACATGGCATTTGTGTCATCTCCTAGTACCTCAAATCCAGTTGAAGATGTGAAGGTTGATGTGGGAGTTGGTACTGCTAGTTCATCAAGCAGTACTATTGGTATTATGGATGAGAAAACATGTTGTGCTTTTCTCACAAGCCAGAATGATGGGTCTATGCTTACTCATGAAGACCTCCAGGAAATCAATGATGATGATTTGGAGGAGATGGACCTAAAATGGAAAATTTCTCTTCTTAGCATGAGGGCTAAGAAATTCTATCAAAGAACAAGGAAGAAAATCACTATCAGCAGCAACGATACTGCTGGTTTTGACAAGTCAAAGATAGAATGCTACAACTGCCACATGATGGGGCACTTCTCAAGGGAATGTAGAAGACCAAGGCATCAGGATGGAAAAAGCAAAGGTTTTGGAAGCAAGTCCAAAACAGGGGAGGTTACTGAGCCAAATTCAAAAGCTATGGTAGCTATTGATGGCTTAGGGTTTGATTGGAGTTTTATGGCAGATAAAGAAGAAGCTTCTACACAGATGGCACTCATAGCCTTCTCTGCTACTGAGGTACAAAATGATAAAGTTTGTTCTAATACTTGCACTGCTCTTAAAGAACTAGAAACTTTAAGAAAACATTATGATAATCAAAGTATAGAACTAAACAAAACTCATCAAAACTTAACAGATCATAAGATAGGTTTAGCTACCCTAGAGAAGCAGATCATACACTATAAAGACAATAAATTTGCTTTTTATGATGACAAAGCTCTTCTTAAAAGGGACTTATTTTTTAAAGATGCTTAAATTAGCTTTTTAAGAACTGAGTATGATAGGCTTAAAAAGAAAAATGAAAATATTCAAATAAGTGTAGAAATATTAGACTATGCCTCTAAAGGTGTGAACAAAATAATTGAATGTCAAGTGATCAACAAAGCCAAGTTTGGGTTAGGATATAAGAATGTCCCACCTCCTTACAGAGGAATCCCTGCACCCCCAGGGATAGACCTAGAACACACAGGCTTGTCTGAATTTCAACAACCTATATTAGAATATGGTATTCAACCAAAAGCAAATGTAGTTGTTGATGACCCTATAAAAGTAAGTGAAAGTATAAGTAATACTTCACTTCCTGAGGACAAGGTGTCCTCTAGTAGGAAATCAGATGGTCCAATCATTGAGGACTGGAAATCTGATGATGATGAGGAAGAACAGGTTATGTCTAAACCTGATGTTGTTAAGATAGCAGGAACAAGTGTTCCTAAGTTGGTCAAGAATGATACTGTTAGGCCAAAAACAAATGTTAAACATGTTAGGTAACCAGTAAGATATTGTGAGCAATATAGAACTACAAACAAGCCCAGAGGTAACCAAAGGAATTGGAATGACCTCAAGTCTCACCAACTAGGTGATGACTTTGGCTTCTATAACAAAGCTTGTTTTGTTTGTGGAGATTTTGACCATCTTGCAGCTTTCTGCAACCTAAGGGTATCTGGGTATTCAAACCATAGGGTGAATTTAAAAAGGCATACAACTAAAAGTCACTATAATTTTACTAGAACAACACCCAGAGCAGTTTCATTAAAGTCTGGCACAAAATAAGTTCCTACTGCTAGACAAGCAGTTAGTACTGCTAGACAAGCAGTTAGTACTGCTAGACCATTTAAGACTGTTTACCCAAAATCATCAGTTAAAGGTGCAAAAACAACTTACAAATATGCATCTAAAACTGCTCAAAAGCCTTTTCAATCAAAAGCAGTGGTCCAAAAATAAATTTGGAGACCAAAGGATACAACTGCAAAGCTAGCAGTTCATACTGCTAGGCAAGCAGTTCATCTGCTGCTAGGGAAAAGTGGGCTAATGCTATTAAGGCCTCAACATGTTGGATTTGGAGACCTCTTAAATCCAATGGTGCATCAACTATTCTCAAAAGATTTAATTACATTGATGCACGAGGCAAACTCAAGTCAGTAATGGCTTGGGTTCCCCAAGAAAACTAATTTCCTTATTTGTGTGCAGGGACATTCACAAGCAGATGATGAAGATCAAGGATATTCAGATAGTGGGTGTTCAAGGCACATGACAGGCAACATGTCTTATCTTTCAGACATTCAATCATTGGATGGAGGATATGTTACCTTTGGAGGAGGAATAGGAGGAAGAATTACTGGTAAAGGTACTCTTAAAACTGGTAAATTGGATTTTGAAGATGTGTACTATGTGCAAGAGCTTAAGTATAACCTATTTAGTGTCTCACAAATGTGTGACAAAAAGAACAAAGTTCTTTTTACTGACACTGAATGTCTTGTGCTTTCTTCTGATTTTAAGATGCCTGATGAAAGTCAAGTATTGCTTAAAATTCCAAGAAAGGGCAACATGTACAGTGTTGATATGAAGAAGATTGTTCCTAAAGAGGCCCTTACTTGTCTTGTTGCAAAGGCCACATTGGATGAATCTATGAAATGGCATAGGAGGCTTGGTCACATTAATTTCAAAACCATAAATAAAATTGTCAAAGATGGTTTGGTAAGAGGCTTGCCTCAGAAAAGATTTGAAAATGACCAAACATGCGTTGCTTGTCTCAAAGGCAAACAACATAAAGCCACTTGTAAGCCCAAGATTTTTAACTTTATTGATCAATCATTATTTATGCTTCATATGGACTTATTTGGACCTACTTCTGTGAGTAGTATAAAGCATAAAAGATTTTGTCTAGTTGTTACTGATGACTATAGCAGATTTACATGGGTTTTCTTTTTAGGATCTAAAGATGAGTCATATAGCATTCTTAAGACATTCATTACAGAGATAGAAAACTCAGTAGACAAGAAAGTAAAAGTCATTAGATGTGATAATGGGACAGAGTTTAAGAATAGAGTTATGGATGATTTCTGCATAGAAAAAGGTATTAGAAGAGAATTTAGTGTTGCTAGAACTCCTCAACAGAATGGAGTTGCTGAGAGGAGAAATAAGACACTCATAGAAGCTGCTAGAACCATGTTAGCTGACTCTAAGTTGCCTATCATTTTTTGGGTTGAAGCAGTTAATACTGCTTGCTATGTCCAGAATAGGGTTTTGGTTGTTAATTCTCACAATAAGACATCCTATGAGCTTTTTAGAGGTAGAACTCCTGCAATAGGATTTCTTAGACCTTTTGGATGTCATGTGACAATTCTGAATACCTTAGACCATCTAGAAAAATTTGATGGTAAAGCAGATGAAGGATTCTTGGTTGGATATTCTCTCAATAGCAAAGCATTTAGAGTATAGGAGTACAACTTAAGAACTAGGAGAGTTGAGGAAAACCTGCATGTGAAATTTCTAGAAAACAAATCCAATGTAGCAAGTGAAGGTCCCAAATGGCTGTTTGATCTTGAGAATCTAACCCAATCAATGAACTATGTGCCTGTTGTTGCAGAAACTAATGATTTTTCAGGTTCAAAAGCTGATGATGCAACAAATGAGGCAGGGTTTGGAAAAGAGAAAGATCAAGATTATGTGATGATGCCAATATGGACAAGTGTGGATTCAACTTCAATAAATGATGAACCTTCTTCTGATAATGCTAAAGAAGGGATTGAAGGTGAAAACAAGGAAGATGGAACTGAGGAACTAGAGAATCCAGTTAACAGTTCTAATGATGATAGTACTGCTGAGATAGAACAAGATACTGCTAGGCCAAATGTTTCTACTGCTAGGCCAAATATTTCTACTGTTGGCCCATCAGACTCCAATGAAGCAGATTTCTCAGAAGATGAGGTGGATTTCAACAATCTCCCACCTGCCTATCATGTTCCTTCTACACCACACACAAGGATTCACAAAGTCCACTCCCTGAACAATGTGATTGGTGATATACAATCTGGTGTGAAGACAGGGAAGCAAATTCTGTCTTCAGACCAACAAGGGCTTCTTGATGCTCTTTATGCATCAAAGCAGCATGAGTATGCAAACTCTTAGATGATTCAAGCTGGGTAGAAACTATGCAAGATGAGCTCCTCCAATTTAAAATTCAGAAGGTTTGGATGCTAGTGGATTTACCCAAGGATGTAAGGGTAATTGGCACTAAATGGGTTTTCAGAAACAAAAGGGATGAAAGGGGCATAGTGATAAGAAACAAGGCTAGACTTGTAGCCCAAGGATACACACAAGAGGAGGGTATAGACTATGAAGAGGTTTTTGCTCCAGTAGCAAGAATTGAAGCCATTAGGCTATTCTTGGCTTATGCTTCATTTATGTGCTTCATAGTTTATCAAATGGATGTCAAGAGTGCTTTCTTATATGGTACTATTGAAGAGGAGGTTTATGTCTCACAACCTCCAGGTTTTATTGATCCAGAATATCCAGACAAGGTGTACAAGGTTGTCAAGGCTCTTTATGGCCTTCATCAGGCACCAAGAGCATGGTATGAAACACTGGCTTCTTATTTAATTGAAAATGGATTTCAAAGAGGCAAGATTGATCAGACATTATTCATCAAAAAGCATAAGAAGGATCTTTTGCTAGTTCAGGTGTATGTGGATGATATCATCTTTGGATCTACAAGGAAAGAGATGTGTTTAGAGTTTGAGAAACTTATGCATGATAAGTTTCAGATGAGTTCCATGGGGGAACTTACATTCTTTTTGGGTCTGCAAGTTAAGCAATCAAGTGAAGCATATTTATCAGCCAGGATAAATATGTAGCAGAGATTCTAAGAAAATTTCAATTTGTTGATGCAAAGGTAGCAAGCACACCAATGGACTCTGAGAAGCCTCTTCTTAAAGATGTAGATGGAGACAATGTGGATGTACACACATACAGATCTATGATAGGCTCTTTGATGTATCTCACATCATCAAGACCTGATATCATGTTCTCTGTTTGTGCTTGTGCAAGATTTCAAGTAACTCCTAAGGTTTCACACTTAACAGCAGTCAAGAGGATTTTTAGATATCTCAAGGGTCAACCTAGGTTGGGTCTATGGTATTCAAGGGAATCTCTTTTTGACATGGTAGCATATTCAGACAGTGATTATGCAGGTGCAAGCTTGGATAGAAAGTCAACAACTGGAGGATGTCAATTCCTTAGATGTAGACTCATTTCATGGCAGTGTAAGAAGCAAACAATTGTGGCTACGTCAACAACTGAAGCTGAATATGTAGCTGTTATAAGTTGCTGTGGTCAAGTACTTTGGTTTCAAAATCAACTTCTTGACTATGGGTACAATTTCATGAACACTGTCATATATATTGATAATAGTAGTACAATTTGCATAATTAAAAATCCAGTGCAACACTCTAAAACAAAACACATAGAAATTAGACATCATTTTATTAGAGACTGCAATGAGAAAAAGTTGATTCAAGTTGTTAAAATTGATTCTGATCAAAACTTTGCAGATCTTCTCACAAAAGCTTTTGATGTAGGAATATTTCAATACTTGGTAGCAAGTATTGGGATGCTTAATCCTCAATGATTTAAGACTATGTGTTTTTGTACATAACATTAAGTTTGTACTGCTAGCACTGTCAATTAGTACTGTTATTGAAAAGTTTGTACTGCTAGTACAAATTTGGATTGTTTTGTTCATACTGTTAGTCATATAATTCTACTGCTATAAGACAAATGCTCTGCATTTTGTTTTCTTGGTTTTTGGACTAACAATTTCAGGTATGGACATTTGAGCACAAAGGAAGTTTCAAGTGAAATGTGTGAGCAGCAGAATGATGATACAAGTTGCTGACATAATAGGTTCATGATGGACAGAGTTTGGGAATTCATTAACAGGTTTACACCTAAGTTAATAAATTCTTTAAAACTTCTCTCTTGAAACTTATTATGATATTTCATTTTGAATTAATGGCTCAGTTGGTCAGATAGTAACTGACACAACTCACTTTCTATCATTTTATATTTTAATTAGTATAATGAGTAAGTCTAAGGACATCTGATAGAAAGAACAACGAACAAATGTGAATCTAACACTTGTGTTAGAGGCAACAATTGCCACGAGCTGGAAACCCTATCAAGAAAGCCCTTTGAATGGGTTTATCTGTACACAGGCAGTTGTTTATAACTGAAAACATTGGTTCTCACACAACCAGAGGTTAATTTAAACCGAAATATTGATTAAGTGTCTGTTACTACACTTAAACCCTTCAAAATGGTTGTAAACAGTATGGTTTTTCATTAAAATCAAGTTCATACTGCTAAGTCAAAAGTTTCTTAAAATCTTTTGGATTCATAATGGCTCAGAAACCCATCTAATGATGGATTATGAGTTATTGCCCCATGATTCACCTCTCACAGGAGTTAACACACCTGGAAGTGATGAGGGCAGCAGATTGAAATTTAAGGAATTGATGGCTTTATGTACAATATTGTCTGATAAGATATCCAAATTGGAAGATGAACTTCTTCTTGTTCATCAAAGGAGTCAAGTTCAGATGATAGTGAGAGATCTTCCAAACAGGGGAGGAAAATTAACCAAATGTTGGGGAGGAAGATTGCCCAAATTGATGAAAATATTGGGGAGGAAGATTATCAGAGGATGAGAGACTGTGAATGTGAATGCTCAGAAACAGGGGAGGAAGTTTAAATTGATCAAACAGAAGAACAAGATTCTGGAGTATTATATATATTCATAAGGGATGAAGCAATTCAGTTTAAATTTCAGTTCACTACATTTGTTCATCACTTGCATGGCTTGCTGAGAGATGACTTGACTTCTTAGAGCAATTACAGGGAATATAATATCAGCTTCAAGCATCCAAGATACACAGCACCATTGCCTCTTATAATTCCTCCATCCAAGGAAATTGCACCATCTTTTAGGAAATGATTGGAGCATGAGCAAGGTACTGCTAGTGTTGAAGACAAAGAAAATGGCTGAAAGTGATTCACATATGGCAGATGAGTTAAACAGAAAGATAGTTAATCTTGCAGAACAAAGAAAAGCTCAGATCAACAGTCTGACTATGTAGTGTTTGGAAGACTCTCAAAATCCTCATTTAATTCAGAAGAAACTTGATGATTTGGGATAAATCACAAGTTTAGGGGAGGATTGTTGGGAATTAAATGTTCTGAAGATTAGAGTTTGGAATTATATGTTCACAAGGTTAGTACTGCTGAGAAGAATACACTAACAGTACTAACTGCTAGTGTATATTTGAAGTCTGTTCAAGTTATAACTAACATTACTAACTGATAAGTTAGTACTGCTAGTACAAATTAAGGTACTACTGGTTGAATACTGCTGTTGGAGTGACTCATACTACTGCTGAGTGGATAACTGTTGACGTATACTACTGCTGATTAGATAAGTATGAAAAAGATATTTTGTGTATAAAAGTCAAGTATATACGGTAGATAATATATTTGATAAGTGATCAGTCTACAAGTTGTAAACACAAAACATGTTGTATCTTTGCTACTGACACACATAACAAGCAAGTAGTTTGACAAGACTTGACAATATTGTAAAGATCTCCTTTGGACTATAAAAGGGAGATCTTAGCTTAGAGATAAGTGTCTAGAAGTGTAACTATTAGATATTAACTGATAGAGTTGAACATAACAGAAATAGTTATCTTTGTAATAGAGATTCAAGGTTTTGTAACCCTAGTGATAGTGAAGATCACTCGTATTATTCTCAATAATATTGAATCGTTTGGTGTTATACTTTCATTGTTCAAATAACAAGCATCATTGTTCCATTTCCATAACCAATATCCTTCTAAGTGTGGTTAAGTAGATTCCGCATACTTAATCATATTCACTCAAAGTATCATATACACACGTTATAAAGGACTAACATCCTACAGAGTGTATTACAATCCTCTCAGTTAAATTGTCCAATGATTTTATCCGGTATATGTCAAGTGTCAAATAACAATCCAATGTAAAATACGTTAAGTAGTTATGTTCGTTGTTAAGTATTTAGTCTCATGTATATCCGAAACGTGCCATTGATTACAATGTCTAAAACAATTAAAACCCGTTTGACAAAATTAGATACAAGTCATATTGACTAATACACCTTAAGTATTATAATTGTTTACTTGTTTAATTTTGGTGGGCTACGACCCACGTTAAAACTAAACGCATCCACTTTATATTTAGTGGGCTAGCTAGTCCCTTAAACGAACCCACTAAATACACCTTTAACATCAATAGGTTTGGCCCAAGCTTAAATCAAACGCACCCTACATACTGCTAACACATTTTTGAAGACAGGTTTTTAACTTAATTTGACAAATCTTATTTAACCAAACCAATTTGTGAGCTAATAAGCTCCCTTGAGCTTATTATAAGCTGACCAACAACAAGACCATGCACCCTCTTGGGTCTTGTAGGCTCCACGGCAGAAACACGCCCACACCCTCTTGGGGTTTATCGAACCGAGAACAACAAAACTTGAATAAGAACTTCGACCAAGACTAAAAATAAGCTACAACCCTTAAAATAAGCTAATCCAAAACCACAACAAACTAAATTGCATTATCAACATATTAATCCGAACATATAACCATTAAGCAATCCAAGATCAAATCCGAGGCCAAACCGTGACCCGGATGTGTCTGACCCGAATCCTAAACGGGTTTATACCCGACCCGAGAACAACACCCACACAAACACACTATTTAGTTGATTTACCACACGAAAATGAGGATCAAAAACAAGTTTAATTGAGTTTTATATCCACGAATTGATCAAGGTTTAATCGGTTTCTCATGAAAACCCAACTCAAGATTCCAATGTATAAATAAAATTAATAATAATGAATCAAGAAGGAACTCGACTAATCCTTACAGTGGAATAGTTTGACCGACAAGGAGAGACCCAGAAGAAGTTGAGTACGAATAATCCCAACCCGATCCAAGCAGGAAAACCACCATAGCTATCCCTTCGATTTTTGATAACAAAAATTTAATTTGTGGGGTTGCCTGTGAATCGTTGGGTAGTTTAAAAAGGGAAGAAGAAGGAAACTTTGACTCTTCTTTTGCTATATTGATTGTGGTGCCATCTTCTTGGAGGAAACATAGTTATCTCCTTCGATTCTCAAGATGAACCCGTGACTGGTGATGGCGATAGATCTGTGTCGATGGTGATATGGAGAGAGAGGAAAGCATAAAAAAATGGGAAGAGATAAGGGGCGGGTTTATTTAGTTAGGGTAGGAAAAGGATAAAAAAAAAATATAGGTGATGTATGGGGACGAGATTAAGGGTAGGGGGATTGCTTATTATATGTTGGAGTGTAATTTGTGTACCCCGTGTCCCGTTGAGTTAAATTTTAAACGTGATCCCTCGGCTTGGCAAAAATATGAGAAATGCATTTTTGAAAACGTTTTTATAAAAGTGGTTTAAAAACAAGGTCATTGACTCCGAAAATTTACTATAAATTTTAAGTCATTACTTCTGTGATGTCGGTACGCGTGTGGCGTCGCGTTTTTCAGAAAAACGAGACGACTTCTTGATTTTGTAAATAATTTGCCAACAAGTGATTACTTTACTTTTCTTGATAAAATTAAGTGATTTGGAGGGTTACTGTATTGCTACAGTGTGCGAGATAACTTTCCGAAATAGTCAAATAAGCTCAAAATGCTCAAATAATTTGTCAAATAATAATAAGTTAATTTTTATCATTAAAATAATATTTGGAAAATTACGGGTGGTTACAATCACCACCTACATTAGCATTCATTTGATCATTAGTTCTATCTAAACCCACAGAATGAACACCTACATTATTAGCATTCACTTGCTCATTAGTTTCATATAATCTAGCATGACCATCAATAACCATATGATCCACATTATCAATGTTTTCTTCATTTTGAACTAACCTGACCTTATCATCAACAACCATATCATTTAGGTCATAATCCTCTACCCTCAAAGAATCTTTAACTACATGTTCCTGACTAACATTATCTCCAAACTGGCTTAAGTTAATACTACCAAATACCGCATCGAGCTCATCTAGTTCTAAATCTAAAGCTGGAAAATAAGACTCTTTAACAGGTAACTGTGTAAACTTAGACTTTTTCGTAGGTATTTCATTTACCCTTGCATCTTCAGTAGGTAACTCAGTAAACCTAGACTCTTGAGTAGGTATTTCATTCACCCTTGGCTCTTCATTAGGTAACTCAGTAAACCTACTAATATCATCACTTACTTTTGCCTCCTCGGGTATAAAATATTCCAATAGTAGCCTCTTAGATCGATTTCTTCTAGAAGTACTACTACCAATACGACTAGGGTTACTAGGACCAACATCATTGTCCTCATCTATTTCATTAAGAACAAGACTCATTGCCTGTCTTGGCTTGAAGTAAGTTCCTACTTTGGACACCACATGTTCTATGTACACTTCAATGACCTTATGCTCACCTATAAACGTACTTAAATAACGTGCATCATCATCACTACATAATGAATGCAAGCCAACATCAAGATTTTTACCAGGTTCAAGAAAGTTATAAAACATTATCTTTCTATATGTCCAACCCAGGTCCTGAACCATATCAAGAAAGTTTCACTATCGACCATATCAACAATACTTTTCCTACCCCCACAGTATTTTCTTCCAGGAAAAAAATGAAACTGACCACCATGGTGTATCCTCATTGTAAAGACAGTAGGAAGATCTTCTGCAAAAAGTCAAACCATAATTAGAACCTAATCAATAAAAATGTCAACCATTTTATACCTAATCGAACAAAATTAAAAAAAAAAAAAAAACAACAAACATACGACACTTACTATAATCCTCATTTGCATTCTCATACAGATCTTCATCATCGAATTCTAAGTCTGTACCATGTATCTTCCATTTAATAGTACCCATTTTGTGAAACAAGCATAACAAAATTACGAACCAAAATTTGGGGAAAAGATTGGGGTTTAACTGTGTGCAATTGAGAGAAGTTGTGAGATGTTTTTTGTGAGAGAAATTATGTGAAAATGTGTTGAAAATGGAAGATTTAATGGGCGGGAACACTGACATGACAAGTAGTCAGATGGTAGCTGGGAAAGTACCAAAAAGTGATCGGACGAAAGTGCCCTCGTGTGACATGCATGTGAGGACTGACTTAACTGGCAAAACTAACGAGCGTTAGATTTTTGGACTAGCGGCGTAATATATTCTCGATCGTGGATCAAAAAGGCAACTATTAGCGTTTTTAGATGTCGTATGAAATCCGGCATAAGTTTAGGGACCAACAGTGTAATTTACTCTTAAATATAATATAAACTATAATACGTAACTCTTTAGTTTTAACTTTTAACAATTCATTTTTATCAATTTTTACTTTTCACTTATACTCATATAAATGAAATTTTGTACCGCATCGTGTAAGGAACAAATATAATCAATGACCTATGTGATGCACCTTCATTTGTTGACATGAACACAAATTCAACATACTTCTTTGGTTCCATGAGTTCATGGGCGGAGGTTATTGGAGGCTGGGAAGGTGGTAACCTCTCTAGAAAGTTTTTTAGAAATGTACTTTTTATGTTAGGGCAGTTCTAACCCTAACGCACAAGTGCGTCAAAGGGCAAAAAAACATGTGTTAACCTGCGTTAATGTGGAGTTATGGTTGGGAGGGTGCTGCGTTAACGCAGCGTTAAGGGGGTGAGTTAACCCCTTAACGCTGCGTTAAGGGTAGTTTGTGTAAAAAAAAAAAAAAAATCACTTTCGCCCTCTTTTTAGGTGAGTTATGGTTGAGTGTGTTAAAATTGAGTTAAAGGTGAGTGTGTTAAAGCTAACGTGACAGTGTGTTAAAGTTTAACCATGTGTTAGGGTTGTGAGTGTTCTTATTTGTATGTTAAATTCTTGTATTCTACTTTTTAGCCCTACTAATATATAAGAACCATCTTAATGGCCTTCTCAGATTTTATGTTGAAGCTCCGCCAGTGCATGAGTTAAATACAATAATACTAGGTGTGACTTTAGTTTTTCATTTTTAGGAGTTGGCTGGATCCTTGGAGGAGGTGGGGACAAAATGGTAGTGTGATTACACGGTTTATCCGGGCTGCTAAAAAGTGAGGTTGAAAATGAAACCGGACCCTTTTATACGCGTTTTTTTGTTTATATGGCCCATCTTACTTTTTTTTAACAAGGGACATGTTCCATCCATATTCATTTACTACGTACCATTTTATATGTTACATGTGATTTGTTACGTATAACATGTACCCGATTATAACATGATCTGTTACGTATAACATGTACGTACCCAATTATATATAACATGATATGTGCTTCATTTGTCCCCATAATTTCTCTACATGCAAATGACATATCCTATTTGGGTCATACTATACATACCCTCCCTATAAAACCCTCCCTACCCCCATAGCTGTCCTTATGTTTTTCGTCCTTGTCTTTTAGCTATTTTTTTTTTTTAATGTAAGTGTCATTTTTATTTTTATTTTTTTATTTATTTGTTTATTTATTATTATTATTATTATTATTATTATTATTATTATTATTATTATTATTTAGTTTTTCTGAGTTTATCAGACTTGACATAAGTTTTTTTTTTTTTTTTTTTGAATTTATAAGTGTCTATTTTCAGACTTTATATAAGTGTCTTTTAGCTCTATTTTCAACCTACATGATTCTCCCTTTATCAGACTTCAAGCACGAGTTCAAGTTTTAACTTGTCATTTTTATTCCCTTTTTTTGATTATAAACACATCAAACTTGCATTCATAATTGCATTCACAAAGCAAAAAATACCAGTGATCAAACCATTCACAAAAAAAAAAAAAAAAAAAAAAAAAAAAAAAAAAAAAAAAAAAAAAAAACTTGCATTCACAAGCAGAAAGGAACGATGAATACATCACCGTTTTACACGACTTGTGTATAATTTTACGCTATTACACATATTACTTTAAAAAATGTGTAACGTTTATAAAAAAATGATAAATCGAGATTTTTAATAGGCTCATATTATTATCGTTTTATCATTTTGGCTGCAAATTTGAAGGTTGCAAAGTGGAAAAAAAACTCACTTTACCGTCCATTCGGTTATGCCATGCCAATCAAAACAAGCTTTTTTTTTTTTTTTTTTTTTTTTTTTTTTAATTATCATCGCCGTATCTCAGTTTTTTAACTCGGTTTTTTTTAAGAAACCATTTTAAAAAACCAAGTTTAGAAAACAACTGCTTATTTTAATAATAAGCAGTTTCAACAAACCATCACAACTACTTATTTGATAATAAGCAGTTTCAACAAACCATCACAACTGCTTATTTTAACAATAAGCAGTTTCAACAAACCAAACCATCCAAGAACACCAGAACACCTGCTTATTTGATAATAAGCCATCACAACTGCTTATTTTAATAATAAGCAGTTTCAACAAACAAACCATCACATAATAAGCCATCACAACTGCTTATATATTTGATAATAAGCAATTTCAACAAACCATCACAACTGCTTATTTTAATAATAAGCAGTTTCAACAAACAAACCATCACAACTGCTTATCTAAAAAGATCTTAAAAAGCAGTTATGAAAAAGCAGTCACAAAACAAAAACTAGCAGTGATCAAACTTGCATTCACAAAGCACATAAGCAGCACATAAGCAGTTTTTCACCCATTATACTTCCCACCCATAAGCACATAAGCAGTTTTTCACCAAGATCCATAAGCACGTAAGCAGTTTCATAACTGCTTTTGGTAACTGCTTTTCTAACCACGATCTAAAAAAAGTAAAAGATCTAAAAAGAGTAAAAGATCTAAAATAAGATCTTGAAAAACCACCATCAGAAACCAACCAAGAAACCAACCAGAAACCACCAAGAACATCAATATCTAAAAAAAAAGTTCACAGATCTAAGAACTTTTTATCATAAACTGCTTAAACCATCAAGTATAATCAACAAACTACTTAAACCATCACGATCTAAATCGTTATATAAAAAATAACGAGTATATATCTAAAAAAATTATAAGTAAAACCATCACAACCATAAGTCCACCTTTCACCAAGAAACCAACCAGAAACCACCAAGAACATCAATATCTATAAAAATAAAAATAAAAAGTTCACAGATCTAAGAACTTTTTATCATAAACTGCTTAAACCATCAGTCCACCCATCAACTTTTCTTAGATGTAAAAGATCATGTTAGGAATTAAGCTTAAGCAGTTAAGACTGTTGGAGGTAACAGTTAGGACTGTTGAAGATTGAAGTTAAGACTGCTGAAGAATGTTGAAGACATGAGCAGTTAAGACTGCTGAGAGAAGAAGTTAAGACTGTTTATGATTTATGTAAAGTAGATAATTATGGAAAAGATATTGTGTATATCGTATAAGAATAGATTGATAGTTATCTTGTACAGGAATCCTTAGTCTATAAAAGGATTGCCTAGGTTAAGGTTAAAAAAACACGAACATAACACATATACGTATTAGAAAGATTCAAGGTTGTAAACCCTAGTGATAGGAAGATCACTCGTATTATTTGCTAATAATATTGAATCGTTGGAAGTTATTCTGTGTTTCTTTGTTTATTCAATTCATACAAAACACATAAGATCCTCTAAGTGCTAGCTAGTAAATTCCGCGTGCTAGACTAAGTATAATTCTACGTATCACATCTAACACAAGGAGTGTGTGTAGATCCGGTCAAGTGGTATCAGAGACAGGTTGCTGATACATAGATTTAGAAGATCCGAGAAGAACAAAGATGGACATGGAAACAACACCATCCACAACCAACATTGCTGCTAAGCTTCCTATGCTTAAACCTAATGAGTTCGACATGTGGAGACTTCGAATTGAGCAGTTTTTCCAAGTGCAAGACTATGCACTATGGGAGATCATTGAAGATGGAAACTCGTTTACCCCTGTTGAAACAACAACTGTTGTTGAAGGTAAATCTGAGACTACAGTGCAGACAAAGCCAACCACTAATGAAGAGAAGGCAAGGTACAAGAATGATATTAAGGCTAGAAGTTTGCTTCTGATGACTATTCCCAATGATCAGTTGCTGAATTTCAGTAAGTTCAAGTGTGCTAAATCTCTTTTCGAAGCTATTGTTGCAAGATATGGTGGGAATGAAGCCACCAAGAAAACTCAGAAGACTCTTCTCAAGCATCAGTTTGAGAACTTTACTGCAGCAAGTAATGAGTCGTTGGATCATATGTTCAATAGGCTTCAAAAGTTGGTGAGTCAACTGGCTGTTTTAAGGATTGAGATGCCTCAGGAAGATCTCAACTCAAAGTTTCTAAAAAGTCTACCTTTTGAATGGGCTATGCATGTGGTAGTATGGAAAAACAAGCCTGATATAGATTCCATGAGCTTAATGGATCTATATAGCAACTTCAAGATAGTTGAACATGAGATTAAGAAGTCTGCTGGATCAAGTTCAAGCTCAAGCTCAGGGAATTTGGCTTTTGTATCAACTCCCAGTTCATCAAGTCCGGATGAAGAAGTCCAAGTTAGTGGAGCAGTTGGAACTGCTAGTGCAAATCTTGGTACTGCTAGCACCTCAAGCAGTACTAGTGGACTTTTGAATGATGATACTTATTGTGCTTTCTTGACTACTCAGCATAATGGAAGTATGTTGACTCATTCAGATCTTCAAGAGATTGATGAAGAGGATATTGAAGAGATGGATATTAAGTGGCAGCTCTCTCTTCTCAGTTTGAGAGCTAGGAGATTCTTGAAGAAGACTGGCAAGAAGATTGTCATAAACAGTAATGATGTTGCAGGGTATGACAAGACCAAGATTGAGTGCTACAATTGCCACAAGAAAGGTCATTACTCAAGGGAGTGCAGATTGCCAAGTCAACAAGATGGAAAGAGTAAAGCATATGGAAACAAGTCAAGAGTTGTGGAGGTTACTGATTCAAGCTCGAAAGCCATGGTTGCTATTGATGGCTTAGGATTTGACTGGAGCTATATTGCAGAGGAGGAAGCAGAAGCATCTACAGAGGTTGCTCTCATGGCATTTTCTGATTCTGAGGTACAAGTTTCAAAATGTTCTAAATCTTGTGAATCTTTAAAAGAATTGGAAACACTTAAAACAAGATATGAGAGTCAGTGGAAAGAATTAAAAGAAACTGCTTTTAGCTTAGCAAATCATAAGAGAGCTTTAGCTGTGTTAGAAGAGAAAATTGTTCATTATCAAAACAATGAGTCTAAGTTTTTTGATGATATGATTATTGTTAAGAGGGACTTAATGTTTAGAGAGAATGAGATTACTGTTTTAAAACATGAGCTAGAACAGGTTAAGAAGGCTAAAGAGAACATTCAGATGAGTGTAGATACACTTGAATACACATCACAAGGTGTTAAAAAGATAATTGAGAGTCAGATCCAAAATAAAGCTAAGTCAGGCCTAGGATATAAGGTAGTTCCACCTCCTTATAGAGGAATTTCATCACCCAAAGGTATAGACTTAGAACACACATGACTCCCTGAATTTCAATTACCTGAATTTAACTATGGTCCTCAACCTAAAAAGGATGTAGTTCATAAACCTGTGTTTGTAAGTGCAAGTGATAAGTCACTATCTGAGGACAAGGTGTCTTCTGATAGGTCCTCACCTAAGGACTCAGATGCTCCAACAATTGAGGAATGGACTTCTGATGATGAGGATGATCAGGCTGTGGTTAAGCCTGTTAGTGTAACACCCCAACCCGACAAGGGTAAAGATATCACAAAAATGGTTTCATATCAGATCAAAACAAAGCATACATTTACAGTAATACAAGAATCTCAAAGGTTACAAATGAAATACTGAAATTACAAGGTTACAAATGTGAATACAAATTCTAAAAATATAATATCTCCTAATCAACTCTAATCCAGAATAACTATCAAGTCTTCTAAGTCCATGGTACTCTCCATTCATTCCCAGCTCCCTACTAAACCTGCCGCAGGAAAAGAAATGCGGTTGAGCTACGAGAGCTCAGTGAACAGATATAACGGTAACAAGCAGTAATACAGAACAATGAACAGTAAATGAAATACGAATCAATCAGATTTATGGCATAAGAAAAGGTAACAGTAATGAGAAGTACAAGAGTATAAGGTGTAGGAAACAGTAATCCTCTACGAGCCCAGTAACAGTAACAGTAACAGTATCATCATGTAGCCATATAGAGGGGAGACCTCTCAGTAATCAGTAAATATGAGGGGAGTCCTCAATCAGTAAGTGGAGTAGCTAGCTCCCAGAGTGTGAAAGACGTGTATCGCACACACCATCAGTCACCAGTAATAACAGTATATATATCAGTAACAGTAACAGTAACAGCTAGGATGCATCCATGCGCCCCAGGTGGCCAGAAACTCCTCATACACCAAATCAGATAAAGTCAGGGACGGAACAGGTCATCACTCTCCTGCCCTAGATTCATGCCATCGGTGCATCAATGACATGGACATGAAACCCTCATGCCTAGTGGGTGGCTCGTAGTCTCAAACTGTGGGTCAAGGTCAAGTATCAAAAGTCCAAGTATCCAGTTCAGTTATATCAGAAAGTCCATATCCGAAGTTCATATCAGAGGGTTCAATATCAGCAGGTCAATATCAGAAAGGTTCAATATCAGAAGGTTCAATATCAGAAGGTCAATATCAAAAAGTTTATAGGTTCATAGGAAAGATTTTAATTCAAAGGTTTCATATTAAACTTACATTTAAAAATAATCTTTCAGTGACTTTTATAAAATGATGTTTATTAAAGCCTTTTTATAAAGATAGTCTTTAAAAGAGATTTTCATAAAACCTTTAATGCAATTTCAATTCAAAATTGGTATAACATCGTATTCAAAAACCTTTCTCAAAAACATTTTCATATCATCAGGGAAAGTTTCCAATTTCAGTTATAATGTCAAAATGAATCTTCAGGGTATTTCAGAGGTTTGCATATTCAGGTCTCAAGGTGAAGAACGAATCATGTCAAGTATCAAAGGAATAAAACAGGGTTCAGTTTATCAAGGGAACTCAGAATCAGATACCTTATCAGAAAGGTTCATAATCAAATTCTTATAACAAGGTTCTAATCAGGGATTTATAAACACGGGAATCATATGAAAGGTTCAAGTAAAAGGGGATCATAGCAATGGCATCAATAC
This sequence comes from Artemisia tridentata subsp. tridentata, assembly GCA_021014915.2. NCBI lineage: Eukaryota > Viridiplantae > Streptophyta > Magnoliopsida > Asterales > Asteraceae > Artemisia > Artemisia tridentata. Next base: position 151,696,864 of record CP139509.1, read on the forward strand.
AGAAACTGACAGATCAGAAAAATTAAAGAGATCATGAGAAACCTGTGAGAAGGTCAGAATATCTGTACCTTATACCGCAAGTGACAAACACAACAGAAAATATAGAGGTCGGACGTAAACTCCATCTTCAGCGAATCTACACGAATCATGACTGTCTTATTAAAACTTATTTTAAATCGGATTACTCATTTTAGTCGGCTTTCCATTTTTAGTAACTTTCCTTTTATAGCAGCTTTCCAAAAATAGTAAGTTTCCTCTTTAAGTAGTTTAACCATTTTAGGTAACTTTCTATTTTTAGCATGTTTCCCGAATTAGCAAGTTTCCATATTTAGCAAGTTTCCATATATGGTATCTTAGGGTTACTTATATCTTAATTTGGGTTTTAAAACTAGGTTTAACATTTAATACATGTATTAATCATGTCGTAGGCCAATTTAGGTTATGAAGTATTAAGGTATCTTAATTACACATATAAAGGTCATATTAGTGATAAAGTATGCTATGTTATGCATACTTAAGGGGCTACTCGTGTAACATAATCCATGCAAGGTTTCCTTGTTACATCTTCATTCGAAATATGCAGCATGAATTCAATTTCCATAAACTCTTCAAGTTTTCATTTTATTTTCAAAAGTAACTAATATGGTGTATTAGAAAGTCAACACACTAATGACCAATGAGAAATACATTTATATACTTAAGAGCTTTAAAACACTAGTGCTAGACATAAGTAGCAATCATGTATATCTTTTAACTTATTATAAAAAGAACTTAGTGTAGTTTAGGGACTAATCGACAAAATCATAAGAATTATGAAGAAGCCATATTCACCATGTACGACCAGATCATAATCCTTCAATTTGACAAAAAAAATGGTTTTTTTTAGTTCTGTTATATTATGACTTTGTTAAAATAATTAGATTGATAAATGATAATTAAGCATTTGTATATGCTAATAGGTTTAGGCATGAATTTCTTATACTGCCCAACATCATGTTCAATTTACCCCTAACATTGATTTACATTATAGTTCTATTGACGTAAGATTTCGGCATTAAACATTATTGATAATATGGCTCGAGGCGTTACCTCCAAATGAACAACCACGGCTGAAACTTGACTCAAACGATTACGAACACAACCCGATCACGAACACTACGATTCGATAACATTTGATCAGAACTCAAAGCCGAACACCATCTATAAACTTGAGAAGACAAGACTGAACCTGTCACCCGAACCCAAACTTGACTCGGTCACCATTCCATATAATGATTGCGTCTCTATAACCTGTTTGGTGTAAGAACATATTCAAGACGTGCATGAGAACCCATGATCAAAGTACCACCTCCAACCTGCTGTAACATCACGACACAACCACCAAGAAGAGGCCACACGAATATCCTTTGCTGATGCGTTTTTGGATCGAACAGAAAGGAGGGATGAAGTAGCAGCCGACACTTTGGCTAGAGAAGGTTTTTAGGGTTTTGTGATGTTGGGAGAATATGGCAATGATATCAAAGAATTATGTGCATGTACCGGCCTAATGAAAAATGTGTGATGGGCTTTTAGTTTTGGTAATTATGCATGATTTGTGGGCTTGATTTTAAGCCAATAAGTGATGATATCTATTGTTTAAATGATAAAAAAAAAATTCGGTTAGGACATAATAGTATAGGCGTGGGATTAATTTGATTAAAAGTGTGCATTTGTTTTACTCGTTCAAATATTAACGTTAAATACTTAGAATATACTCGGGATTTAAATGTCTTAATGTTTTAAACGTTATTTATGAATTTGAGATTAAGGGTAATGTGGGTATTTTACGTATTCAGAAATTATGGGTTTTACAACTCTTCTCCTCTAGAAAAAAATTTTCGTCCTCGAAAATTGAAGTCGCAAAGCTAAACGAAGTCATAGCAAGTCGCAAAAGATCATCACAAGCATTCTCACGCCCGAGGAGGTTTTTCAAAAAAAGACCTTCAGACCAAATAGTTTCTCATGACTCAAATCAAAATGAGGTGGGTTCAAATTTCACAGAAGGAGAAAAAAAATAAATTGATTCAGAACAAAAGGTCCATGCAACATAAAATGGACGATGGGTGAATCTTCAAGAATCTCATATAGAATACGAACAAGATTTCAATTCAAATTGACTGAGTCAACAGTAGAGAGCTCTACAAAGAGTTTTCAAGCTATATAACTGAGGTCAACAGAATGCAAAACGAGAGTCCAAACTCATCCAGATATCTAATGATCGAAAGTAGAGTATATGCATAGGTAGAATGAACCTAAAGTCTCACTAATCACGGATAATCCAACGGAGATCAAATTCTAAACTTCTTAGGTACTCCCAAAGATATCCTATGGCCACAATGAGTGCACGTTATATGGTGTAAGTATTATCACGTTGATCAGGCGTCATAATACTAGCACCACATAATTATGCCTTCATGATGATCATACTTTATCTCAAGTCGTGAGCAAAACCACCTATCTTAATCCACCTAGTACTTCTATAGTCTCAAAGGTCAACAAGATCAAATGTCATAGTCAAGCGGGAAAACAAAACTATTCGCAAGAGTATCCAAAATCCCAGATTGCCTAGCAGAAGTGAGGTACGCCGTCACAAGCATCATATCTTCCACAATTCGCCAAAATCTCTCAAAACAAAGCCATCACCGATCATACGAAAAAAAATAAACACGGAAATGAAATGCTTCCAGGGAACTTGAATCATTAGAGGATCTTATAACGAAACTTAAGAGGGTCAACGGAAATGAAAGTTAGTCTCCAAAATCTTCGGCCTTTATAGAATCAATTCTTCCAAACATAAAGGGTCTGTTTCAAAAATCCGTTCATTCAACACATCCAATCTCCTCAAGTCCGGTTAATCTGTCTTCGACTGTCCATCAATCGGGAAGTGAAACCAAAATCGGGAACTTGTGTTTGGTTCGTCGAGCCTCCTGCATTTCTTCTTGGAATGTGATGGAGTAATGTGAATTTCTGGCATGCTCTTTAAATTCTTTCATCGTCCAGTCTACTTCCGCTCTCAATTCATCTTAGTACAACCAAGATGAATAGGGAAGTGAGACTGTACGTCTTCATCAGTTCCATGTTCGCCATCTTGACTAGATCTTCTGCGTCGCCAACACTTCTACCTTGTAAGGAATGTCTTCACTCTTCAGGGTAGCCGCCGTTGTTGTCAACTCCAGGTCAGGCAGTGAAATAATTCTTCTGATATGTTTCTAGTTGTCTTGATGCATACGAAAAATTTTCTGTGCAGCAAGGGAGTATCACCGAGTCTCTTTCTGAAATATCCCAAAATTGTTCCGCCCGAGGGTAAGGAAGCTAATTTCTATTTCAGGTTTTCCAAAACTCCATTCTCAATCAAACTAAGTTGTTTCTCTCGGTCCACGAAATTTCTCAATGGTATCGCAACTTGTAAACATCATCCAGAATTCTTCTGCAAAGTTCAAAAAGGTTTCAGTTCTTCATTCTGTCATCGGTCTTGACCACTTGGTGATAGTTTTCAAAACTTGCAGAATTTAAAGAGATATCCTCAATTAAGAACATCGTTGTCTCACAAATATCAATCTCTCAGAATGTACAAATGATCGACGAATTTCCTAACAAAGTGCAAAGATGATTTTCATGCTCTTCCTCGTCTCTGAACGTACTATTAAGTCATACAATGACCATTTGTCCAAGTACTCACGAGCAGACATCATTTATCAATTTCACAAAACAGTCAGAGCTTTAGCTAATACCATTAGCGTCACTAATCGTCAGAGCAGTCGTTACAAATACGGAAAGCAATTTCAAGAATAATCTCGATTTATATTTCCATCTGAAGGAAATTTCGCGCTCTGAAATTGAATGGATACAAAGTCGTTTCAGGGTGGAGAAATAAGGGTTCCAAATAGCAATACGGTCCAGCTTCCAGAATCAATACATGTCTCCTGTCATCATTCTTCTTTATCGCGAACAAAACTGAAATACGTTAAGAAAATACACTTAAGCGAACTTACTTCTCACTCCGGTGGGAAATTTGGTGGTTCAATCAGAAATCGTGTTTCAGAAAATTTCAGGGCGCCAAGTATTTCTCAAGATGAGGTTCATTCATGGGTGTACGAACTAGGCTCAAGGAAAAACTTCATAATCGCGAAAGTAAACACACGAGTCTCCAGAGTAGTAGCGATAGCAGAAAGTTTAATAATCGGTAATCGTAGTAGGGAGTTCAGAATTGTTTCAAACGCCAAAGGTGAGACATAGAAGGGTAGTTGTCAGTATTAGAGTGATCAATTAACTAATTCCTTGCAGGAATGAAATCGAAGTTAACTATACGAAGAAAGACAGATCAGCATAGCAAATCTTATCGTTCAAAATGAGAGGGAAACATTTTTATACTCGTGGTTAAACACCACAAGACTTCTCATAGGGACAGAGATGGGTAAGACGAAATCAATTAGTGTCAGAAAATTCATAGATGCTTATCAAAACAAGAGACAATTAACAGAAAGTATCAAATGCTTATCAAAAGCAAAAGACAAATAACAGAAGGTGTCAAGTACGTCATCGCCAAGGAGATTTTCAGAATGCCCGAAGAGGCATCAAAATGATTAACAGAAGGATCAGAGGTCAGATTCGGACTCTGCAGACAAGGATCAAATAGTGTCAGGCAATATTATGCAGTTCTCAATGCCTTCCAGATTTATTTAGGTTCAAAACTTAGGTAGTGCAAAGCATAAGCTTGCAATTTTCCAAAAGTGATCTTAACAGGCTTAAATTCCAAGGCAAAGCACGAACCAGAGTGATGCGGAAGCAAAAATACTTAAACAAATGCCTTATAGTCTACCCATTCCTCACTGTTCAAAACTTAAGTTCATATCAAGAAATCCTAAAGCAAGTTCTCAGGGTGGTCTCCTATGCTCTTACAGTGGAAGCCTAATGGTCCAGGACTCACAGGTCAAGGGTAAATGTATTACGAGTCGCAGCCTGTCTCTCTGATACCATAAATTGTAACACCTCAACCTGACAAGGGTAAAGATATCACAAAAATGATTTCATATCAGATCAAAACAAAGCATACATTTACAGTAATACAAGAATCTCAAAGGTTACAAATGAAATACTGAAATTACAAGGTTACGAATGTGAATACAAATTCTAAAAATATAATATCTCCTAATCAACTCTAATCCAGAATAACTATCAAGTCTTCTAAGCCCAAGGTACTCTCCACTCATTCCCAGCTCCCTACTAAACCTGCCGCAGGAAAAGAAATACGGTTGAGCTACGAGAGCTCAATGAACAGATATAACGGTAACAAGCAGTAATACAGAACAATGAACAGTAAATGAAATACGAATCAATCAGAGTTATGGCATAAGAAAAGGTAACAGTAATGAGAAGTACAAGAGTATAAGGTGTAGGAAACAGTAATCCTCTACGAGCCCAGTAACAGTAACAGTAACAGTAACAGTATCATCATGTAGCCATATAAAGGGGAGACCTCTCAGTAATCAGTAAATATGAGGGGTGTCCTCAATCAGTAAGTGGAGTAGCTAGCTCCCATAGTGTGAAAGACGTGTATCACACACACCATCAGTCACCAGTAATAACAGTATATATATCAGTAACAGTAACAGTAACAGTAACAGCTAGGATGCATCCATGTTCCCCAGGTGGCCAGAAACTCCTCATACACCAAATCAGATAAAGTCAGGGACGGAACAGGTCATCACTCTCCTGCCCTAGAGTCATGCCATCGGTGCATCAATGACATGGACATGAAACTCTCATGCCTAGTGGGTGGCTCGTAGTCTTAAACTGTGGGTCAAGGTCAAGTATCAAAAGTCCAAGTATCCAGTTCAGTTATATCAGAAAGTCCATATCCGAAGTTCATATCAGAGGGTTCAATATCAGCAGGTCAATATCAGAAAGGTTCAATATCAGAAGGTTCAATATCAGAAGGTCAATATCAAAAGTTTATAGGTTCATAGGAAAGATTTTAATTCAAAGGTTTCATATTAAACTTACATTTAAAAATAATCTTTCAGTGACTTTTATAAAATGATGTTTATTAAAGCCTTTTTATAAAGATAGTCTTTAAAAGAGATTTTCATAAAACCTTTAATGCAATTTCAATTCAAAATTGGTATAACATCGTATTCAAAAACCTTTCTCAAAAACATTTTCATATCATCAGGGAAAGTTTCCAATTTCAGTTATAATGTCAAAATGCATCTTCAGGGTATTTCAGAGGTTTGCATATTCAGGTCTCAAGGTGAAGAACGAATCATGTCAAGTATCAAAGGAATAAAACAGGGTTCAGTTTATCAAGGGAACTCAGAATCAGATACCATATCAGAAAGGTTCATAATCAAATTCTTATAACAAGGTTCTAATAAGGGATTTATAAACACGGGAATCATATGAAAGGTTCAAGTAAAAGGGGTTCATAGCAATGGCATCAATACAGAAACTGACAGATCAGAAAAATGAAAGAGATCATGAGAAACCTGTGAGAAGGTCAGAATATCTGTACCTTATACCGCTAGTGACAAACACAACAGAAAATATAGAGGTCGGACGTAAACTCCATCTTCAGCGAATCTACATGAATCATGACTGTCTTATTAAAACTTATTTTAAATCGGATTACTCATTTTAGTCGGCTTTCCATTTTTAGTAACTTTCCTTTTATAGCAGCTTTCAAAAAATAGTAAGTTTCCTCTTTAAGTAGTTTAACCATTTTAGGTAACTTTCTATTTTTAGCAGGTTTCCCGAATTAGCAAGTTTCCATATTTAGCAAGTTTCCATATATGGTATCTTAGGGTTACTTATATCTTAATTTGGGTTTTAATACTAGGTTTAACATTTAATACATGTATTAATCATGTCGTAGGCCAATTTAGGTTATGAAGTATTAAGGTATCTTAATTACACATTTAAAGGTCATATTAGTGATAAAGTATGCTATGTTATGTATACTTAAGGGGCTACTCGTGTAACATAATCCATGCAAGGTTTCCTTGTTACATCTTCATTCGAAATATGCAGCATGAATTCAATTTCCATAAACTCTTCAAGTTTTCATTTTATTTTCAAAAGTAACTAATATGGTGTATTAGAAAGTCAACATACTAATGACCAATGAGAAATACATTTATATACTTAAGAGCTTTAAAACACTAGTGCTAGACATAAGTAGCAATCATGTATATCTTTTAACTTATTATAAAAAGAACTTAGTGTAGTTTAGGGACTAATCGACAAAGTCATAAGAATTATGAAGAAGCCATATTCACCATGTACGACCAGATCATAATCCTTCAATTTGACAAAAAATGGTTTTTCAGTTCTGTTATATTATGACTTTGTTAAAATAATTAGATTGATAAATGATAATTAAGCATTTGTATATGCTAATAGGTTTAGGCATGAATTTCTTATACTGCCCAACATCATGTTCAATTTACCCCTAACGTTGATTTACATTTTAGTTCTATTGACGTAAGATTTCGGCATTAAACATTATTGATAATATGGCTCGAGGCGTTACCTCCAAATGAACAACCACGGCTGAAACTTGACTCAAACGATTACGAACACAACCCGATCACGAACACTACGATTCGATAATATTTGATCAGAACTCAAAGCCGAACACCATCTATAAACTTGAGTAGACAAGACTGAACCTGTCACCCGAACCCAAACTTGACTCGGTCACCATTCCATATAATGATTGCGTCTCTATAACCTGTTTGGTGTAAGAACATATTCAAGACGTGCATGAGAACCCATGATCAAGTACCACCTCCAACCTGCTGTAACATCACGACACAACCACCAAGAAGAGGCCACACGAATATCCTTTGTTGCTGCGTTTTTGGATTGAACAGAAATGAGGGATGAAGTAGCAGCCGACACTTTGGCTAGAGAAGGTTTTTAGGGTTTTGTGATGTTGGAAGAATATGGCAATGATATCAAAGAATTATGTGCATGTATCGGCCTAATGAAAAATGTGTGATGGGCTTTTAATTTTTGGTAATTATGCATGACTTGTGGGCTTGATTTTATGCCAATAAGTGATGATATCTATTGTTTAAATGATACAAAAATTTCCGGTTAGGACATAATAGTATAGGCGTGGGATTAATTTGATTAAAAGTGTGCATTCGTTTTACTCGTTCAAATATTAACGTTAAATACTTAGAATATACTCGGGATTTAAATGTCTTAATGTTTTAAACGTTATTTATGAATTTGAGATCAAGGGTAATTTGGGTATTTTACGTATTCAGAAATTATGGGTTTTACAGTTAGTGCTAAAGTGGAGGAACCAAAAGTTCCAAAGATGGTTAAACCTGAGACTGTTAGGCCTAGTTCAAATTCCAAACCTTTTAGACCAACAGTTAGGTATGCAGAGATGTATAGAACCACAAACAAGCCAAGAGGTAACCAGAGGAATTGGAATGACCTCAAATCCCACCAATTAGGAAAGGATTTTGTTTGTTATAGGAAAGCTTGTTACTTTTGTGGTAGATTTGATCATCTTGCAGCTTTTTGTGATAAGTATGTTAGAGGGTATTCAAACAAGAGCATGTGTCTAGAGAGACCTAAAACACCTCCTAGGAATGACAAGATGATACCCAGATCAGTTCTTTTGAAGTCTGGACCTAGAGCAGTTCCAACTGCTAGACCAGCAGTTTCAACTGTCAGACCTACGAGACAGATTCACCCAAGGCCACCAGTTCAAAATCAAATAAATGTTTTTAAACCATCATACGAAACTGGTAAAAGAACTTTTTATGAGAAAGCAGTGGTGAAAAACCAAGTTTGGAAACCTAAGGTAACAACTGTCAAGCCAGCAGTTCCAACTGCTAGCAAGGTAATTGGTACTGATGTGAATAAAAACACTGCTAAGGGAAACATGGGTAATAGGGTGAATGCTTCAGCATGTTGGGTATGGAGACCAATTCAACATAATGGTGCTAAGACTGTTTTGAAAAGAATGAATTATGTTGATGCTAGAGGAAAGCCTAAGTCTGTTTTGGCTTGGGTTCGACAAGAAAACTAAATTTTCTTGTTATATGCATTGTTAGTCATATTCTTGTATTTGGTTTCTTTGTTTTTGGACTAACAATTGCAGGATTGGAGAGAAAACACCAAGGGATTATGAATGCTTGATGTTTTGGACTAAATGGTGTTCTGGAGATTAGTATGTGATTCTTGCATACAACAAATGGTAATTGGTTCACCATGTCTTATCCACATAAGAACCAACTAGTCCAGAGCAAACGGTTTCTGGTAAAGACTAATCAAATCCGTTGATGGTTGACAATTTATCAAAAATTGTATGGTTATCAGCTCACCATATCTAAATATGAAGAGTTGGCTAGTCCAAAGCAAACGGCTATTGGTAAAGACATATCAAATCCGTTGATAGCTGATAGTTTGCTAAAAACTATGTTTGAGCCATGTTATTTTAAAATTCTTATTTCAAAAAGTTGGGACGGCTCAATAAAATTTTTCAACAGTTGATACGGTTAGTACAAAATATTGGTACGGTTCAACTAGCCGTTATGACTGACGTGTCGGTAATTAATTTTGGAGTAAAAACTAGCCGTTGGCGGTTTGTTGCGATTTTTACTGGATGAATTACGGATTTCGAGGGATCCTCTTATAGATATTTTAACTTTTATTTTATTATATTCTTATACTAAAATAAATAGTTACCATATTCATTAAGTCGGTCAACTTTAAACCCTAACTCTCTCCATAAACTCTCAATATTACTTTCATCTTCTATCTTTTTACTCACCATTATTACTATTCACGGCTGTTAACTAACATTTTCTACTAAGAATGGCAAGATTGGATTTTGCTAAGCGTCACAACCAGGTTGCGTTTTTAGAGAAAACTGAGCAAGGAGATGTGCCAAAATTTTATGAGGTTGTGGATTTTCTCAACCACTCTCACATAAGGTATGCTCTAACTGTTTCTCCTACTCTTTATGTTTCGCACATCACACAGTTCTGGCAGAATTCATCTATCTTGACACGTGATGAAGGAAACTTAGAAATTCATACTAAAGTAGATGGCATTAAATTTGTTGTTACCGAGCCTATAATTAGGAGACATCTTAAACTAAATGACTCAGATGGTATCGACACTATGCTAAATACTGAAATTTGGGAAGAACTTGAAAAAATGGGGTATGATACATCTGAACATAAATTGACTTTTCAAAAAGAATGTTTTTCACCCCAATGGAGATTTTTGATACATACTCTTCTATTATGTTTAAGTAATAAAAAGACTGTTTGGGAACAATTCAGTAGCAATATTGCTATTGCTCTCATTTGCTTGTCTACAAACAGAGTTTTTAACTGGTCAAAATATATTTTTGAGGGTATGGCATCAAATGTTGATAGTAAAACAAAGTTTTTAATGTATCCCAGGTTTGTTCAAACAATTTTGAATAAAAAGAAAAACCTGCTTACAGAACCAACTGAAATTTTTCCTACGCCTAGTCTACAATCAAAGGTTTTTCAAAATATGACTATGGCTAGTAAACTTTTTCAAGGGGAACCAGTTCCATTATTTCCTCAAATGATTCAAACTGAGTTGGGTGAAGGTTCAGCAGTTCCAACTGATCCCCATCACACATCCACTCAAGTATTTGAAACAACCCAACAACCTATCACTTATAGGAGAAGGTCTAAACCTAGTCTAACTAGGGTTGTGACTGAATCCTTGCCCAAAGATTCACCTCTCATAGCAGGTAATACAGCTAGAAGTGATGAGGGTAGTTCTTCACAAACTGAATTGACGGCTTTATGTACCAAGTTAGTAAACAAGGTTGACACTTTGGAGAAGGAGCTAAAGCAAACCAAGGAGGAATTTAAAGCTCACAAGGAGACTTTTGCCAAAGTTTATACAAAGCTAACAAAAAGGGTGAAGAAACTTGAAGAACAGTTGAAGAAGAAAAGGGCAAGAGTGATAATGGATGAAGATTCTGATGATGATGATTCAAATGTGTAAGACCCTGTGAAAAACCCTTGTAATTAATCTTAGTGATTAATAATAATCTCGTATTTATGTTTCCCAACGCCTATTTTTGCTAGAAATTTAAACTTTTTATTATTATTGCTATTAGTAGTAGCCATGCATTATATATACACATATGTATATCTAACACCCCAACACTAGAGATTATATTTTTCGACGCAACATCATTTTCTTATAAACAACGACAAGTAATCCTAACCATTTAATTAATTCACTACACTTAACCAAATTAAATACCACACAATCTCACTTAAACAAAACACAAACCTTAATCCTAAAACTAATACTATAAACCAATTTGGGCCACATTTGATCGGCCCAACAACAATCAATAAACACGAATTGACAATAACCCATCGAGCCAATTGCCAACCCAAACAACCATCACAGCCGCTCGACCCATTTCTTTTAATTGTTGCACCCTTTGCTTCTTTTCCTACTCAACCAAACGACACAAACATATATACCGAAACTTCCATGCAAAACTTATAGAACCAACATACACTGTGATAACAAAAACCAACTAAAGATAGCCATTTGAAACTTGATATTAAACTTGCTTTAATCAAAATCTGTCGACAACAAACTTATCAAAATGGAGTACATAGTGCAAAAGTAAAATGGAAATACAAATTGTGGACAGTGGAACTATACACGTAGAGAACCAAAGAAACAAGAACTAGAATACAAATTTATAACCACTCTTACACTCAAACTAATATAACATCACACAAGTGTCCTCCATGTACAGTGTCATTAGACAAGCAAGTGTAGATATTTTACTTATATAAGGCACCACTATTCGAAATCCTCTATCACATATCCCTTTCAATCACAGTCATCACATTCCTTAAACTTATAGCCAACTTTCTGTCGAAGATTTGGAAGCAAAAAATAAGAACAAGATCGTATAAATCCATTTCGAAGCCCACTGTTTTGGTGCCTCATTCGAACAGCCCACTACTCCTTCACCACCTTAGGGAAGACTTTGTAAGTAACTTGCAAACTCTTGTGTTTTACTTCATAACGCACGCACACCATCACCATGCATGCATTGTTTGTAACTACTTTAACCTATATGTGCCACTTAGTTGCAAACTTGTTTCACCTTCACCATATGCACACGCCTGACATTATTTTAGATCGAGCCTACATATTTCTATACATCACACAATGTAAATTCATGTCATATAATACCAAGTAAGAATAAAGAATCACTCACCTTTTGCTAATACACGTTCAACTCACCACACATCATTATGATATAACGTATATAGTAACACTTTACTTAGTTCATGCACTTGTTATTCGAACACTAACAACCTTCGTACTCAACCGGGTTAACAAAAGGAAACACGTCGAAACTTAAGTTGATCGAACTACCCAAGTCACGCTTAACATGTGATCAACCCTTGAATATTACCTTAACTCGACTTGAACATAAACTATAAACCCCCCTCGCTAAACCGGATAAAGAGAAAACAGAAAAATAACCAAGAAATTAATAGTTAGAGAAACCGCTCGAACAGGCCACTTCACGATGTAATTAATACGAAACCGTTCATGCGACACCCAAATATTTTTATCCATCTCGATAGCTCACATGGTAAACTAAATATTTCGTGTTTTGAGATCCCTCTCATAACCCCATATCGACACTCAAATCAATCCCTTTTAACGCCATTCGACTAAGAGCAAACCCTTAGAAAATTTTCATAGAATATTCACAAAATCTTTTCATTCGACTAGCCTAAAAACCTTAATTATATTTTCGAAATTTCGTATATAACATATTTACATTTTTATACCACTCGAATGTCAAGCTAGCAAACTATGTTTTTCATGTTCTAAGTTCGAACCCATAGGCTCGACATCACGCCCAAAATAATCTCTTTTGATCGGCATTCACTAAGTGCTAGCTAACAATTTTCAGAAAATTATAAAACTTTCGATTGGGCCAAAAACCAAGCCCAACAAGGATTCGCGATGGCAAGGCCCAACAGGCCCGAAAAATATATTTTTAGAATCCTAAAAATAGCCCAAATCCAAGCCCAAAACTATTTTCACGCCCTCGCCTCTAAAACTCTTAACGGGCTATGCTACAATTCGTTAAATGGCCCATTAGTGCAAAAATAATTTATTTTCTGAAATAATAAAGTGAAATAAGTTAAAATAAACTTAATAAAGTTATAAAAATTTTCAGAATATTTTTCCCGTCATTTTTATGCAAAAAGGACTAAAAATGTAACGCGACTTAACCGAAAAGGACTAAAACTGCCAAACCTGGAAACTAAGGGACTGAAACTGTAAAAACAGTTGTAAAGGACTGAAATTGACATATTATTGACCCTCAAGCTTTATATGGACTATTGGACAAGTATTGGACTGATATTGGACTACGGACTGAATAAGGACTAACGACGTAACGCGCACCACGGTTAGGGTAGAAAATGTAAAATCTGGAAAGACCAAGGAACAACTATTATAACTTGTCATTCTCATCTTATTTTTCCTCTTTGCACCTTATCTTTACTTTATATGCACATTGCATTATATTTGCATAATAGTTAATAGCGATAGAAATATTCCATAGTAATATTTTAATTACTTGTTGAAACTATGATCTTACGAGAGTACGAGCATCATAAGCATATAACATCTTCATTAGATCGTTAAATAATCACCATCCACTACTCATACACATACACCACTAGAAATTAGTAAGATTCTCAGTATTTATATATATTTACCAGGTTCTATATCGAAGTTGTTATAATCATCTCTGAGTTATTTTTACTATCACCAGGAACGCATAAGGTGAGTCATGGCCTCACTTTTTAAACTCTTTATAATTTTAAACTCCGTGAGGGGGATACATGCTATAAATAAATCACAAGTATTTTTCTGTATGCTACCTGACTTGATATATGCCTAAGTACACATATTGCCACAAGACCCTTTATCATGAGCCATTAATCACTGCGGTGAACGCGAATATAATGAATAGATCTATTAGAGGTTGACGACCTATCCCACTAATACTGTGACGGAATGCTTTTGCTAGTCGTATTAGTCGCGATGCATTATATTTGAGAGAAATAGGAATTGGCAAAATCACCTATTACACGAGGGCAAATTTTCATCATTAATTTGGTGTGCACCTCCGTTTAGGCGGTACTTTGTTAACGTTTGCGTGTCATGAGACTTAGGGTAATATATGAACTGCAATATCAATATTTTAAACTGATTGTATCTCCAATACAATCTTACTTGTGATTGAATTGATATTTAAACTATAAACTCCATGATTTCACTCAACATTATGTTGACTTTTAAGCATGTATCTCAGGGAACTAGGAGAGCACGGCAAGGCATGGAGCAGGCATACCCTATCTTCAATAAATGGTGTAAAATAAGTTGTAATTCAGTTAAAATAATGTTTCTTTAAAGGAACCTTAGTACTCTGATATAATGTTTTATAACTGAATTTGTATTATGGACCTATGTAAATTAAAAATGCCATCTTAGGCTGTTTTTCTATGATTTCACATTCGATCCTCACAGTAACACCCAAATAAATCTTCCGCTGCCACAAATCAAATTTGGGGGTGTTACAGTTTGGTATCAGAGCTTCGGTTATAGAGAACCAAATGTTTTTAAACGTTGGACTATAACTACATTTTTCAAACAAATTAACTATACACCATGTTACCTTAAACTCTCCATGCCTGCTTGCTGCCGTGTTCGGTATGTTATTCGTTAAATTGTCATATATAAGCCCTGCATACTTGATAGTTACCGTGCACAGCTAGATTATCTTATGCTTATAATACACCACTTGATGTTAGTAAGTTACTTATTCTACGATATATGGATTATTACAGTACTATGTCGTTTATCACCCACTTTAGTATATCATCGGAGCCGGACTCCGAGGGATCACCAGCATCTGTCACGTCCCCCGTACTCCTCGATGCTGTAGTACCAGAGATTGTACCTGACGCGATCGAGCCCTTTGTAGAGGGTAGAGCCGCCGCTATACCTTTATTAGATGACCCCCATGTGCCAGTTTTACCAGCACCTACGCTACCACCACATTTTGTTTACGACACCTACTCTCCTTTTTACATACCACCTCCTGATGACTTGTACTACGAGAGTCAGCAATGGCTCCCTGCTGATGATTTACCCGATACCCATCATGTTGCACCACCATCACTACCTGACCATGTACTTGACATACATACCCGGACCTATCCACTACCACCTCGACAGCGGGATCCGATTCCTGCAGAGGATATTCCTTCATCGAGTAGACGTCGCATCACAGACCAGACACACCCATCCTCACCATCACTACCTTACCCTCCTGGTTTCACTCCCCCAGCTCAGACTCATGATGCCTGGGAAGGATTTAGACCGGTAGTCACCCACACCCTTATCCCATCCACAGTAGTGACACGACTCGAAGGTCACGAAGAGCAGATTGAGTCACTTCTTCGGATGACCGACCATGTGCCACTAGATTCTCCAGGGACTATCAGCGATACTCTGCATAGGTTGGCTTCTAACAGAGCAGTGATACAGCAGTGCCTGAGACAGATGCAGACAGACTTGGCAGATACCCGTTCCCACGCGATATCTTTACGTAGAGAGGGCCAGGACTTAGCTTGGGAGGCTCACTTATCACAGCGTAGAGCAGACACATTAGAGAGACTCATGGGAGACATACGGATGGAGCATCAGGCAGAGATACAGAGACTCAGAGACCAGATCTCAGAGCTCACGAGGCGTACGGATAGACCTGAGCAGTAGACATAGTTAGCATGATTGTATAGTTGAGACATTGTAGTCTGCCGCATGTGGCACTTAATAAAGACTCTTGTATCGTTTTGTTGTAAAACTCAACTGATCAAGTTATTAATGTTGTAATGCTGGTAGTAATGTACTATATATCTGTTAACTTATGTATTATGGTTGTTCGTATGTAATTGTATCCAGACATGTCGTGATGTTACCTGTTATTATTATGATTCTCTAATTGTGTAAATATTGCAAAATCTGAACACATAAATATGGTGACATGAAATCCAGTTTGCATAATTAAATTGATTGTTCCTTAATAATCCCACATCTGTAAATTGATAAACTACAGAGATATCATAATTATGGGCAAATAATCAATTTAATTATCATTTCACACCATGATTACATTGTGCATATACTCAGCTATTATATCCAAATTCTAAATCTGTATTCTTGTGACATTAATAGAAAATGGCACATAGCGACAACGAAACCACCAACGCAACCGTAACACTAACACATGAAGAGGTTCGAAGAATGATTGATGAAGGCATCGCTGCAGCACGCAAGGCCGATGCAGCAAATCATTCAAGCAATACTATGGGAACAACAAATGAAAGTGAGGCATCTACTCCACGTAAATGCACTTACAAAGAATTCGTGAGTTGTCAACCCACCACCTTCAGAGGTGTGGAAGGAGTGACTGAATTAGGCCAGTGGTTTGAGTGCATGGAAACGGTATTCATAAGAAGCAACTGTGCCGAAAACAATAAGGTTACTTTTGCCACCGGAACCCTAAGGGGAGATGCACTATCTTGGTGGAATGCTACCGTCAAGATAATGGGTGCTGAAGCAGCATATCAAATCTCTTGGACCGATCTGAAGAATAAAATGCTGGAGAAATACTGTCCAAGAACGGAGATGAGAAAACTTGAAGATGAATTTCACGAGTTAGTGGTGAAGAACTGTGATGTCAGTACATACAATCGAAGATTTCTAGAACTATCTCTTTTGTGTCCACACATGGTACCTGACTTTGAAAAACTGTTGGAAAAATATGTGGAGGGACTACCTTCAAGCATTGAAGGAGATGTTACCGCATCCAACCCAAAGACCCTCGAAGCTGCATTCGTGTTTGCTCAACGAATGATGAATCGAGAGCTTAAACGAAGTGCTAAATCCACGGTCACTGGGCAAAAGAGGAACTATGATAACTTTGGCAACAACAACCGGAACAGCAACGGTTACTACAATCACAACAGGAACTACCGCAACAATGATCGAAGCAACCGTAATAGAGACCATCAGCAAAGCAGAAATGACAGACATCAACAACAAAACCGCAGACAAGAAGCCGCTAGAGCTTATGTGGCCACACCCGCCGAAGGAAAAGTGTATGCTGGGACAAAACCCCAGTGTAACAAGTGCAAGATGCATCATACAGGACCTTGTACCGCCATTTGTGGTAACTGTAGGAAAATAGGTCATGTGACCCGAGACTGTCGAGCCACGGGAGCGAATGCGCATCCTGTAACAGTAAAGTGCCACGGTTGTGGTGAAGCGGGTCATTTTAAAAGCCACTGCCCCAAGAATATCAATCAGGTTGCCAGAGGAAGAGCTTACGTGCTCGGAGATGGAAACGTGTCACCGAACCCCAACGTCACTACGGGTACTTTCTTACTGAATCAAAATAGTGCTAAAATATTATTTGATTCTGGAGCCGATAGAAGTTTTGTATCTACTTCATTTGCTTTATTGCTTAAGATAACGCCTGTAGAATTAGACACCTCGTATGAAATTGAGATAGCCGACGGGAAATTATTAAACACCAACACCGTACTCAAAAACTGCACCTTAACTCTCCAAAACAACTCATTTCCAATCGATCTCATGCCCATCCAACTTGGAAGCTTTGACGCAATTGTGGGTATGGATTGGTTATCCAAATATCGTGCCCGGATCATCTGTGATGAAAAAGTTATCCAAATCCCCGTAAACAATGAAACGCTCATCGTTCGTTGTGATCACTTCAAAACCCAACTCAATATCATCTCGTACATCAAAACAGTGAAATACATAAACAAGGGATGTCACGCATTTTTAGTCCAAGTAACGGAAAATAAATCGAAAGAGAAAGAAAAGCGACTAGAAGAAGTGCCAGTTGTAAATGAGTTTGCAGAAGTGTTCCCTGAAGACTTGCCAGGTATCCCACCCATTCGGCAAGTAGAGTTTCGAATCGATTTAGTGCCTGGAACAGCACCTGTTGCGAAAGCACCATATCGATTAGCCCCTTCCGAAATGAAAGAATTGTCTGAGCAGTTGAAAGAACTGTCAGATAAAGGATTCATCCAACCCAGCTCATCACCTTGGGGAGCACCAGTCCTGTTCGTCAAAAAGAAAGATGGAACATTCCGAATGTGCATCGATTATAGAGAGTTGAACAAACTCACAGTGAAAAATCGATACCCATTACCAAGAATAGACGATCTATTTGACCAACTGCAAGGATCGAGTGTTTACTCAAAAATCGATCTAAGATCAGGATACCACCAACTAAGAGTCAGAGAAGAGGACGTTCCCAAAACAGCCTTCCGAACACGATACGGACATTACGAATTCCGCGTAATGCCATTTGGTCTTACCAACGCACCTGCAGTGTTCATGGATCTAATGAACCGCGTGTGTAAACCATATCTGGACAAATTCGTAATCGTATTCATCGACGACATTTTGATCTACTCGCGTAACAAAAACGAGCATGCGGAACATTTGAGAACCATTTTGGGTGTACTCAAACAAGAAAAACTGTATGCAAAATTCTCCAAATGTGATTTTTGGATCTCCACCGTTCAATTCTTAGGTCACATCATCAACAGTCAAGGAATTCACGTTGATCCCGCCAAGATCAAAGCAGTTAAAGGTTGGGCTTCGCCCACCACTCCCACTGAAATTCGACAATTTTTAGGACTCGCTGGTTACTATCGAAGGTTTATAGAAGGCTTTTCCAAAATCGCAAAACCTTTGACAGAACTCACTCAGAAAAACAAGAAGTATATCTGGGAAGAGAAACAAGAGTCAGCATTTCAACTCCTAAAACAAAAACTCTGTGAAGCACCAATTCTAGCGCTACCCGACGGAAGCGAAGACTTTGTAGTATATTGTGACGCATCGCATCATGGTTTAGGTGCGGTACTAATGCAGAGAGACAAAGTCATAGCTTATGCGTCTCGACAACTCAAGAAAAATGAAGAGAATTATACAACTCATGATCTAGAACTAGGAGCGGTAGTATTCGCTCTTAAAATATGGAGACATTACCTATATGGTACAAAGTGTACGGTGTACACCGATCACAAAAGTCTTCAACACATACTGGATCAGAAGGAGTTGAATATGAGACAGCGCCGATGGATAGAACTACTCAACGACTACGACTGTGAAATTTGCTACCACCCTGGTAAAGCAAATGTCGTGGCTGACGCATTGAGCAGAAAAGAAAGAACCAAACCGCTTAGAGTTCGATCATTAGAAATGACAATTCATTCACCACTCCCATCTCAAATACTCATAGCCCAATCAGAAGCTCTTCAGGAAGAGAATCGAGCTCAAGAGAACATTAAGGGCATGATCGAAAGGGAGAACGGACTCATACGAAGATCCGATGGAATGTTATGCTTCAAGAAAAGATGTTGGATTCCTCTTTATGGAGGTATTCGTGATTTTATCATGCATGAATCTCACAAGTCTAAATATTCCATTCATCCCGGATCCACCAAAATGTACCAAGATCTTAAACAACTCTACTGGTGGCCAAACATGAAAGCCGACATTGCAACATATGTTGGGAAGTGTTTGACTTGTTCAAGGGTCAAAGCTGAAAATCAGAAACCTTCTGGACCACTTGTACAACCGGAAATACCAGTTTGGAAATGGGAACGAATCACCATGGATTTTATTACCAAGTTACCAAGAACGTCGACCGGATATGACACCATTTGGGTTATCATCGACCGTTTAACCAAATCAGCTCATTTTCTGCCTATCAAAGAAACTGACGAGTTGGACACACTCGCTCAGTTATACTTCAAGGAAATCATAATCCGACATGGAGTCCCGATCTCTATCATCTCTGACAGAGACAGTCGATTCACTTCAGGATTTTGGCAATCCTTACAGAAAGCTCTCGGTACTCAATTGGACATGAGCACCGCCTATCATCCTCAAACTGATGGACAAAGTGAAAGGACAATCCAAACCTTGGAAGATATGCTTAGAGCATGTGTGATTGACTTCGGAAAAGGTTGGGATAAACACCTACCATTGGTTGAATTCTCGTACAACAACAGTTATCAAGCTAGTCTGAAGGCTGCACCTTTCGAAGCACTTTATGGGAGAAAGTGCAGATCACCTATCTGTTGGACAGAAGTTGGTGATATGCAGCTTACCGGACCAGAATTAATCCACGACACAACTGAGAAAATATTCAAAATCAAACATCGTCTCCAAGCCGCTCGTGACAGACAAAAGAGTTACGCAGACGTGAGAAGGAAACCCATGGAGTTTGAAGTCGGAGATAGGGTTATGCTAAAAGTTTCGCCCTGGAAAGGAATGATACGCTTTGGAAAGCGTGGAAAACTCAACCCAAGGTACATTGGACCGTTCAAAATCCTCGAGAGAATAGGTCCAGTTGCCTATAAGTTAGAACTCCCGGAAGAAATCAGTAGGATACACCCTACTTTCCACGTATCTCAACTTAAGAAATGCCTATCGGACGAGACTCTCGTTATTCCACTGAAAGAGATTAAATTGGACGACAAACTTGTATTCACCGAAGAACCCGTGGAAATAATGGATAGAGAAGTTAAGCAACTCAAGCAAAGTCGTATTCCTATTGTGAAAGTAAAATGGGACTCTAAGAGAGGACCAACGTACACATGGGAACGCGAAGATCAAATTCGTGAGAAATATCCCCACTTATTCCTGTAAATCACTCTTAGTAGCCGTTTTAGACTTGAATTCCGGGACGGAATTCGAATGAGGAGAGGAGTACTGTAAGACCCTGTGAAAAACCCTTGTAATTAATCTTAGTGATTAATAATAATCTCGTATTTATGTTTCCCAACGCCTATTTTTGCTAGAAATTTAAACTTTTTATTATTATTGCTATTAGTAGTAGCCATGCATTATATATACACATATGTATATCTAACACCCCAACACTAGAGATTATATTTTTCGACGCAACATCATTTTCTTATAAACAACGACAAGTAATCCTAACCATTTAATTAATTCACTACACTTAACCAAATTAAATACCACACAATCTCACTTAAACAAAACACAAACCTTAATCCTAAAACTAATACTATAAACCAATTTGGGCCACATTTGATCGGCCCAACAACAATCAATAAACACGAATTGACAATAACCCATCGAGCCAATTGCCAACCCAAACAACCATCACAGCCGCTCGACCCATTTCTTTTAATTGTTGCACCCTTTGCTTCTTTTCCTACTCAACCAAACGACACAAACATATATACCGAAACTTCCATGCAAAACTTATAGAACCAACATACACTGTGATAACAAAAACCAACTAAAGATAGCCATTTGAAACTTGATATTAAACTTGCTTTAATCAAAATCTGTCGACAACAAACTTATCAAAATGGAGTACATAGTGCAAAAGTAAAATGGAAATACAAATTGTGGACAGTGGAACTATACACGTAGAGAACCAAAGAAACAAGAACTAGAATACAAATTTATAACCACTCTTACACTCAAACTAATATAACATCACACAAGTGTCCTCCATGTACAGTGTCATTAGACAAGCAAGTGTAGATATTTTACTTATATAAGGCACCACTATTCGAAATCCTCTATCACATATCCCTTTCAATCACAGTCATCACATTCCTTAAACTTATAGCCAACTTTCTGTCGAAGATTTGGAAGCAAAAAATAAGAACAAGATCGTATAAATCCATTTCGAAGCCCACTGTTTTGGTGCCTCATTCGAACAGCCCACTACTCCTTCACCACCTTAGGGAAGACTTTGTAAGTAACTTGCAAACTCTTGTGTTTTACTTCATAACGCACGCACACCATCACCATGCATGCATTGTTTGTAACTACTTTAACCTATATGTGCCACTTAGTTGCAAACTTGTTTCACCTTCACCATATGCACACGCCTGACATTATTTTAGATCGAGCCTACATATTTCTATACATCACACAATGTAAATTCATGTCATATAATACCAAGTAAGAATAAAGAATCACTCACCTTTTGCTAATACACGTTCAACTCACCACACATCATTATGATATAACGTATATAGTAACACTTTACTTAGTTCATGCACTTGTTATTCGAACACTAACAACCTTCGTACTCAACCGGGTTAACAAAAGGAAACACGTCGAAACTTAAGTTGATCGAACTACCCAAGTCACGCTTAACATGTGATCAACCCTTGAATATTACCTTAACTCGACTTGAACATAAACTATAAACCCCCCTCGCTAAACCGGATAAAGAGAAAACAGAAAAATAACCAAGAAATTAATAGTTAGAGAAACCGCTCGAACAGGCCACTTCACGATGTAATTAATACGAAACCGTTCATGCGACACCCAAATATTTTTATCCATCTCGATAGCTCACATGGTAAACTAAATATTTCGTGTTTTGAGATCCCTCTCATAACCCCATATCGACACTCAAATCAATCCCTTTTAACGCCATTCGACTAAGAGCAAACCCTTAGAAAATTTTCATAGAATATTCACAAAATCTTTTCATTCGACTAGCCTAAAAACCTTAATTATATTTTCGAAATTTCGTATATAACATATTTACATTTTTATACCACTCGAATGTCAAGCTAGCAAACTATGTTTTTCATGTTCTAAGTTCGAACCCATAGGCTCGACATCACGCCCAAAATAATCTCTTTTGATCGGCATTCACTAAGTGCTAGCTAACAATTTTCAGAAAATTATAAAACTTTCGATTGGGCCAAAAACCAAGCCCAACAAGGATTCGCGATGGCAAGGCCCAACAGGCCCGAAAAATATATTTTTAGAATCCTAAAAATAGCCCAAATCCAAGCCCAAAACTATTTTCACGCCCTCGCCTCTAAAACTCTTAACGGGCTATGCTACAATTCGTTAAATGGCCCATTAGTGCAAAAATAATTTATTTTCTGAAATAATAAAGTGAAATAAGTTAAAATAAACTTAATAAAGTTATAAAAATTTTCAGAATATTTTTCCCGTCATTTTTATGCAAAAAGGACTAAAAATGTAACGCGACTTAACCGAAAAGGACTAAAACTGCCAAACCTGGAAACTAAGGGACTGAAACTGTAAAAACAGTTGTAAAGGACTGAAATTGACATATTATTGACCCTCAAGCTTTATATGGACTATTGGACAAGTATTGGACTGATATTGGACTACGGACTGAATAAGGACTAACGACGTAACGCGCACCACGGTTAGGGTAGAAAATGTAAAATCTGGAAAGACCAAGGAACAACTATTATAACTTGTCATTCTCATCTTATTTTTCCTCTTTGCACCTTATCTTTACTTTATATGCACATTGCATTATATTTGCATAATAGTTAATAGCGATAGAAATATTCCATAGTAATATTTTAATTACTTGTTGAAACTATGATCTTACGAGAGTACGAGCATCATAAGCATATAACATCTTCATTAGATCGTTAAATAATCACCATCCACTACTCATACACATACACCACTAGAAATTAGTAAGATTCTCAGTATTTATATATATTTACCAGGTTCTATATCGAAGTTGTTATAATCATCTCTGAGTTATTTTTACTATCACCAGGAACGCATAAGGTGAGTCATGGCCTCACTTTTTAAACTCTTTATAATTTTAAACTCCGTGAGGGGGATACATGCTATAAATAAATCACAAGTATTTTTCTGTATGCTACCTGACTTGATATATGCCTAAGTACACATATTGCCACAAGACCCTTTATCATGAGCCATTAATCACTGCGGTGAACGCGAATATAATGAATAGATCTATTAGAGGTTGACGACCTATCCCACTAATACTGTGACGGAATGCTTTTGCTAGTCGTATTAGTCGCGATGCATTATATTTGAGAGAAATAGGAATTGGCAAAATCACCTATTACACGAGGGCAAATTTTCATCATTAATTTGGTGTGCACCTCCGTTTAGGCGGTACTTTGTTAACGTTTGCGTGTCATGAGACTTAGGGTAATATATGAACTGCAATATCAATATTTTAAACTGATTGTATCTCCAATACAATCTTACTTGTGATTGAATTGATATTTAAACTATAAACTCCATGATTTCACTCAACATTATGTTGACTTTTAAGCATGTATCTCAGGGAACTAGGAGAGCACGGCAAGGCATGGAGCAGGCATACCCTATCTTCAATAAATGGTGTAAAATAAGTTGTAATTCAGTTAAAATAATGTTTCTTTAAAGGAACCTTAGTACTCTGATATAATGTTTTATAACTGAATTTGTATTATGGACCTATGTAAATTAAAAATGCCATCTTAGGCTGTTTTTCTATGATTTCACATTCGATCCTCACAGTAACACCCAAATAAATCTTCCGCTGCCACAAATCAAATTTGGGGGTGTTACAGTTTGGTATCAGAGCTTCGGTTATAGAGAACCAAATGTTTTTAAACGTTGGACTATAACTACATTTTTCAAACAAATTAACTATACACCATGTTACCTTAAACTCTCCATGCCTGCTTGCTGCCGTGTTCGGTATGTTATTCGTTAAATTGTCATATATAAGCCCTGCATACTTGATAGTTACCGTGCACAGCTAGATTATCTTATGCTTATAATACACCACTTGATGTTAGTAAGTTACTTATTCTACGATATATGGATTATTACAGTACTATGTCGTTTATCACCCACTTTAGTATATCATCGGAGCCGGACTCCGAGGGATCACCAGCATCTGTCACGTCCCCCGTACTCCTCGATGCTGTAGTACCAGAGATTGTACCTGACGCGATCGAGCCCTTTGTAGAGGGTAGAGCCGCCGCTATACCTTTATTAGATGACCCCCATGTGCCAGTTTTACCAGCACCTACGCTACCACCACATTTTGTTTACGACACCTACTCTCCTTTTTACATACCACCTCCTGATGACTTGTACTACGAGAGTCAGCAATGGCTCCCTGCTGATGATTTACCCGATACCCATCATGTTGCACCACCATCACTACCTGACCATGTACTTGACATACATACCCGGACCTATCCACTACCACCTCGACAGCGGGATCCGATTCCTGCAGAGGATATTCCTTCATCGAGTAGACGTCGCATCACAGACCAGACACACCCATCCTCACCATCACTACCTTACCCTCCTGGTTTCACTCCCCCAGCTCAGACTCATGATGCCTGGGAAGGATTTAGACCGGTAGTCACCCACACCCTTATCCCATCCACAGTAGTGACACGACTCGAAGGTCACGAAGAGCAGATTGAGTCACTTCTTCGGATGACCGACCATGTGCCACTAGATTCTCCAGGGACTATCAGCGATACTCTGCATAGGTTGGCTTCCAACAGAGCAGTGATACAGCAGTGCCTGAGACAGATGCAGACAGACTTGGCAGATACCCGTTCCCACGCGATATCTTTACGTAGAGAGGGCCAGGACTTAGCTTGGGAGGCTCACTTATCACAGCGTAGAGCAGACACATTAGAGAGACTCATGGGAGACATACGGATGGAGCATCAGGCAGAGATACAGAGACTCAGAGACCAGATCTCAGAGCTCACGAGGCGTACGGATAGACCTGAGCAGTAGACATAGTTAGCATGATTGTATAGTTGAGACATTGTAGTCTGCCGCATGTGGCACTTAATAAAGACTCTTGTATCGTTTTGTTGTAAAACTCAACTGATCAAGTTATTAATGTTGTAATGCTGGTAGTAATGTACTTATATATCTGTTAACTTATGTATTATGGTTGTTCGTATGTAATTGTATCCAGACATGTCGTGATGTTACCTGTTATTATTATGATTCTCTAATTGTGTAAATATTGCAAAATCTGAACACATAAATATGGTGACATGAAATCCAGTTTGCATAATTAAATTGATTGTTCCTTAATAATCCCACATCTGTAAATTGATAAACTACAGAGATATCATAATTATGGGCAAATAATCAATTTAATTATCATTTCACACCATGATTACATTGTGCATATACTCAGCTATTATATCCAAATTCTAAATCTGTATTCTTGTGACATTAATAGAAAATGGCACATAGCGACAACGAAACCACCAACGCAACCGTAACACTAACACATGAAGAGGTTCGAAGAATGATTGATGAAGGCATCGCTGCAGCACGCAAGGCCGATGCAGCAAATCATTCAAGCAATACTATGGGAACAACAAATGAAAGTGAGGCATCTACTCCACGTAAATGCACTTACAAAGAATTCGTGAGTTGTCAACCCACCACCTTCAGAGGTGTGGAAGGAGTGACTGAATTAGGCCAGTGGTTTGAGTGCATGGAAACGGTATTCATAAGAAGCAACTGTGCCGAAAACAATAAGGTTACTTTTGCCACCGGAACCCTAAGGGGAGATGCACTATCTTGGTGGAATGCTACCGTCAAGATAATGGGTGCTGAAGCAGCATATCAAATCTCTTGGACCGATCTGAAGAATAAAATGCTGGAGAAATACTGTCCAAGAACGGAGATGAGAAAACTTGAAGATGAATTTCACGAGTTAGTGGTGAAGAACTGTGATGTCAGTACATACAATCGAAGATTTCTAGAACTATCTCTTTTGTGTCCACACATGGTACCTGACTTTGAAAAACTGTTGGAAAAATATGTGGAGGGACTACCTTCAAGCATTGAAGGAGATGTTACCGCATCCAACCCAAAGACCCTCGAAGCTGCATTCGTGTTTGCTCAACGAATGATGAATCGAGAGCTTAAACGAAGTGCTAAATCCACGGTCACTGGGCAAAAGAGGAACTATGATAACTTTGGCAACAACAACCGGAACAGCAACGGTTACTACAATCACAACAGGAACTACCGCAACAATGATCGAAGCAACCGTAATAGAGACCATCAGCAAAGCAGAAATGACAGACATCAACAACAAAACCGCAGACAAGAAGCCGCTAGAGCTTATGTGGCCACACCCGCCGAAGGAAAAGTGTATGCTGGGACAAAACCCCAGTGTAACAAGTGCAAGATGCATCATACAGGACCTTGTACCGCCATTTGTGGTAACTGTAGGAAAATAGGTCATGTGACCCGAGACTGTCGAGCCACGGGAGCGAATGCGCATCCTGTAACAGTAAAGTGCCACGGTTGTGGTGAAGCGGGTCATTTTAAAAGCCACTGCCCCAAGAATATCAATCAGGTTGCCAGAGGAAGAGCTTACGTGCTCGGAGATGGAAACGTGTCACCGAACCCCAACGTCACTACGGGTACTTTCTTACTGAATCAAAATAGTGCTAAAATATTATTTGATTCTGGAGCCGATAGAAGTTTTGTATCTACTTCATTTGCTTTATTGCTTAAGATAACGCCTGTAGAATTAGACACCTCGTATGAAATTGAGATAGCCGACGGGAAATTATTAAACACCAACACCGTACTCAAAAACTGCACCTTAACTCTCCAAAACAACTCATTTCCAATCGATCTCATGCCCATCCAACTTGGAAGCTTTGACGCAATTGTGGGTATGGATTGGTTATCCAAATATCGTGCCCGGATCATCTGTGATGAAAAAGTTATCCAAATCCCCGTAAACAATGAAACGCTCATCGTTCGTTGTGATCACTTCAAAACCCAACTCAATATCATCTCGTACATCAAAACAGTGAAATACATAAACAAGGGATGTCACGCATTTTTAGTCCAAGTAACGGAAAATAAATCGAAAGAGAAAGAAAAGCGACTAGAAGAAGTGCCAGTTGTAAATGAGTTTGCAGAAGTGTTCCCTGAAGACTTGCCAGGTATCCCACCCATTCGGCAAGTAGAGTTTCGAATCGATTTAGTGCCTGGAACAGCACCTGTTGCGAAAGCACCATATCGATTAGCCCCTTCCGAAATGAAAGAATTGTCTGAGCAGTTGAAAGAACTGTCAGATAAAGGATTCATCCAACCCAGCTCATCACCTTGGGGAGCACCAGTCCTGTTCGTCAAAAAGAAAGATGGAACATTCCGAATGTGCATCGATTATAGAGAGTTGAACAAACTCACAGTGAAAAATCGATACCCATTACCAAGAATAGACGATCTATTTGACCAACTGCAAGGATCGAGTGTTTACTCAAAAATCGATCTAAGATCAGGATACCACCAACTAAGAGTCAGAGAAGAGGACGTTCCCAAAACAGCCTTCCGAACACGATACGGACATTACGAATTCCGCGTAATGCCATTTGGTCTTACCAACGCACCTGCAGTGTTCATGGATCTAATGAACCGCGTGTGTAAACCATATCTGGACAAATTCGTAATCGTATTCATCGACGACATTTTGATCTACTCGCGTAACAAAAACGAGCATGCGGAACATTTGAGAACCATTTTGGGTGTACTCAAACAAGAAAAACTGTATGCAAAATTCTCCAAATGTGATTTTTGGATCTCCACCGTTCAATTCTTAGGTCACATCATCAACAGTCAAGGAATTCACATTGATCCCGCCAAGATCGAAGCAGTTAAAGGTTGGGCTTCGCCCACCACTCCCACTGAAATTCGACAATTTTTAGGACTCGCTGGTTACTATCGAAGGTTTATAGAAGGCTTTTCCAAAATCGCAAAACCTTTGACAGAACTCACTCAGAAAAACAAGAAGTATATCTGGGAAGAGAAACAAGAGTCAGCATTTCAACTCCTAAAACAAAAACTCTGTGAAGCACCAATTCTAGCGCTACCCGACGGAAGCGAAGACTTTGTAGTATATTGTGACGCATCGCATCATGGTTTAGGTGCGGTACTAATGCAGAGAGACAAAGTCATAGCTTATGCGTCTCGACAACTCAAGAAAAATGAAGAGAATTATACAACTCATGATCTAGAACTAGGAGCGGTAGTATTCGCTCTTAAAATATGGAGACATTACCTATATGGTACAAAGTGTACGGTGTACACCGATCACAAAAGTCTTCAACACATACTGGATCAGAAGGAGTTGAATATGAGACAGCGCCGATGGATAGAACTACTCAACGACTACGACTGTGAAATTTGCTACCACCCTGGTAAAGCAAATGTCGTGGCTGACGCATTGAGCAGAAAAGAAAGAACCAAACCGCTTAGAGTTCGATCATTAGAAATGACAATTCATTCACCACTCCCATCTCAAATACTCATAGCCCAATCAGAAGCTCTTCAGGAAGAGAATCGAGCTCAAGAGAACATTAAGGGCATGATCGAAAGGGAGAACGGACTCATACGAAGATCCGATGGAATGTTATGCTTCAAGAAAAGATGTTGGATTCCTCTTTATGGAGGTATTCGTGATTTTATCATGCATGAATCTCACAAGTCTAAATATTCCATTCATCCCGGATCCACCAAAATGTACCAAGATCTTAAACAACTCTACTGGTGGCCAAACATGAAAGCCGACATTGCAACATATGTTGGGAAGTGTTTGACTTGTTCAAGGGTCAAAGCTGAAAATCAGAAACCTTCTGGACCACTTGTACAACCGGAAATACCAGTTTGGAAATGGGAACGAATCACCATGGATTTTATTACCAAGTTACCAAGAACGTCGACCGGATATGACACCATTTGGGTTATCATCGACCGTTTAACCAAATCAGCTCATTTTCTGCCTATCAAAGAAACTGACGAGTTGGACACACTCGCTCAGTTATACTTCAAGGAAATCATAATCCGACATGGAGTCCCGATCTCTATCATCTCTGACAGAGACAGTCGATTCACTTCAGGATTTTGGCAATCCTTACAGAAAGCTCTCGGTACTCAATTGGACATGAGCACCGCCTATCATCCTCAAACTGATGGACAAAGTGAAAGGACAATCCAAACCTTGGAAGATATGCTTAGAGCATGTGTGATTGACTTCGGAAAAGGTTGGGATAAACACCTACCATTGGTTGAATTCTCGTACAACAACAGTTATCAAGCTAGTCTGAAGGCTGCACCTTTCGAAGCACTTTATGGGAGAAAGTGCAGATCACCTATCTGTTGGACAGAAGTTGGTGATATGCAGCTTACCGGACCAGAATTAATCCACGACACAACTGAGAAAATATTCAAAATCAAACATCGTCTCCAAGCCGCTCGTGACAGACAAAAGAGTTACGCAGACGTGAGAAGGAAACCCATGGAGTTTGAAGTCGGAGATAGGGTTATGCTAAAAGTTTCGCCCTGGAAAGGAATGATACGCTTTGGAAAGCGTGGAAAACTCAACCCAAGGTACATTGGACCGTTCAAAATCCTCGAGAGAATAGGTCCAGTTGCCTATAAGTTAGAACTCCCGGAAGAAATCAGTAGGATACACCCTACTTTCCACGTATCTCAACTTAAGAAATGCCTATCGGACGAGACTCTCGTTATTCCACTGAAAGAGATTAAATTGGACGACAAACTTGTATTCACCGAAGAACCCGTGGAAATAATGGATAGAGAAGTTAAGCAACTCAAGCAAAGTCGTATTCCTATTGTGAAAGTAAAATGGGACTCTAAGAGAGGACCAACGTACACATGGGAACGCGAAGATCAAATTCGTGAGAAATATCCCCACTTATTCCTGTAAATCACTCTTAGTAGCCGTTTTAGACTTGAATTCCGGGACGGAATTCGAATGAGGAGAGGAGTACTGTAAGACCCTGTGAAAAACCCTTGTAATTAATCTTAGTGATTAATAATAATCTCGTATTTATGTTTCCCAACGCCTATTTTTGCTAGAAATTTAAACTTTTTATTATTATTGCTATTAGTAGTAGCCATGCATTATATATACACATATGTATATCTAACACCCCAACACTAGAGATTATATTTTTCGACGCAACATCATTTTCTTATAAACAACGACAAGTAATCCTAACCATTTAATTAATTCACTACACTTAACCAAATTAAATACCACACAATCTCACTTAAACAAAACACAAACCTTAATCCTAAAACTAATACTATAAACCAATTTGGGCCACATTTGATCGGCCCAACAACAATCAATAAACACGAATTGACAATAACCCATCGAGCCAATTGCCAACCCAAACAACCATCACAGCCGCTCGACCCATTTCTTTTAATTGTTGCACCCTTTGCTTCTTTTCCTACTCAACCAAACGACACAAACATATATACCGAAACTTCCATGCAAAACTTATAGAACCAACATACACTGTGATAACAAAAACCAACTAAAGATAGCCATTTGAAACTTGATATTAAACTTGCTTTAATCAAAATCTGTCGACAACAAACTTATCAAAATGGAGTACATAGTGCAAAAGTAAAATGGAAATACAAATTGTGGACAGTGGAACTATACACGTAGAGAACCAAAGAAACAAGAACTAGAATACAAATTTATAACCACTCTTACACTCAAACTAATATAACATCACACAAGTGTCCTCCATGTACAGTGTCATTAGACAAGCAAGTGTAGATATTTTACTTATATAAGGCACCACTATTCGAAATCCTCTATCACATATCCCTTTCAATCACAGTCATCACATTCCTTAAACTTATAGCCAACTTTCTGTCGAAGATTTGGAAGCAAAAAATAAGAACAAGATCGTATAAATCCATTTCGAAGCCCACTGTTTTGGTGCCTCATTCGAACAGCCCACTACTCCTTCACCACCTTAGGGAAGACTTTGTAAGTAACTTGCAAACTCTTGTGTTTTACTTCATAACGCACGCACACCATCACCATGCATGCATTGTTTGTAACTACTTTAACCTATATGTGCCACTTAGTTGCAAACTTGTTTCACCTTCACCATATGCACACGCCTGACATTATTTTAGATCGAGCCTACATATTTCTATACATCACACAATGTAAATTCATGTCATATAATACCAAGTAAGAATAAAGAATCACTCACCTTTTGCTAATACACGTTCAACTCACCACACATCATTATGATATAACGTATATAGTAACACTTTACTTAGTTCATGCACTTGTTATTCGAACACTAACAAC
This sequence comes from Artemisia tridentata subsp. tridentata, assembly GCA_021014915.2. Taxonomy (NCBI): domain Eukaryota; kingdom Viridiplantae; phylum Streptophyta; class Magnoliopsida; order Asterales; family Asteraceae; genus Artemisia; species Artemisia tridentata. Next base: position 151,729,046 of record CP139509.1, read on the forward strand.
CTTCGTACTCAACCGGGTTAACAAAAGGAAACACGTCGAAACTTAAGTTGATCGAACTACCCAAGTCACGCTTAACATGTGATCAACCCTTGAATATTACCTTAACTCGACTTGAACATAAACTATAAACCCCCCTCGCTAAACCGGATAAAGAGAAAACAGAAAAATAACCAAGAAATTAATAGTTAGAGAAACCGCTCGAACAGGCCACTTCACGATGTAATTAATACGAAACCGTTCATGCGACACCCAAATATTTTTATCCATCTCGATAGCTCACATGGTAAACTAAATATTTCGTGTTTTGAGATCCCTCTCATAACCCCATATCGACACTCAAATCAATCCCTTTTAACGCCATTCGACTAAGAGCAAACCCTTAGAAAATTTTCATAGAATATTCACAAAATCTTTTCATTCGACTAGCCTAAAAACCTTAATTATATTTTCGAAATTTCGTATATAACATATTTACATTTTTATACCACTCGAATGTCAAGCTAGCAAACTATGTTTTTCATGTTCTAAGTTCGAACCCATAAGCTCGACATCACGCCCAAAATAATCTCTTTTGATCGGCATTCACTAAGTGCTAGCTAACAATTTTCAGAAAATTATAAAACTTTCGATTGGGCCAAAAACCAAGCCCAACAAGGATTCGCGATGGCAAGGCCCAACAGGCCCGAAAAATATATTTTTAGAATCCTAAAAATAGCCCAAATCCAAGCCCAAAACTATTTTCACGCCCTCGCCTCTAAAACTCTTAACGGGCTATGCTACAATTCGTTAAATGGCCCATTAGTGCAAAAATAATTTATTTTCTGAAATAATAAAGTGAAATAAGTTAAAATAAACTTAATAAAGTTATAAAAATTTTCAGAATATTTTTCCCGTCATTTTTATGCAAAAAGGACTAAAAATGTAACGCGACTTAACCGAAAAGGACTAAAACTGCCAAACCTGGAAACTAAGGGACTGAAACTGTAAAAACAGTTGTAAAGGACTGAAATTGACATATTATTGACCCTCAAGCTTTATATGGACTATTGGACAAGTATTGGACTGATATTGGACTACGGACTGAATAAGGACTAACGACGTAACGCGCACCACGGTTAGGGTAGAAAATGTAAAATCTGGAAAGACCAAGGAACAACTATTATAACTTGTCATTCTCATCTTATTTTTCCTCTTTGCACCTTATCTTTACTTTATATGCACATTGCATTATATTTGCATAATAGTTAATAGCGATAGAAATATTCCATAGTAATATTTTAATTACTTGTTGAAACTATGATCTTACGAGAGTACGAGCATCATAAGCATATAACATCTTCATTAGATCGTTAAATAATCACCATCCACTACTCATACACATACACCACTAGAAATTAGTAAGATTCTCAGTATTTATATATATTTACCAGGTTCTATATCGAAGTTGTTATAATCATCTCTGAGTTATTTTTACTATCACCAGGAACGCATAAGGTGAGTCATGGCCTCACTTTTTAAACTCTTTATAATTTTAAACTCCGTGAGGGGGATACATGCTATAAATAAATCACAAGTATTTTTCTGTATGCTACCTGACTTGATATATGCCTAAGTACACATATTGCCACAAGACCCTTTATCATGAGCCATTAATCACTGCGGTGAACGCGAATATAATGAATAGATCTATTAGAGGTTGACGACCTATCCCACTAATACTGTGACGGAATGCTTTTGCTAGTCGTATTAGTCGCGATGCATTATATTTGAGAGAAATAGGAATTGGCAAAATCACCTATTACACGAGGGCAAATTTTCATCATTAATTTGGTGTGCACCTCCGTTTAGGCGGTACTTTGTTAACGTTTGCGTGTCATGAGACTTAGGGTAATATATGAACTGCAATATCAATATTTTAAACTGATTGTATCTCCAATACAATCTTACTTGTGATTGAATTGATATTTAAACTATAAACTCCATGATTTCACTCAACATTATGTTGACTTTTAAGCATGTATCTCAGGGAACTAGGAGAGCACGGCAAGGCATGGAGCAGGCATACCCTATCTTCAATAAATGGTGTAAAATAAGTTGTAATTCAGTTAAAATAATGTTTCTTTAAAGGAACCTTAGTACTCTGATATAATGTTTTATAACTGAATTTGTATTATGGACCTATGTAAATTAAAAATGCCATCTTAGGCTGTTTTTCTATGATTTCACATTCGATCCTCACAGTAACACCCAAATAAATCTTCCGCTGCCACAAATCAAATTTGGGGGTGTTACAAAATGGCTCTGAAGGGGATGATGAAAATTCTTCCAAACAGGGGAGGAAATCTGGTAAAGAGAGGAAATTTGAAGAAAATGATAGATCAGGATCTCAGGGGAGGTATGAAGAAGGTTCTGAACAAGATCAAGGTTTTGATATTGGTTCAGGTTCTGGTCATGTTCATGAAGAAACAGCTGAGACACATCAAGCAGTTCCAGATGAAGAAGCAGTTCAAACTGCTGAGCCAGAGCAAGAGACAGAGCAAGTAACAGTTCAAACTGCTGAGTCAGAACAACAAGCAGTTCAAACTGAAGAAACTTCTGATGAACAAGTTTATGAAAGGAGAAGAGCAGATAAAGGAAAGAATCCTATGACATCTGAAGAAGTGGCTGCTGTTCAAGAACTTGAAAGGCTTAAAAGGTTGAAACCAAAAACTCAAGAACAGATTGCTCATGATGCAGAGGTTGCAAGGCAAATGTTAGAAGAAGATTTGGCTGATAAGGAAGCTGAAAAGGAAGCTAAACAAGCCCAGATGGATCATGATGAAGAATTTGCAAGGAAATTAGCTGCTGATGATATAAGGAATATAGCTGAATTCATGGGAAGGAAAAGATCAAATGAAGTAGATGAAGAAGAATTCAATGAACAGTTGCAATATTTTTTGGATTCTGATGTGATGGTAAGAGCACAAGCTTCTATGGTTCTTAGAGATCAAGAGTTAAATGAAGATGAGAAGACAGAGGAGCTTAAGGAATTTATACTCAAGAAGAATGGAGTTGCAACATGGGATGTTCTGATTCATAGAATAAGAGAAAGACAGAAGTCAGGGTACAAGACAAAGTTACCTACAAAGAGAGAACTTGTTGAGGATATGAAGCATTATTTGAAGAACTCAGAAAATTACTCAATGAAAGATTTCAAGGGAAAGTCTTATGCTATAATTGAAAAAGAATTCTGTGAAACTTATGCTATTTTGAATTCTCCAAGAAGAAGTTTCAAAACAGGTAAGAAGAGGGAAGCAGAGTCTATGGAATCAGAAGTTGCTAAGAAACAAAAGTCTGATGAAGAAGGATTAACTGATGAGAAGATTAAAAGCATGATGGTGATTATTCCAGAGTATTCTCACATTAAACCTTTGCAGGTCAAACATCCAATAATTGACTGGGAAGTGTTTACTGATGGTAGAATGAAGGGATGGAAAATTATTAGACTTGGAGATATTTCTGAAAGATATAAGTTGTTTGAAGATTTACTTAAAGGCTTTGACAGAGAAGATCTAAATCAACTTTGGAGTTTGGTGAAAGAGAAGTTCAGAGATATTGATCCAGTTGAAGATAAAGACAAAGAACTATGGGTTCAATTGAAGAGACTATATGAACCAGATGGTGGAGAATCGATTTGGAGATTTCAAGCTCAAGTCAAGGATATTTCTTGGAAGTTATTTGGTACATGTGGTGTACACAGAGTATCTACAAAGGATGGATTAGAGATATATATGCTGGTTGAAAAGAATTATCCACTCAGACCAGGTGTTTTGACTATGCTGGTATTTACTAAACTAGAAGCTAATGAAGAGTCTGAGATGGCTAATATGCTGGTAACGAAGATATTCAACCTTGCACAAGAAGTAAAAGCTGGATCGAAGAGATTTGCTTGATGGGTATTTGAAAGAATTTTCAGCATTAAGATGAAGAAGCTTAATTTGAAGAAACTTAATGATTGGAGTGAAATCATAAGTTTAGGGGAGGATTGTTAGGAATTAAGCTTAAGCAGTTAAGACTGTTGGAGGTAACAGTTAGGACTGTTGAAGATTGAAGTTAAGACTGCTGAAGAATGTTGAAGACATGAGCAGTTAAGACTGCTGAGAGAAGAAGTTAAGACTGTTTATGATTTATGTAAAGTAGATAATTATGGAAAAGATATTGTGTATATCGTATAAGAATAGATTGATAGTTATCTTGTACCGGAATCCTTAGTCTATAAAAGGATTGCCTAGGTTAAGGTTAAAAAAACACGAACATAACACATATACGTATTAGAAAGATTCAAGGTTGTAAACCCTAGTGATAGGAAGATCACTCGTATTATTTGCTAATAATATTGAATCGTTGGAAGTTATTCTGTGTTTCTTTGTTTATTCAATTCATACAAAACACATAAGATCCTCTAAGTGCTAGCTAGTAAATTCCGCGTGCTAAACTAAGTATAATTCTACGTATCACATCTAACACAAGGAGTGTGTGTAGATCCGGTCAGATCATAAAAGTTACATTCACATAAGCATCATCAGTTTTTCCCAGATCTTTTTTAGATCTAAAAAGATCTAAAAAAAAGTAAAATCGCTTAAACCACCCACAGAATTACCCTTATCCCACCCCACCCCCATCCCATCTATACTGTCTCACCATCAATTTTTTTAGATCTAAAAAGATATAACACCAAGAAACCACCAAGAACACATGGACGAGAGAGAGGAGAGAGTATAAACTGTGGGTGGAAAGCAGTTTAGTGATATGGAGAGAGAGAGAGAGAGGAGAGAGAGAGGAGGAGGAGGAGGAGAGAGAGAGAGAGTAGAGGAGAGAAGTAGTGTGGGTGGGAAGGGTGAGTGAGAGAGAAGTGAGTCAGAGAAAGGATGTGGATGGTGGGGTGGGGTGGGGTGGGATAAGGGTAAGTTTGTGGGTGGGAAGGGTGGTTAACGCGGTTTTATTATTATTATTATTTCAAAGACAATGTAAAAAAAATTGAAAAAAAAAGTTGTTAAAAAAATAAAAGTTGTAAAAGTTAAAAAAATAAAGTAATTTGTTAAAAAAAAAAAAAGTTGTAAAAGTTGTAATGTATTTTCAGGTGTTCATTTCTCCCGAGCAACTAACTGATTGGGTGCAAAATATAGCTTGAGGGATCGGTTTTGTTATTGTTAAAAAAAGAACCAAATAAGAGAAGGGGTATTTGTATGAAATCAATTATGGGTGTTCAAAGGGTGGGAAGTATGAACGTGAAGGTTTAGAAGATGAAATTCAACGGCAAACCAGTACCTCTAAAACCGATTGTCCATTCAAATTAGTGGCGAAATATTCTAAAACACAAGATTTTTGGAGGTTGAGGGTGAAGTGTGATAGGCATAATCATGATTTTGCAGAGTCGTTGCATGGTTTCCCATATGCAATGCGATTAAAGGTTGATGAGTTCAGTTTGGTGAAACAATTGACAGAGTATCACGTACCACCACGTCATATACTTTCGTCAATAAAGGAGCGTAATCCGGATAACGTGTCTAGTGTTAGAACTATAAATAAAGAACTATAAATAACGCACAAAATAAGATCCGTGGAGCCCTAATAGGTCATAGAACTCCAATCCAAGTCCTTTACTCACATTTGATGCATTCAGTGTATACATATTACGAGAGGGTAAATGAGCATAATGAGCTTGATGAACTATTTTTTGTTCACCCCACGTCATATGCTCTATGGTGTACATTCCCTGAAATCATGCTAATGGACTCAACATACAATACCACGTTGTTTAAATTGCCATTTTTTGAAATTGTCGGATTAACTTCAATAAACAAAACATTTTCAATGGCGTTTTGCTTTTTAGACAAAGAAAAGGGGCTTAATTTTCAATGGGTATTGCAATGTGTGAAGGAGGTGATAGACGACAAATATTACCCGCGTGTTATCATCACTGACAGAGATTTAGCGTTCGTTGGGGCATGTAGAGAAGAATTTCTGAACGTACTCTGTCAGTGGCATATTTCACAAAATGTGCTTCAGTATTGCAGAAATAGATGCAATACGCTAAAGGAGTATGAGTGCATTAAAGGAACATGGGATTGGATGGTTAAAGCTCTGACACGCGGCATATTCGTGCATTATTATGAACACCTACAACAGTTATTGGTCGAACATGCAGGTACTTAATTATTAATTCATTGTTTTTATTATTTAATAAATAAGTACCCGAATGAATTTTTATTAACTCATTGTTTTTTTCAGATATTTATTCGTATCTGAATAACTGGCTGCAAGGTTATTCAGACATGTTTCTCGCGTTTATTACCGATCAATATCGCAACTACGACCAGTCAACAATATGCAGAGTTGAGGGTCAACACTCGTTGTTGAAATTATACTTGGTCAGCACACAGTCCAACTTAGACACGTTGTTGAGTTCGATCGATAAGATTCTCATTGCGCAAGAAACTGCGATAAAGGAAACTTTTAATAGAAGCAAAAACGAGAAAATGAATAAATGTAATATAACACTATTTGCAGAATTGCATTATAAAGTTTCCAAATATGCTTTGGAACTCATGTTCGAATGTGGCGCGATGTTCGAATGTGGTTATTGCAAGAGTTAAACACTAATAGTGGCTTTTACATAAGTATGTGGTGGCAAAATGACTTTGACCAAATTCGAAGATCAGTAGACTAGTTCGAAAATGGATTTGCACCCCGAGATTACTGGATGAGTATGCCAAACACGGGGTTGGTTATTGCTTCAGTGATTAACCGGGCTGTTTTATTTATATCCGGGCGACAAAGTCATACGTGTTTTCCGCTTTTTCCGGTCTAGACTTATCACAAGGAACTGGCCCCCTTGTGATTGCCCGTGTGGGGGATCACGACTGTGGTCACTTCATTTATCTGACGCTAGACGAAAATTCATCACTTCCGGATACTCACCCACAATGGATGGCGTTCAGAGTTGGCAATGCATCTGAATGGGCAACTTTATATTACGATCGACAACACATGTATACTGAGATTAGACGAAGAGAAACATAGTAAATGATTACTGATTTATGTTGTAAATAATTATACAGACAAAACATTGTAAATTATTACTGATTTATAGGGCTGGCAAATCGTGTAAACACGAACCTGTTAAGACACGACACGATAATGGGCAGACACGACACGATAATGGGCAGACACGAATACGACACAATAATTTTTCGTGTCAAATTTTCAAAACACGAACACGACACAAAACCTGTTAAGCCCAAACAGGTCGACCTGTTAACGACACGAAACCTGTTAAGCCCAAACACGAAACCTGTTAACAAGTCGTGTTTTCGTGTCAAAATTGCACATAGAGTGTGTCAGACACGACCTGTTAAGACACGACACGATAAGGGGCAGACACGAACACGCCACGATAATTTTTCGTGTCAAATTTTCAAAACACGAACACGACACGAAACCTGTTAAGCCCAAACACGAAACCTGTTAACAAGTCGTGTTTTCGTGTCGTGTTTTCGTGTTCGTGTCAAAATTGCCAGCCCTACTGATTTATGTTGTAAATAACTGTTTGTATTATTTAAATTAATAATAATATTATATGATTTATGTTGTAAATAAATGTTTGTATTATTTAAATTAATTCTTTGGCCAGGTGGAACGAAAAAAATCCTTTCTTGTGTAGCTGTCGGAGAGGATTGATTATAGAAAGGATATCCCGTACAGACGCTACCTATGGTCAACCGTATTATGCATGTCCTTTTTCAGTGGTAAACAATCATACGTTTTTTTAGTTATGTAAATAATTTGTTTGTTAAGAATACATTTCTTATAATTTTTTTAACATGTAACAGCCAGGAACAGAAGACTATGGGTGTGGATACTTTATGTGAAAGGATGTTTTTCAAAACAAGCATTTTAGTCAAGCATCTTCTTCAACGCAGTGCTCAAACTGCGTAGCTAAAGATAATAAGATTGACAAGCTTGAAACAAGATGTTAGTGTCTCAAAACAACATGTTGATGACAAGAATAAAGACGCTCGAGGCATCACTGGAATTGGCAAGGAATCCTGAGGATCACGCATGTCAATCGGGTGCAATGCTCCATGAGCTTTTAGATGACATAAATAATCTTCACATGTAGTAGGTGTTGTTGTTTTAAATAATGTGTTAATGTTGTTGTTTAATTGAATAATAACAGTTGTTTTTGTAGTTATTTAATGTGTTAATGTTTAACGTGTTATTGTTGTTGTTGTTTAATTAAATAGAAACACATTAGATGAATACAAATAACATAACATAAAAAACATAACAAATAAACATTAAAAAAAACATTACACAAAAAAGATAAAACAAAACAAATACTTATACTTCAAATAAACACTAAAAAAAATATTACAACAAAAAAAAATACATGCTAGTGAGGGTTCTCTTTGTAAACCTAGGGGAGGGTTACCCAACCCATCCTATTTGGATCATGTTTGGATTAAAATGAGTAAAATAGCCCGCGCGATGCTGCGGTGTGTCCGTTTTATTGCCACGTTTTTATTTAGTTAAAAGTTTATAACTTTGTTATGTATGTTTTTTTAGTAAAACAACTAAAAAGTAAAGAAACCTATTGCCACTTTTTAAGGCATATAAACTTCAAAAACAGAGACCGTCGTTGTAAAAACTTGAGGGTGCTGCACTAATCTCCAAGCAGCCCTTCCATTCTTGCCCTGGCTTCAAAGTAATCGGATTTGCAACCACCACACCATTAACTCAAACCATCCGTTTGTATTCATCATATCCCATATCTGTCGTTGCTTTTGCCTTTTTGTCCCAAGGATTCCATACCACTTGTTAGACCCGTTTCCCGGGTAGTGGGACCCCACCCTGGATGAAATGGACCGAGTCTAAAAGTGGTTGTTAAGGGCAAATGGTTATAGTGTTAACTGTTAAGTGTTAATCTGTTATAGCCTAGATGCGGCGCATCTAGGAAGTACATGCGGCGTATGGTAAGAAGGGAAAGTAGAACCGATCTGTTATAGCCCATGCGCCGTATTAGAGAAGGAGATACGGCGTATACAAGGGGCAGCATGGATGCGGCGCATCTAAAATATAGATGCGGCGCATCGACCTTAAATAAGCAGAATGGACAGAATTGCCCTTGTAGCTAGAATCTTCCCCATTTATCTATAAGTTACAACACTCTCCTGTAAAAGAGAGTGTGTTTCTGTGGGTGTCGAACCAAAGGAGAAAGAAAGGAAGAGATGATGAGATGATGATGGTTTGATGGTGATAATTCAAGGGTTAAGCCTATAGCTTGTTCCTAGCATGGTTATCAAGTAAGTAATGATGCTTAATTAGTGTTTAATTGATGATTAAGAATCTAGGGTTTGTGAACCCTAATTTGGGATTAAAGGGTAAATGGTATTTTAAGATAATTAAGAAGTAATGATGATTATGTGATGAGTTTTTAATGGGTTTAAGTCGGTAAATGATGGGATTGATTATCATATAATTAATACATGATTATATGATAATTAGAAGTGTTTAGAGGTTAGTTATGGTTGTATTAACCATGATTATAGTTAATTATTATGTATTATATGTTATGATGATAATGGTTTAGGATGTAATGATGATGATGATAAAAGATGAAGATGATGAAGATGATGTTAGTGATAATCTTGGCTTGGACTCAAGGTAAGTAAACCGGCTATAAAATGATGTTATGATGACTTCTATGCATTATGTGTCTAGATGATCTTATATGCTAAGATTAATGAATGTTTGTGTGATGTTGTTATGTGTTAGTAAGTGTAAGGTAGTGATGGATTAGGCAAGATTGGATTAAGGTATGTGTTTATGTTCAATGTATTGAAGGATTTAGGGTTATGATGTGTAATGTGAGAATGAATTGTAATGTTATGTTATACCCGTTTTACTTACTAAGCATTCGTGCTTACGGTTTAAGTGTCTAACGTTTTGTAGGAGAAAGTATTGAGACGAAGGCTTGGATAAGGATTAATGATGGATATGCGATTGGTAGAAGGAAATTGGTAAGAGAATAGAGCTAGGTAGGATACCGAGCTCAAGTGTATGAGTTTGTACCCCGCGAGTCAAGTGTTGTTTTGTAATGAGTAAACAAGTGTCAAAATGTATGTCAATAGTCGTATGACGATTGGGTGGTCAAATGGTGTATCAAAGTGTAGTTTATATGTTTATGGTCAACGTTAAAGGGGTGTTTGGCATAAGCTTGTTTATACCCATTTTGAGTAGTAAACGGGTCAAGCGTTATCGTAATACGTTTGATGTGTTAAATGAATGATTTTTGTAATGTTTATAGAGTGGAAAAGGTGTCAAAGTGTATTTTGTGGTGTGTTGAGTTTATACAGGTCTTCCTGCTGATGTTCTGTGTCAAATGGGTAAATGCGGCGTATCTAATATAGTAGATGCGGCGTATCAAAAGTTTAAGGTGATGCGGCGTATCTAATGTACTCGATGCGGCGTATCAGAAGTTTAAGGTGATGCGGCGTATCACTTAGTGTTGATACGGCGTATTGTCTCTCAGTGTCGATACGGCGTAACCCTCAAAAGGGATACGGCGTATCTGTGGTCTGAAGGGCTGTTTGGTTATGTTATACAATTGATTATGAAATGTTTTGAAAGGTGTTCGAGTATATGTCCTTGCAAAGTATTTTAAAGGGTTTTAAATGTTATAAGTTCTGGTTATTTAAAAGAAGAATTGTATTAGTCCGGTAAAGTCAAACGTTTCCGCATAAAAAGTCAAAGTTTTTGGTCAAAGCGGGCACGGGGTGTTACAAATTGGTATCAGAGCTTCGGTTTAAGTGAATTAGGTTTCCTTTAGGTTGCCTAGACTTAAACCACTCGTAGAAAGGTTGGACGTAGGTGTAAGAAATGCGTAAGTTAAACGTTTAAGTTATAAGAAGGAATGTGCGATATGTTATGTGGACCAAAGTTGATGAATGATGAATGTGCCTTAAGTGCTAAAGTGTATGTGGTGTAAGTCCAAGGAGGACTTGAAATGTTAAAGTGATTAGTTAGCCGTGCACCTTGGTCGGTGCCGGTGATTGGTTGTGATTTCATAGGTGTATGTTAGCCTAGCGATAATGGAATGAGGATAGGAATGGTATTCGATATTAGAGACGGGCTAATAAGTAAATCTAAATGTTGATGTTTAAAGTATGGAACATTATAATGTGCTAAACTATAACGTGAAAAGATAAGATAAGCCAAGGAACTAATGAAGTAGGGTTGGATGGTACGAAAGGTAAAGAATGAGAGTAATAAATGACGGCATGTAATGATTATAACCCGTAAGATGTTAACAGCCAATATATGGTCTTGTTATACATATACACGCCTAATGAATGACGTTAAGGTAGTATAGAGACGGGTTAAGGGTACGTAAGATAATGAGGATGAATGATATGATAGAACGTAATTGATGAAATTGAATGATATTGCTTAAATGCATAAATAACTAAGATAGGATAAATCAAGGCATAAGAACAAGAACGAAATGAGTATGCATAAGGTTAAGGTGTTGACTTAAAATCATTATATTACGGCTAAGGCGATTAGCGGTAATTATTATAATGAAAGCATGTGTTGCAGTAGACGATATGTGTAAAGTCTATAAGTAAAAAGAGTTGAGTAGACTAACATGTAATGTAAAAGTTGGAAATGATTAACGCGGGTTAAAGAATGTAAGCTAGAGTGAAAAGTGTAACGATGTAGAAAATGCGTAGATAACTAAAATGTGCAAGAATAACGAATGGTACCAATGAACGAATATAAGTTAACCTATGCAAGGTTTAAAAGTAGAAAGAGTCGGGTGGACTAAAAGAGTAAAGCAAGAATGTGAAAATAACTAAAGCGGATTAAGAATGTAAGGAGTGTGTATGAGATAAAGGCGTTGTTCCACAATTACTAAACTGCACAATGAGTCAATGAAGTGGTGGAGAAGCTTCATCGACAATCCAGAGTATGTTTCTGGCAAATCCTTGTTGCTCAAGTGAACCACAATTACTAAACTGCACAATGAGTCAATGAGTTACATGTATAAGCAGTCAACTCTGCTATCTACTTCTAGTTCAAAATAAGCGACTTTTCATAAAAGACTTGTAGATTTACCTGAGGAAAACATATTGCAATAGCTCCTTGGTTCACTTTTGGGGCCTTAACAACCTGAAAATCGTCCAAAGTTGTACACATTTAGGCGCTATGTCCCAATTCAAAAACATGATTTGCGTACCTATTGGCCTACTGTCATTTTAACAATCCATTGACGCTACTAATTTTGGTCCATTTGTTGAAGTATTTTAAATAGTGACTGAACTAACAAAATCGATCAATGATCAACTAATAAAATACATTTATCTCGATATCAATTTTCTTCGAATTTAATGAACTTCCTCCCAAACAATCAAAATCATTATCAGTTTATACGAAATGGCTGTTGAAATATGCAATTTGTTTATGGAATGGCTGCTGAATAACAGCCGATAACAGCCCATAATAAGAAGTTATTCGTCCCTTATAACGGCCCCTAATAACAACCAATAATAATCCCTAATAAGACGTCATCCACATTGCTTTTCCCATTTTTTAAATATCTAAGCGAAAATCACATAAGCTCATTAGCCGACAAATAAGCTTATACATATACCTCTTTGTGAGCTGAAATTGCAAATGGGAGAAGAGAATGATGATGGAGTCTTAAGGGGTGTTTGGGGCTGCTGGCAAACAGCAGCTTTAAAGGGGCGAGTGGGACGTTTCAAGTCAGTGTTCACGGTTGCTGCAAAGCTGCTGTTATGTACAACCGCCGCCCATCTTCCTTCTGCCGTGTATCCTTCTCTTTCTTTTCCTACATATTTCATAAATTTAACTCCATGAGAAGAAGGAAGTACATAAGTGAAAGAAAAAGTTGTAAAAATTCATTGAAAGTGTATTATTTACGAATTTGTTAGATGTAAAGCTACCAAATTATGATCCATATCAGAAACAGAATATGCAAGTGTAAAAAAAAGAAGATGGTAAAAAAGAGTACCCCAGGATGTAAGTTGTGCAATTTGTGCAGTTGTTTTACTACTCTGAACTGAAGTGTCTGTAGAAGGGCCCAAACGACCGACAAAACTTCGCGTCATCCTATGAATACCAACTACGAAATATGGAGTACATAAGAGAGTAAGAATTAACACAAATGATATTCGAAAAGGATGTAACCCAAAAGCAATGTGCTTACCAGTTGACCCACCTCCGTGGTAAAGTGAGAGTATAAGACACTTTGGGGTCTGAAGATCCTTTAGTATAACATTAAAATCAAATCTGTAAGTACAAAACAAAAGAGAAAGAGTCCGCAATATCCAAGCACTTATTAATGCAAAAAATTGAACTGATCTTTTGGTAAAAGAAAGAGAAAGGGTTGTTTCTTTTATACACTAACAAAAAAACATGACTTACTTATCCTAAGCCCATATCAGATTCTCAATTTCCAAACTGAATATACTAATGAACTACTGAATATACTAATGAACTATCTGTTAAAAAATTCAGAACTACGCTCTGTGACACCTACTAATTCTAAAAAAGTTTATCGTGTGTAGTCTCTTTTATATACTAAGGGGGTGTTTGTTTTGTCTTATATAGCGGTCTTATGGCTTATGTGGTTTTTGGCTTAAGTTTCGTAATCTCATTATTTGGTGCTTATTTTGAAACTTTATAACTTATATAGGTTTATTATGACAAGATAAGGTTATATAAGCCAAAAAGTTTTAAAAAAAGGCACAAAAAAAATCCCATGAAACATAAGCCGAAAACCACATAAGGCCGTTATATAAACCGAAACAAACACCCCATTAACTCTTAAACTACCGATTGACCTACATTGAGTTCCAAATTAATCAAACAATTGAAGTACAGCAATATTCGAAAACTTACTTATTTCTTGGGCCATTATAGACATTATCAGCCCCATGAACAAAAATAAAATAACAGTAGGATAGGTCTTCACCTTTAAACGTTTTGCCTCAACATAGGCAACAGCAAACCATGTTCCTTGATCATTTGGTAAAATTTTGATTCAACCATTTTTCCAATTAGTATCACATATGCAAAATAAAAGCCCTACTGATCAAAAAGTTTTAACCGAACTTACTCACCAAATTTGGGTGTACCGCCTTTCTTGACCCCATTGGAATCCTTGGTACATCGCCACCGCCTATTTTTTTTGTAACCTCTTTTTACCTGCGATACTCAGCATCAGTCCAACAATCGTCACTCTCAAAACCCCCAAATTAACATAACCTTACTTTAAAAATAAAATAAAATAAAAATAATAAATAAATAAATAATAATAATAATAATAATAATTATTATTATTATAATAATAAAAACCATAAGATTAAACAAAATCATAAATTCCAATTTAATTAAATGAGATGGAGGCTACATTTGCTCTTCAATCGATCATTAGTACATGATAGATTATTCATCATCCTCGACTTTATTTTTTCCTCTCTCTCGAATTGGTGGGAAACCTGGTATACCAGTGTTTTTGTTTTCTGTGTGTGTTTTGTGTTTGTGTTTTGTGTGTGTGTTTTGTGTTTATGTATTTTTTGTCTGTGCTTTGTGATAAAATGTGGTAGCTTCTGGAGAAGGCCGGAAAGGAGACAGTAAATATATGCGTAATTGTATTAGTGTGTGATTAGGAGAGGTAGTGTGTGAACAGTAACTCTCAACCTGTTTGTTAGCCAATGATGTGTAGCCACAATGGCTCCATAAATATTAAAATGTTTTTTTTTCCCTTAACCATAACATGTGGACCAATCATGTTTAAAGTTAGTACACTAAAAAACACATAATGACACCATATTTTGTCACATCAAAAACCCTTATTGGTATATATATGGATTAAAATGACCATCATTATTTATGCTTGTTATTCCGGAAACTTATCTTTTGTTTTATATTCAAAGGTTCTGTTTTGATGCAGGATATAAAAAGGTTATCGAATTCACAAATGATAATAGCTAACAACACCAATCATTTCACTTGTTTCTTGCCAAATCAGACTTGCAAAGTCGACGAAAGAAATGACTTTAAGCCAACTTTCTTCAAAGTATGCGGCGTTGAGCATTCACAACAAATGCCCACTACTTTTCACACATTAGTCAGTGACTTTTATCTTTCTATTATTTCACTATTAACCACTTTCTTCACTGAAATATATTTTACGCACAATTTTAAAAATAAATAAAAAAAGAAAAAGAGAAATAGAGAAAGAATCTTGAGTCCCAACCACTTCCCCTTTCTTTGACGTTGATCGAATGATCGGTTTATTATGATGTCGACTCAATACTTACACCAAGCATTCAACGACACCGTATACTTGCTCTTATGCCTGATTCGTATTGCACAATCATATATCACCTATATATAAATTAATTATATCTTGCATAGTTGCACTTATCATAAAAGAAATTAGAAGATAAACCAAAAAAACATGCATCTTTTTCTGAACGACGAAAAAAAATAATAATAAATAAATAAAAAAACATGTATCCGACACATAGTAATCGCATTTAGAAAAAAAGAATTGCAAATCCAAATAGGGCAAGGTTTAGCTCATAGCCCATATTAAAACTCTCCCTAATAATACAAAGGAACCCTCCCTAGTGGGAGAGTGTACCTTGTTTTTTTTTTTTTTTTTTTTTTTTTTTTTTTTTTTTTTTTTTTAGTATGTGTTTTTTTATTTTTTTTAGTGTTTATTTGTTATGTTTTTTATGTTATGTTATTTGTATTCGTCTAATGTGTTTCTATTTAATTAAACAACAACAATAACACGTTAACATTAACACATTAAATAACTACAAAAACAACTGTTATTATTCAATTAAACAACAACATTAACACATTATTTAAAAACAACAACACCTACTACATGTGAAGATTATTTATGTCATCTAAAAGCTCATGGAGCATTGCACCCGACTGACATGCGTGATCCTCAGGATTCCTTGCCAATTCCAGTGATGCCTCGAGCGTCTTTATTCTTGTCATCAACATCTTATTTTGAGACACTAACATCTTGTTTCTTGTTTCAAGCTTGTCAATCTTATTATCTTTAGCTACGCAGTTTGAGCACTGCGTTGAAGAAGAGGCTTGACTAAAGTACTTGTTTTGAAAAGCATCCTTCCACATAAAGTATCCACACCCATAGTCATCTGTTTCTGGCTGTTACATGTTAAGAAATGTATTCTTAACAAACAAATAATTTACATAACTAAGCAAACGTATGATTATTTACCACTGAAAAAGGACATGCATAATACGGTTGACCATAAGTAGCGTCTGTACGGGATGTCCTTTCTATAATCAATCCTCTCCGACAGCGACACAAGAAATGATTATTTTGTTCCACCTGGCCAAAGAATTAATTTAAATAATACAAACAGTTATTTACAACATAAATCAGTAATATTATTATTAATTTAAATAATACAAACAGTTATTTACAACATAAATCAGTAATATTATTATTAATTTAAATAATACAAACAGTTATTTACAATATAAATCAGTAATCGTTCACTATGTTTTGTCGGTATAATTATTTACAACATAAATTAGTAATCATTTACAATGTTTTGTCTGTATAATTATTTACAATATAAATCAGTAATCATTTACTATGTTTGTCTTTGTCTAATCTCAGTATACATGTCTTGTCTATCGTAATATAAAGTTGCCCATTCGGATGCATTGATAACTCTGAACGCCCTCCATTGTGGGTGAGTATCCGGAAGTGGTGAATTTTCGTCTAGTGTCAGATAAATGAAGTGAGCACAGTCGTCATCCCCCACACGGGCAATCACAAAGGGGCCAGTTCCTTGTGATAACTCTGGACCGGAAAAAAGCGGAAAACACGAATGACTTTGTCACTCGGATATAAATACAACAGGCCGGTTAATCACTGAAGCAATAACCAACCCCGTGTTTGGCATACTCATCCAGTATTCTCGCGGTGCAAATCCATTTTCGAACCAGTCTACTGATCTCCGAATTTGGTCAAAGTCATTTTGCCACCACATACTTATGTAAAAGGCACTATTAGTGTTTAACTCTTGCAATAATCACATTCGAACATCGCGCCACCTATCTTCGTGTTGACCAATACCGTGGGCAACGCACCGAAACCCACAATTTCCATCACCTCGCACATTATAAATACTTATGATGTATCGACGGAAAATATCTGGAATCTACTCAATCAAATAGTCGCTAACTGCATCTCCAACGTATAACCTGTGTCTTATACTTTGTTCAACTCTAGGACCCATGTAAGAACTATGTCTCGCAGGTTGTTTGTTCAAGTCCGGGACTTTTGTAGATCTTGAATTTATGCTTCTTCGGTGATCTACGGTTGGTACTTTATTCAAGTCTGGGACTTTTGTATACTGGGACTTTTTGTCCTTTGCGCTCGGACATCCACGAGTACTTTTGTGAACAGCAGGTTGACGTATATCAACAGATTCGGGATCGTATATCCCTGTCACCTTCTTTAACATATTTTTCTTGACAAACGACGAAATTTTGTCAAAAACACTATTGAATTGTTGTATGTCATCTTCACAAGAAGGATCATCTTCAGGTTCACAAGAAGGACCATCTTCAGTATTGATACTAAGCCACGGAACAGATAGGGTTCTCCAAAAAATATCAATTGTATCCAGTGGAATGGCCATTTCTGCATTTATTAAAAGTGACTTATATAAATTACTGATATTAATGGGAAAAATAACTTGATAGTCATAAATTTAATATACTTACTATGAATTCGATAGTAAAGCAGTTCGTGAAAGCATGGTAGCCCATAAACTGACCGCAACTGATGACTACAATCTTTTGCGACGATCGACAGTTGGAGTTCATCGAACATGAGTTCCAAAGCATATTTGGAAACTTTATAACACAATTCTGCAAATAGTGGTATATTACATTTATTCATTCTCTCGTTTTTGCTTCTATTAAAAGTTTTCTTTATCGCAGTTTCTTGCGCAATGAGAATCTTATCGATCGAACTCAACAACCTCCTTCACACATTGCAATACCCATTGAAAATTAGGCTCCTTTTCTTTGTCCAGAAAGCAAAACGCCATTGAAAATGTTTTGTTTGTTGAAGTTAATTCGACAATTTAAAAAAATGGCAATTTAAACAACGTGGTATTGTATGTTGAGTCCATTAGCATGATTTCAGGGAATGTACACCATAGAGCATATGACGTGGGGTGAACAAAAAGTAGTTCCTCAAGCTCATTATGCTCATTTACCCTCTCGTAATATGTATACCCTGAATGCATCAAATGTGAGTAAAGGACTTTGATTGGAGTTCTATGACCTATTAGGGCTCCACGAATCTTACTTTGTGCGTTATATATAGTTCTAATGCTAGACACGTTATCCGGATTACGCTCCTTTATTGACGAAAGTATATGACGTGGTGGTACGTGATACTCTGTCAATTGTTGCACCAAACTGAACTCATCATCCTTTAATCGCATTGCATATGGGAAACTATGTAACGACACTCCAAAATCATGATTGTGCCTATCACACTTCACCCTCAACCTCCAAAAATCTTGTGTTTTAGAATATTTCGCCACTAATTTGAATGGACAATCGGTTTTAGAGGTACTGGTTAGCCGTTTAATTTCATCTTCTAAACCTCCACGTTCATACTTTCCACCCTTTGAACACCAATAATTGATTTCGTACAAATACCCCTTCTCTGGTTTGGTTCTTTTTTTAACAATAACAAAACCGATCCCTCGAGCTATATTTTGCACCCAATCAGTTAGTTGCTCGGGAGAATTGAACACCTGAAAATACATTACAACTTTTACAACTTTTATTTTTTTTAACAAATTACTTTATTTTTTTAACTTTTACAACTTTTATTTTTTTAAAAAACTTTTTTTACAACATTTTTTTATTTTTTTATTTTTTATTTTTTTACATTGTCTTTGGAAAAAAAGAAAAGAAAAAGTAAAACCGCGTATACCACTCCGACACACAGACTTACCCTTATCCCACCCCACCCCCATCCCATCCTTCTATAGTCTCTGACTCACTCTCTCTCTCTCTCTCACTCAATCATCCCACCCACAGTCTATACTCTCTCATCTCTCTCTCTCTCACAAAACTGCTTTGATGGTGGTTTAGATCTAAAAACTGCTTTGATGGTGGTTTTCTTTGTAAATCATCATCCTGTGTTCTTGGTGGTTTCTTGGTGTTATATCTTTTTAGATCTAAAAAGTTTGATGGTGAGACAGAGACAGGTATAGATGGATGGGTTGGGGGTGGGATAAGGGTAAGTCTGTGGGTGGTTTACATGGTTTACGCGGTTTTACTTTTTTTTAGATCTTTTTAGATCTAAAAAAGATCTAGGAAAAACTCACGGATCTTATGTGAATGTAACTTTTATGATCTTTTAGATCTAAAAAAAGTTGATGGGTGGACTGATGGTTGTGATGGTTTTACTTATAATTTTTTTTAGATCTATACTCGTTATTTTTTATATAACGATTTAGATCTTGATGGTTTAAGTTGTTTGTTGATTTCTTGGTGAAAGGTTCTTAGATCTGTGAACTTTTTTTTTTAGATATTGATGTTCTTAGTGGTTTCTGGTTGGTTTCTTGGTGAAAGGTCGACTGATGGTTGTGATGGTTTTACTTATATTTTTTTTAGATCTATACTCGTTATTTTTTATATGGTCGACTGATGGTTTTGATGTTCTTGGTTGGTTTCTTTTTTATATGGTCGACTGATGGTTTTGATGTTCTTGGTTAGTTTCTTGGTTGGTTTCTGATGGTGGTTTTTCAAGATCTTATTGCTGCTTATTTGCTTTGTGATGCTTATGTGGTTTCTGATGGTTGTTTTTCAAGAACTTTTTTTTTTAGATAATGGGTGAAAAACTGCTTATGTGCTTTGTGAATGCAAGTTTGATCACTGCTAGTTTTTGTTTTGTGACTGCTTTTTTAGATCTTTTTAGATAAGCAGTTGTGATGGTTTGTTTGTTGAAACTGCTTATTATTAAAATAAGCAGTTGTGATGGTTTGTTGAAACTGCTTATTATCAAATATATAAGCTGTTGTGATGGCTTATTATGTGATGGTTTGTTTGTTGAAACTGCTTATTATTAAAATAAGCAGTTGTGATGGCTTATTATCAAATAAGCAGGTGTTCTGGTGTTCTTGGATGGTGATGGTTTGTTGAAACTGCTTATTATTAAAATAAGCAGTTGTGATGGTTTGTTGAAACTGCTTATTATCAAATAAGCAGTTGTGATGGTTTGTTGAAACTGATTATTATCAAAATAAGCAGTTGTTTTCTAAACTTGGTTTTTTAAAATGGTTTCTTAAAAAAAAACTGAGATACGGCAATGATGATATAAAAAAAATACTTGTTTTGATTGGCATGGCATAACCGAATGGACGGTAAAGTGAGTTTTTTTTCCACTTTGCAACCTTCAAATTTGCAGCCAAAATGATAAAACGATAATAATCTGAGCCTATTAAAAATCTCGATTTATCATTTTTTTTATAAACGTTACACATTTTTGAAAGTAATATGTGTAATAGCGTAAAATTATACCTCAGTCGTGTAAAACGGTGATGTATTCATCGTTCCTTTATGCAAGCTTTTGTTGCTAGTTTGATGTTTTAGTTGCTAGTTTGATCACTGGTATTTTGTTGCTAGTTTGATCACTGGTATTTTTAGTTGCTAGTTTGTGAATGTAAGTTTTTTGTGAACCCAAGTTCTTTGTTTATACGAGAAACATAAGTACAGGTAGGGGGTAGGGAGGGTTTTGTACTTTTTTTGTAGAGAGGTATGTATAGTGTCCCCTATTAAAAAATCACGGAGGACACTATACATACCCCCTATAAGTCAAACATACAACCCGCGAAGCACTGTGCAACCGCCCGATGCGTGCAATGATTGCATACCCCCTATAAGGGGGTCCAGATAAACTGCCCTAAAATCACACCATGACTAGATTTTGTTATGGACGTAGTCATGATTGCATCATTAGGCTACTCACAACCGCTCGGAAAATATCGGTTGGTCACCCTCCTTGACCGATCATCAAATCGGTCGGCTCCTTTGTGGAAGGTCGGTCTAATATCGGTCGAACAATTGTGAAACACAATGTTGGTCTAAATTGAGACCGACTTTGGCACAAGCTTTCTTCTTTTCTCTCTCTTTTTTTTTTTTTTTTTTTTTTTTTTTTTTTTTTTTTTTTTTTTTCTTACATAAAAAAAAAAAGTTGGTCATCGACTGGTACTTTGGTCATGTCTGGTCACCGGAGAGAGAAAGCTGACGTGTCAGCCGGTAACCCAGGTCACTTTGGTCATCGACTGTGACTAGCCTTACAAAATAATACACGTCGAATTTTTTATAACTTGACCTGTAAAAAACAGATTATAAAAGAAAGAGTAAACTCCAAAATACATCCCTGTGGTTTGGCCAATTTCACACGATACATCCCTCCCGAAAAAGTTGCAACATACACATCCCTCCGTTAGTAAAAGTCAAACACAATACATCCACGAGGACGAACGGTGCAAATATTGTGTCGTTAACTTGGACACGTGGCAGTTATCTCTTTTTAAGCAAGGGTAATTATGTCTTTTTTAGATGTAATTATGTCTTTTTATCATAACACAAACACAAATCCAGATCCAGATCAAAAACCCAAATCAAAATCAAAAACACAAACACCACTTTTTTTTCAAAAACACAAACACAAATAAGTTAAACCCAAATCATAAACTCAAACCCAAATAAAAAACTCAATATGAACAGAGTTGTATTAATTACAGCCTTTGCAGCTCAAAAATTTTGTTCTCCCAAATGATACAACAATTGTAACAATTGCAAATGAAAGTCTGAATCTGCTTTCTTTTGCATTTGTGTTTTCTCACACCTTTATGATAACGCCTACCACACACATCACTCCTCTCCCATCAGATCTTTTCTCTCTAAAATCTGCTTCAACCCACAAACCGATCTATTCTTCATCAAGCTCATCAAATCGATCTCATATCCATCATCTATCAAAACCGAACACATAACAACTCCAAAACATTTTCTTTCACTTAATCTCAATACCAGATGAAATACCTTTGCCTCGTTTCTGCTATAATCCGAACAATAAAGGGTTTAAATTATCCCTTTCTTTCAATTTAAGTGATCCGATTCACCAGGCAAAGATCCACCGGTTTCTTTATGCACAATTAATGAAGCACAGACCATTCAAGGTCTCGGGTAGGTATAATGAAGCACATACCATTCAAAAAGTTAAATGAGGGTTTGGATTGGGTGATTGTACGGATTTGGAAATGGGGTTGGGTTATTACGGGGTTTGTGAGTTTTTTGTTGGTGATGGTGAAGAAGAATGTGATTAGGGTTTTGAGATGTTGAAGAACCCTAGGTGTTTTAATATGGGTAACAGCTACCGAGATCTGTAAACCTTTAACCTCAACAAATATGTGAATGGGTTTTATATTAGGTTTGAAGACAGTTTATGTTTGATTTTGGATTCTAATTATACTTTAATTTTTGTTCTGGGTTTGACATTGAGATTGTAATAAATGGAGTTTTCATTATGATTTGAAATTAGAATGATAGATTTATTTTGAGAAAGGATGGAAGGAGTTTTGAGATGAGAATAAATAGAATATAGTTGTTATTAACAAATTTGTGTTTATGATTTGTGGTCTGGATCTGAATTTGTGGTTTGGATTTGTGTTAGTGTTCTTGATTTGTGTTTATTTGCTGGGTTTCATACATACCGAAAGAAAGAAAGAGTTGGTGAAGTAGATGGAAGTATAAAAGGACTAAAATACCCTTGTTTAAAAAGAGATAACTGACTCGTGTCCAATTTAACGACACAATCTTTGTACCGTTCGTCCTCGTGGATGTATTGTGTTTGACTTTTACTAACGGAGGGATGTGTATGTTGCAACTTTTTCGGGAGGAATGTATCGTGCGAAATTGGCCAAACCACAGGGATGTATTTTGGAGTTTACTCTAAAAGAAAACATGAAATGACAACTACACACCACTAATGCGTAACATCATCAGTCAATTTTGTTAAAGTTATACGTAATAATTCTTTAGTTCGCTTGATTTTGTTTTATAGGTTCTATTTTATAATTAAAATTAAAATATTTGAACACCTATTAAAACTTCCTTTTACTATGTAATTGCTTTTTTTATTCCATTGTATTATGCAGCCCAGGTAATATCAAACGCAGTCGAGACAACACGTGTTTGTCGAAAATGACAATTACATAGTTACCTTGTGATTACATTATTTTTGTTGTACGATCAATGGAAACATCATTTTAGTATAAGACACATCAAATGTATATCTAGCTAGCGTCATATACATTCGTACCTGATACCAAGACAAAGTCAAACATCGTACGGGAGTTGGGTGATCGACTGGTCATTCATGGTCAAACCACTATTGATGGAGTAACGTTAAGTAGTTCTATCGCGTAACCAATATCGTATACTGTCAAAAAGAGACAAAAATTAAATCCTACGTGTAGTCGATGTGCCAAAATTAGACATATTAATAATAAGGATGAGGGTGGATCCGTGGGTTACCTAAATGGACTAGAATTTTTTTTTTTCATCTTTCGTGCAGATTTGCGGTGAATAGAAAAAAATATAATGAAAGAAAATAAATAATACGAATTATACGAAAGCTATGTCTTATCCACTTGGGTTATTCATCATGTTTGAAAATTATCAGCTAGAATAAAGATTTACATGTTTCAAACAAAAAAAATGTAGCTAGGTTTGAGTTTTGAATGGAGGTTATATGTGTTAATGTTTGGCAAAAGTAACTGTTGCTGGAACTGGAGATGGTGCTGAAGATGGTGCTGAAGATGGAGATTATAAAAAGAGATTATTTTTATAAGCTACATGAAGTAACCTTTGATTTTCAGAGATTATGGAAGATTATTTTTTTTATAATCTCTTATAAGTTCTGTCTGCCAAACAAATATTATTTTTTAAGTAGCTTATTTTTTTTAAAAATAAGCATAATCTCTCCACAATCTTTCATAATCTGCTGCGCCAAACACTGTGTTAAAAAAATTGCCAACATCTAGATGTAGGCATCATTTTCCCATGTTTTAATTATAACATTTCTTTGTATCTCACAATGTTCTTAGAAGCAAAATGAACCTAGCTTATATAATAAGATATATACTACTTTTGCAAGTTGACACTTGTATTATGTTATTCTATATTTGGCATTGTGAGTATTCTTTATAGATTGTTTGTGATACCGTATAGGATAATTTGTATATGTTGTTCAACTTTTAAATATATTTTTTTTATCGAAAAGATCTTTTTAACTAATTTGAAGTACCCGACTTTTATATTTTTTTGTGAACGTTAAATCACCTCATGCTTACTTTTACACTGTGTTCCCGAGTTTTGAAATAGAAGAAAAGAAGAGAAGTGACAAAAATGGGCAGAAGAGAAGAGGAGAGAAATGAAATTTAATTTTTTAGTTCGTGTTCCCGAGTTAGAAAGAAAAGAAAATGAGAAGAAGAAGAAAAATTATGATTTTACAAGTATACCCTTTATTTTATATAAAATTATGTTATATGTTCAGGGCATTTAAGTCATTTATATTAATTAAAAGTTTCCTTTTTTACTTTCTCTCCAAATCATCCCACTTTTGGGAAGAAGATTTTGGAGAGAAAATTAACCAAATTTTCTCTCCATCTCTTTTCTCTTCTCTCCTGAAAAAACTCGGGAACATGAATTTATTTTAATTTCTTCCCACTTCTTTTCTCTTCTTTCAAAAATAAAACTCGGGAACGCAGTTATAGATTGAATGGACAAATACTTGCCAACTTTTCAATAAACTGCAAGCAACAAAAGGCGTTATATAGACATACAGTGAGATTATAATAATTTGTCTTTTCCAAAATAAACCGCAAACGGAATTTCAGTTTTGGTCTACATACATTACAAGAAATCGAAAAGCTGAGGTAATATCCAGCCCATTAGTAAAGTAACCCAAAACCAATCAAAATAATCACGGCCCAATTAAAAACTCACATTGAGATTTGTTACTTACATTCATGTCGTAACAGTAAAAGAATCAGGTAACTTGTAATCTTGTATGTGGGTTGATACATTTTTATTGTAGAATTTGCTTTTTATCCCACCTAGATCACAGAAGAAAAAAGTTCCTAAATAAGTAAATAGTAAGGTTTATACTACTTTTGTAAATTGAGATGATATTATGTTATTCTAGTGAATATCTCAACAACTTGTACGTGTTGATACTTTTTGGGTTAAAGCCACAAATTATCAAACAACTTTCAATTTTTTACCATTCTTGCCAACAAACTTTTTTATTGTCTAAATTTACCAACCAAAAAAAGTTTTTTTTTTTTCCAAAAGTTACCAATCTTGACACCATGGCATGCCATGTCATTATCCTACTATTTTTATTTATTTATTTATTTCCATATGTACATTCCACTAACACAAAGTTTGGTTGTTGACTTGTTGACTAGTATCCCCAACCACACGATCATTTTGGTACCATTCAATCCCATCCATACAAATCTGATCGTCCTCTATACATGCATGATTTCTCAGTCACTTTTATCATCTCCAAAAGTAGTAGCGATCAAGTGTTTGTCTCAAATGTGCATAACCTAATTTCTCAATGCGTGTGCAAGATAATTGGTCTCAGTTATAGCAAAAGGTACGTTCATGAACAATGTTACTTTGTTTAATAGTCTTTAAGTTCAATTTTGGAAAACCCTAATTTCGCAAAACCCCTAACTTGCAGGTAAGATACCAAGTGGTAAGAAAAGAAGAAGAAGAAGTGTTTACTGTGAACCTGTACCACGATGGGGTATTCATTCCTAAGCCTTTAAGGTATGTAGAAGGTGATGTGAAACAGGTAACTGATGTTAACTTTGATGGAATGTCCTATAATGATGTAAGAGAAATTGTTAAAAGATTGGTGCATGGTTTAGTTAAAAGGTTGTATTACTGTCAAGTAGGAAAGCCATTGAATAAGGGTGTAAAGGAGTTAAAAACTGATAATGATGTTGAAGCTTTTCTGTTGTTAGGGTATGAAAATAGTATGATGGTTGACTTGTATGTATAACACTTTGAATATGACGTGTTAGACTTTTAAGGTGAGGAAATTGATGAGCAATGTCTTTCTAGTGAATCTAGTGATAAATTGTTACACCCCTTGCCCGCTTGGACAAAAAAAATACACAAATTTGAAACTTTTACGCGGAAACGCTTGACTTTACCAAATATTCTATTACTCTTTGACCAACTGTTAAAAATCTATCACACTTCAA
Source organism: Artemisia tridentata subsp. tridentata (assembly GCA_021014915.2). Lineage (NCBI taxonomy): Eukaryota > Viridiplantae > Streptophyta > Magnoliopsida > Asterales > Asteraceae > Artemisia > Artemisia tridentata. Next base: position 151,755,496 of record CP139509.1, read on the forward strand.
ACCTTGAAACTATTTTTAAATGAAACTAGACTCAATTACCTTTAAAATGACGGGTGGCACGACTTCTAACGACATACGGTTCATTTTCTACAAAATAAACAAAACCGACAAAATCTGAAAAAGCACCATACGGCTGTATGGAAAAATACCATACCGCCGTATGGCCATAAAACATATTCTGTTGTTTCTGTGATTTAGACCATACGGCTGTATGGAAAATACCATACGGCCGTATGCTCTCTGACCTGCACTTTAGCTAACTTTTTACATTTGAATAGTTTCCGGAAAACAACTTCTATAACTCGAAACAACACCAAAACTTTCAGAATTCATTAACACATCATAAATATCATTTCCATTCAATAACATCACCCAATTGACACTTCGGAATGATACTTTACAAATAGACGTATAATATACCCGTTTTGACCCATTTTACAACAAACGACCTTAAATACATCCATATTACACTAAACTTTTCAAAAACCTTTGACATAATATAAATAACCATTTACATAACCATTCAACCCGTTTACAACCCAAAATGGGTATATTCACGCTTATGCCAAACACCCCTTTAACTTTTACCTCAAACACTTAAAACACACTTTAGCATACCAAATGACCACCAATTCATTATACCAATCTTTACACACGTTTTGACACTTGTTTATCCATTACAAACCATTAAATGACTCACGGGGATACAAATTTGACATTTGAGCTCGGTATCTACCTAAGCTCCTACTTACTTGCAATCCTTTAGCTTACTACCTTTCACATAACCAAACCTTAACCTTAATCCAAGCCATTGCATATCAAATGAACCTACAAAATATTGTAACATTAAACCGTAAACATGAATGCTTAGTAATTAAAACGATTACAACATGATATCATAATTCATTCACATATCATACATTATATCCATCAAACCATTACAACATTAACATTAACACATACCTTGGCCACTTAAGCCTCATGTTCTACATCATTAACATCTAAACATACTTTCACTTTCACATCCTTTCCAAGCCAGGCCATACTAAACTTATATCCATTTTCACATAAGCACATACATTCCAAATCCCTTCTTAACCTTAACATATAAACACATAACGCATAATATAATGAAATCATTACAATCTCATCTTATAACCGGTTTACTTACGTTAGCTTCCAAAGCTAAGTTTAACAAGAACATAAGCATCTTTTGCATCATCATCACCATCCTCCATCATCACCATTCTTCATCATCATCCTCTACTCTAAAATCAAAACCTATTAACATAGTACATCAAAAGCATGATCAAGGGTTTATATAACCCATCAAATATACTCATCATTCTTTCTAAATCATCATATGATCATACCTTGATCATATGATGAAATCTCACTTTACTCCTAAACCATAACCTTAACATAATCAAGATGGGGAGTACTTACTTGATTGATTGTTGCTAGAACTTAACCCCTATCATAAGACCTTAATCTTCTCTATTCTTGGACCATCAAGACCCATCTCTTTCCCTCTCTTTTCTTAAAGATCATTTTTATGAAAACCATTCTTAAAGATCATTTTTATGAAAACCATTATTAAAAGATTTCTTTAAATGAACCTTTAATAGAAACCTTTGAATTGAACCTTGCTATGAACCATTTGATTTCGAACCTTTGAGATTCTATGCCTGATATAATTTCCTCATTGACTCATGACATTCATTGTATGATTGTCATTCTTATTTATTCATTCTGACATTTATTTAAATGTCTCTTCTATGCTATGCTTATATTTGTCATGCTTATTTGAATTACTATCTTGTTTCTCTTCCCATGCTCGATTATATTTGTTGTATGCTATGATAGATCTGTGCCTGAGCTTACCTAGTTGTGGAGGTACCATGACCATGTCTTTGATGGCACCTTAGGCATGACACTTCCGTAGAGGTGTGATAGATCTATGGCGTTCCCCTTATGTTTATGTATTATATTGTGATCACTATTGGCCATTAATGCGTGTGTGTGCTTAGTCTAGTACTGACATACATACTTATGTTAGGGAGCGTATGGATGCATCCTAGGTTTTATGTTTTATGTGATTATGGTGACCAGGTGGTGTGTGCCTTGCACTCCTTCTCACACTTTTATTTACTTAGAGGTCTCCCCTCTTCGTATACTAGTTATGCTTTAGTATGATTTGACGATTTATGTATGGAGTTCTTATGGCACATCCTTATATGAACCTTTTCATTATTTCATTTTTCTCTCGATTCAATTAGTATTCGGTTCTCATGCATTCCTGATTTTTAGTTCTCTTTAAATTTGTATGACTTTCATAATTATACTTTCGTTTTGTATTCTTATTCCTTCGTTGCTTATGCTTATTTACCGTCCTGTTATGTTATATATATATATATATCTGTTCACTGGGCTTTTTAAGCTCAGCCGCATTTCTTTTCCTGTGGCAGGTTTTAGTTGGAAGCTGGGTTAGGAGTGAAGAGTACTCTGGACTTAGAAGGCTATACCTTGATAGCTACTTTGGAATAGAGATGACTAGAAGTGTTTACATTCTTTTAGACTTAGTATTATTGTTACCTTTGTAACCTTGTATTTTCAGATTTTTCCTTTGTAACCTTTGAAATTCATTTTGTATTATTTAGTCATATGCTTGTGTTTGCTTTGATATGTCACCATAACGTAATACTTCTACCCTTATCGGGTTGGGGTGTTACACCGATACTACAACCGCAATGAAACTCAATCGTGTCTTTCTAAGCACCAAGCAATAAGCATACTTCACTAATCATTTATTACTTTATCTCAAGCTTTCAAAGCATCTATACTTTATCAAACACTTACCATACTTAATTTTTTTTACATATCAATATGGTTTATCAACCTTTTAGCCACCATTTGGTCATCAATCATATTCGTTCAATAAACATTATTCGCGCATTCCGATTAAGTCTTACATAATATGCTTTCAAATGCATCAATCTTATCTCATACACTTCTATGCATCATGCTATCAAGCACATTCACCTTAAACTTAGACATATAATAAACTACCATCGACTTAACATCTCATAAGCAATCATATAATGACACTTAACACTTAACACTTATCCAAAAAGTGTTAAAACATTTATAATCATATTCAAATCTTATAGTCTATGGCTCATATATCACATTGCACAATCGATCTATGTCTAAGCATAACAATCTAATTAGCCGCAAGTACTAGTCTACCTTATAACTAAGGCATTCGCTTTCCACACTATTTACACTTACGGTAAACGCAACTGCAAGTGGTCTAAGTTTAGGTAACCTATAATGGCAACCTAATTCACTTAAACCAAAGCTCTGATACCAATTTGTTACACCCGTTGCCTGCTTTGACAAAAACATATACAAATTTGAAACTTTTACGCGGAAACGCTTGACTTTACCAAACATTCTATTACTCTTTGACCAACTGTTAAAAATCTATCACACTTCAAACCTTGAAACTATTTTTAAATGAAACTAGACTCAATTGCCTATAAAATGACGGGTGGCACGACTTCTAACGACTTACGGTTCATTTTCTACAAAATAAACAAAACCGACAAAATCTGGGAAAGCACCATACGACTGTATGGAAAAATACCATACGGCCGTATGGCCATAAAACAGATTCTGTTGTTTCTGTGACTTAGACCATACGGCTGTATGGAAAATACCATACGGCCGTAGGCTCTCTGACCTGCACTTTAGCTAACTTTTTACATTTGCATAGTTTTCGGAAAACAACTTCTATAACTCGAAACAATACCAAAACTTCCAGAATTCATTAACACATCACAAATATCATTTCCATTCAATAACATCACCCAATTGACACTTCGGAATGATACTTTACAAATAGACGTATAATATACCCATTTTGACCCATTTCACAACAAACGACCTTTAATACTTCCATATTACACTAAACTTTCCAAAAACCTTTGACATAACATAAATAACCGTTTCCATAACCATTCAACCCGTTTACAACCCAAAATGGGTATATTCACGCTTATGCCAAACACCCCTTTAACTTTTACCTCAAACACTTAAAACACACTTTAGCATACCAAATGACCACCAATTCATTATACCAATCTTTACACACGTTTTGACACTTGTTTATCCATTACAAACCATTAAATGACTCACGAGGGTACAAATTTGACATTCGAGCTCGGTATCTACCTAAGCTCCTACTTACTTGCAATCCTTTAGCTTACTACCTTTCACATAACCAAACCTTAACCTTAATCCAAGCCATTGCATATCAAATGAACCTGCAAAACATTGTAACATTAAACCGTAAACATGAATGCTTAGTAATTAAAACGATTACAACATGATATCATAATTCATTCACATATCATACATTATATCCATCAAACCATTATAACATTAACATTAACACATACCTTGGCCACTTAAGCCTCATGTTCTACATCATTAACATCTAAACATACTTTCACTTTCACATCCTTTCCAAGCTAGGCCATACTAAACTTATATCCATTTTCACATAAGCACATACATTCCAAAGCCCTTCTTAACCTTAACATATAAACACATAACGCATAATATAATGAAATCATTACAATCTCATCTTATAACCGGTTTACTTACGTTAGCTTCCAAAGCTAAGTTTAACAAGAACATAAGCATCTTCTGCATCATCATCACCATCCTCCATCATCACCATTCTTCATCATCATCCTCTACTCTAAAATCAAAACCTATTAACATAGTACATCAAAAGCATGATCAAGGGTTTATATAACCCATCAAACATACTCATCATTCTTTCTAAATCATCATATGATCATACCTTGATCATATGATGAAATCTCACTTTACTCCTAAACCATAACCTTAACATAATCAAGATGGGGAGTACTTACTTGATTGATTGTTGCTAGAACTTAACCCCTATCATAAGACCTTAATCTTCTCTATTCTTGGACCATCAAGACCCATCTCTTTCCCTCTCTTTTCTTATAACCGAACCACCAAGCACACACACTCCATTCTTCTCCAATTCTCTAGAATTCTCCACATCTAATTATTTACTTACACTACTTTGGCCATTTGGCACATTTAGTCCCCTAAGTCTCTTATCTTATACTTTGGCCACATTCCATAATATAACACCTTATAACACATTTAACATATTACAACTTTAGTCCCTTAAATCCATTTCCATTTTACATGATATCTTATACAAGTATATAATACATACTTGACTATTAGATTGACTATCGGGTTTGACTAGCCAATCACGTAAGGTCTTTGAACTTATAAAAGTCGTAGTCAAACTTACTCAAATATCATTTATCCGCTTAGTCAAACACATTATTCTTAGTCAATTTCATCTAGGGTGGGGCCCATTTGTATCCGGGATACGGGTCTAACAATTCTACCCCCTTATTTAGATTTCGTCCCCGAAATCTCTTTGTCTAACACTTTTGTCCATACACATAGTCATTTTTCCAATTACTATCAATTCAAATACTACAAATCACATACATTAACAATATTAATCAAACTAAGTCATAGTCACTATACTAGCAACTTAACCTAAATCACATAACTTCAACTAATTATAATGACACCGCGTCATTAGCATCACATCCTATTATGGAAATTCTCCATTTTATTCAAAATTCTACTAAAAACAATATGCTACATTATAAACTTATCTAAAATTTCCAACAATGACGACTTGTCATTTGGAAAAATTCTACTATTTGACTTTATATAAGTCAAATTTCAACTCTATTACTAAGCCATTCACTAATGCACAAACATAACCTATAGTTATATACCGACCAATCTAGTATTTTACTAATACCAACACGTATCTACTTCAAAAACCGGTAGCTTATTTCAAATTTATATCTCGAGTACTATCTAAATGACACTTTCAAAACAAATTCTTCGCATTACTTAAGCAACTTTCTTGTTAAATTTCAGGAATACTTACCTATTTTCTTCTCAACTTAATGTACAAACTCATTCTAGGCGTCTATATTAAGGTTTCACAGATAACCTTAACGCCGCTATAAATTTTTTTCATTCACATTTAATCTCATTTCTTATAACGTCTACTTGTTTTAGTTTTCAAGTCCTAATTTCTCACCCGTACTCATGCCATATCGGATACACATAAGACCACTCATTTACAATTCTTTATTTACATAAAAAGGCGTCCCAATCTATGTAAGTAAAGAATCATAAACTTATGGTTCGGCGATTTACAATTTCTTCATTCAGATGAAGAGGCGTCCCAATCCATTTAAATAAATAGATTATAAATCATCCTACTTATGCAATTCCGACACAACAATCATACTTACTTTACTTTTCATCTTTTCTAGCATTGGATCCAATCTCACTAACTTTTCCCATAACGGCAAGTCGGCCTTTTCCCCGTAGGGCGTAGCCACTTTACCTTACCCTTGCGCAAGCTAACGTCCATGACACAAAGGCAAGCTAACAACCATGCCATGAAGGCAAGCTAATACCCATGCCATAAAGGCAAGCTAATAACCATGCCGAGAAGGCAAGCTAATAACCATGCGCAAGCTAAAACCCATGCCATAAAGGCAAGCTATCACACATGCCATGAAGGTAAGCTATGAACCATGCCAAAAAGGCAAACTGTCAACCATGCCATAAAAGGCAAGCTAAGCTATCCCGAAGGATACTTCGACACATACCATGGATATAGGCAATCCATGCCGGTGAAGGAAAGCTAACAACCATGCCATAAAAGCAAGCTAGGCCATCCCGAAGGATGCCAAAACACATGCCATAAAAGGCAAGCTAGGCTATCCCGAAGGATACTTCGACACATACCATGGATATAGTCAATCCATGCCGGTGAAGGCAAGCTAACAACCATGCCATGAAGGCAAGCTAGGCCATCCCGAAGGATGCCAAAACACATGCCATAAAAGGCAAGCTAGGCTATCCCGAAGGATACCAAAACCAGAGCATCGGATCCAAGCTATGTTTACTATAACATCTTTGATGAACTCAAATAAGTACATTTTATTACTATCATTTATCCTATTAATTTGACTTGTTTTATTATATTATGTATGAGGATTGATACTTAATCGTTTACTTTTGTAATTCTCAGGTAAAAACAAGCATTTGGTGAAACTTGGAGATTTTGGACTAATTATGGAGCAAAACATGCAAGAAGTTAAGAGTCTACCGAAATGTACAAGATCAAGACTATTCTGCTCCAGATGCGCCGCATCTTGCTTATGACATGCGCCGCATCACTATCAATATTTCACCAGATACGATCCAAGATACAAGAGGACATGCGCCGCATCCTAGAATGGAGTTACGCCGCATCTTCTGGCGGTGTACGAATATTCCTGAATATATTAATCTTGGACCCCACGCGAAGTTAAGTCAATGCGCCGCATCTACTTACTAGATGCGCCGCATCCTACCCTCAGACAGAAAACTATAAATACCCCAAGACCAGACGAATTTCGAAGGGAGATATTATATCCGAGGTTCGAAGACCAGAAACCTAAGGCCGAATTCAGTCGAATAGGCAGCACAAGACACACCCAAACGAAGATACAAGAGCTGTAAGAAGGTGCTGCATGTGTTTAATTCATTAAGTAGTTTTGTTTTATTGTGTTAGTAAACTTTAATTCATCAAGATTGGTGGCTTGTGTAATGTGACAACAGAAAGATTGCACTCCCTTAAAACTGCTTTCTCATTAATTAAAGTTTATATGTTGATGTCTTTGGTGACTTTTATTAGTGCATTGATAACCTCTGTGTCTAGCTGAGCGTTGATCGGGTCGCCATGCCTCTGCCCTCGCCTATTTATTAGATCGCCTATGCATTCTATCGTCTGTAGAAAAGTAGGAAGAAAGATAAATAGGATAGTCATAAGTAATCATTAAGGGTTTACTCGCCGATAAGATTAGAACCAACGAGAAAGGACTTAATCTCGGTGCGTTGCATCGAACTATACACTTCATATAACACTAGCAATAAAACAAGTGACAAACTACTTATCATCAGGACAGCCTTCTTATTGTCTCGAGTATTTATCTGTGTACGTGTGTGCTATTCGCTGATTCGTGCCTATTGGTTTAGTTTATTATTTAATTGCAACCAAATCGTGCCAGTCTCTCAGGCTGAACCCCCTTGCGTTAGAATAGGTTGTATAGCTAACTTAATTTATTAAAATACTGATTAGAATAACTAGATAATACGTTCCACTCTTAGTGATCGACACTCTACTTACCATTATATTCATACTGACCGGGTACACTGCTCGTTAAGTGTGTGTGTTATTGATAAGTCGGCTAAATATAAATTTAAAACTTGAGTAGGCCTTAATACTGCTAAACCGCAACGACACATCGCACGCATCAAGTTTTTGGCGCCGCTGCCGGGGAGTGAATTGTTATTATCTGTTAATTTGATTAGTATTTTAATTAGGTTTTTAATTTTTTTTATCTAACCGCTAATTCTGTTGTGTATTAGATTAATTTGCATTCATTGTACTATTTTGCATATTTTCTGTTTTTGTGTGTTATTTGTTTGCTTTTATTTTTTGTGTGTTATTTGTTTGCTTTTATTTGTGTTTATTTTCGTGTGTTTTATTTGTTTTTAATTTTTCGTATTTTTTGTATTCTGCTATCGTTGTACTGAGCTAAATCAAAGGATACGGCGCATCTGATTTCTCAGATACGGCGTATTGCGTTTAATTTTTATAAAATACAACGCGTTTAATTAATTCGATACGACGCATCTTTTCCCCAAGATACGGCGTATCTGTTTTTGATAAATTTTTTTCTAAACGTTAACGCCATACGACGCATCTGCTTCAGCAGATACGGCGTATCTATTATTTTAATTAAAAACAGTTTTTGAATTATTAAACAAATACGGCGCATCGATCTCTATCGATACGACGTATCTTCTGAATCAAAAATCTTATATTTTGAAACGTAACGAAGATACGGCGCATTAACTTTTGTTAATACGACGCATTTAATTTTAATAAGTATATCGATTTTTGATAATTAAAACAGATACGGCGCATTCAAATTTCTAAGCGGCGTATCTATTTTCTGAATAAAAGTCTGATTTAATTTTAACGATTATAAGATACGGCGTATCCAACTTTTTGGATACGGCGCATCGTCTTCAGATATCAGCTATTTTTATTCTTATATCCGTTTCTATATTCATTAATCTTTCTTCTAGCGAACAAATCCTACTGATGCTTTCATGATTATTTCATAAGAATAATGGAAGGATTCGGAGAACTGATTGACTACGACTTCGAAGCCAATTTTATGGATGGAGTATTGGTGCAAGATAAATCACCCGAACGTTACGATGGGGACTACATTGAACTTAATGACCTTGATGGACCATTAGCATCCAATGACCTGTTCATGGATGATGCGGAATCTGAGTTAGAAGATGGAGAAATTCTGGATAGTCCAAAGGTCAACGTTATTAATACTAGGAATTACGATGAATTTGAGGGATATGATGGTTCTTGGGATTACGGTAGAAGAATCCACGCCGATTGTGCTTACAATCTGCAATTCCCATGCATGATTGGGTACAAATGCATTGACGCCAATTTCTTTCCTATTTTACCAATCAATGTCATGTCAAGAAGCTTTTACAATTCTATTATGAGAAATAAAGTGGAGCATAAGGGAAAGAATGTAGTTGGGGCCTTCATTAATGTCCCGATCTTCATTGGATGTTTTACCGTTGTTACTGAGTTCGCCGTTGTTGAAGACATGAATACCTATCGTGACAGCGATATGGGTGACGTGATTGTTGGAAAACCATTTTGTAGGGAGATCACTATTAATGCAAAACGATTTGAAGGAAAGATCACCTTTCAATGTGGAAGCGACATTATCACTTATATGATGCCCCGAACTCACCCTGGGTTTAAACATGCTACTAATAGGTTCTGCTACAAATTCTCTCCATTCCTTTTTATTAGTAATGATGACATGAAGAGAGGAATTGAGTACCCATATCAAATGATGGAAGGATTCTATAAAGGAGTTTTGAATTTGGGACCTGAATATATACGTGACGAATTAGTTGCTAAATGGATCCTACATGGCAATGTGGGAACCAACGATCGATATTGAGGAGCTGAACGTGAGTCTAACTTGAAGACTCTGGAATAAAGACAAGTGCTTACCGGGAGACAACCCGGATTTATCTTTTATTTTCTGTTCTGTGTCGAGTCAGTCAGGCCGCAGAGGATACGGCGCATCTCAATCCTGAGATGCGACGCATCTCCTGCAATGGTCATATCTTTATTTTTCTGCATTTTTTATTTTCGACTTTAAAACTTTTTATCAGTTTATTTTAATGCGGCGCATCCCTGGTTAAGGATGCGGCGCATCTTTTATTCTGATCCGTATTTATTCCAGGCTCGATACGGCGTATCTTCTTCCATAAGATACGGCGCATCGACTGACCTGATGATTTTCATTTTTTATTTTTATGTTTTATTTTTACCTAACTACTAATGTATTATGCAAGTTGAACCTTTCTTAACTTAGGTGTGCTTTTAAAGCCTTGGTGGTATTATAGATTCCTGCATTTCCTGTGGATACATCTATTATGAAGCTTAAACGTTCTAATCCACAAGAAAGATGATTTTTGCTCTTATACAAATGGAGGATCATACCGAGCAAATCTCAGGGGAGTTTTTCTGTTCTAATTCTTTTATTTTCCAGTTTTTAACCTTTGATACAAACAACGAGGACGTTGTTTAACTTAAGTGGGGGGATTGGAGAATTAGAACACTTAACACTTACTTGTCCTAAACTTTCAAAATATGCTTAATATATCAAAATTTAAAATTTGTTTAGCATGTTTTTGTTTAAAGTCTAAGTTGCATAGCTGCACACATGACGTTATTTTCAAAAATTGTGATTTTTCAAAATTCACAAATCTATGAGTGTGCCGGTGACTTGTAAACTTTAGAACTTGGCTTGTATACTATTCGAGACCACCATAATAAGTATTATTTATATAATTGGAATGACTTGTCTAAATTGGTAAATTTCTAGGATTACACCCAAATAGCCTTATATGTTATGTGTTATTAGCTAACTACACTGGTTAGTTAACCCCCGTATAAACCTTTTGTTACTCTCATTTTTAGAGTAAGATACCCCTAGAAAAACACTCAGAGCCATTCCTTTCGTTTCTTACACCTTTGTTAAAATATTTCGTTACACCTTACACCTTAGCCTACCCTGTAGATTAGAATCCGTGGTTGGTTAATTGCTATAGGCAAAGTGTGTTTCCTTACATTACCTGTGTTCGCGTGCGTAATTCATTATCTTTGGTTAGGTCTGGAAATTGCACAATGCAATTGGAGTGAAAGTAAATATTGTATATCTTTGAGTTTATTTTTCGTGTGTTTACTACTTTCACTATTACCGTTATTTCTGAAGTCATGAAAAGTATGGAAAAATTATCCAGAATTATTGTTTTGGTGATGTGGTGAAATTTTACACATCTATGTTTATGTTTCTTAAAAAAAAAAAAAAAAAAAAAAAAAAAAAAAAAAAAAAAAAAAAAAATCGAAAAAATGAGAAAAGAAAAAGAAAAAGAAAGAGTTGGATGTTTGTTTTAACCAACGATGTAAAGTTTTGTATTAAGTGGTCGATATCACCACTAGTTGTTGTATTATATCTATGGATTGTATGGGAGTTGGCAGTTATGGGAACGCCAACTAAAGGATATTCTTTGATTGAGATCTTGTTGAGTATAATTCGTGTCTACCTAAAGCGTGTGTTTCAAGTGTTAAAGCGTGAGTTATTCTATGATATGAGTCTTATTCATGGGATGGTTGGGATAGTGATTAACCACACTTAGGATTTTAATTTATTTGTTTTATTTATTTTTCGTTTTACACTAATTTATATCCCTAATATAATCCATACCCTTTATTATTCTTTATCCAACCAAACCTTTGATTTATTGAGATTAGGGATTTGAGCAATCTTAAGTATCGTGGTCGTGGATTCGGCTATGTATTTATGATTTTGTTGCCCTTTTTGATATATTATTATTGGTGAAGTTTGGACCTATCTTTAGCCTATTCGAGTTAAGGATTTGAGCAATTGCAAGTATCGTGTTCGTGGATTCGATCATGTATTTGTGATTTTGTCGCCTTTTCTGGAATTTGAGATCGATAGAGATTAAGAATAATTAACCCTTAAGCCTAAAAACCCTTTTTACCGCTTTTGACTTGTTGTTCCTTGTCTTTAGTGGGGGAGATGTGTATACTTGCCAAGCTTATGATAGAATATTCGTCACGACTGGACAGTTAAACGATTAGATTTGCTTTTATCAGAATATTTTATTTTACTTCTAATTCGTTAAGTGTTTAGTTGTGTGATTATGACAAAAAAATGAATACATGCTTAAATATAAAAATAAATCCTAATATCTTTTAGGATACATTTTCATAAGATTAAATCTAAGGTTTACTTGGGGACAAGTAAAGTTCAAGTGGGGGGATATTTGATGAACTCAAATAAGTACATTTTATTACTATCATTTATCCTATTAATTTGACTTGTTTTATTATATTATGTATGAGGATTGATACTTAATCGTTTACTTTTGTAATTCTCAGGTAAAAACAAGCATTTGGTGAAACTTGGCGATTTTGGACTAATTATGGAGCAAAACATGCAAGAAGTTAAGAGTCTACCGAAATGTACAAGATCAAGACTATTCTGCTCCAGATGCGCCGCATCTTGCTTATGACATGCGCCGCATCACTATCAATATTTCACCAGATACGATCCAAGATACAAGAGGACATGCGCCGCATCCTAGAATGGAGTTACGCCGCATCTTCTGGCGGTGTACGAATATTCCTGAATATATTAATCTTGGACCCCACGCGAAGTTAAGTCAATGCGCCGCATCTACTTACTAGATGCGCCGCATCCTACCCTCAGACAGAAACTATAAATACCCCAAGACCAGACGAATTTCGAAGGGAGATATTATATCCGAGGTTCGAAGACCAGAAACCTAAGGCCGAATTCAGTCGAATAGGCAGCACAAGACACACCCAAACGAAGATACAAGAGCTGTAAGAAGGTGCTGCATGTGTTTAATTCATTAAGTAGTTTTGTTTTATTGTGTTAGTAAACTTTAATTCATCAAGATTGGTGGCTTGTGTAATGTGACAACAGAAAGATTGCACTCCCTTAAAACTGCTTTCTCATTAATTAAAGTTTATATGTTGATGTCTTTGGTGACTTTTATTAGTGCATTGATAACCTCTGTGTCTAGCTGAGCGTTGATCGGGTCGCCATGCCTCTGCCCTCGCCTATTTATTAGATCGCCTATGCATTCTATCGTCTGTAGAAAAGTAGGAAGAAAGATAAATAGGATAGTCATAAGTAATCATTAAGGGTTTACTTGCCGATAAGATTAGAACCAACGAGAAAGGACTTAATCTCGGTGCGTTGCATCGAACTATACACTTCATATAACACTAGCAATAAAACAAGTGACAAACTACTTATCATCAGGACAGCCTTCTTATTGTCTCGAGTATTTATCTGTGTACGTGTGTGCTATTCGCTGATTCGTGCCTATTGGTTTAGTTTATTATTTAATTGCAACCAAATCGTGCCAGTCTCTCAGGCTGAACCCCCTTGCGTTAGAATAGGTTGTATAGCTAACTTAATTTATTAAAATACTGATTAGAATAACTAGATAATACGTTCCACTCTTAGTGATCGACACTCTACTTACCATTATATTCATACTGACCGGGTACACTGCTCGTTAAGTGTGTGTGTTATTGATAAGTCGGCTAAATATAAATTTAAAACTTGAGTAGGCATTAATACTGCTAAACCGCAACGACACATCGCACGCATCAATCTTTAATCATTTTATCTTTCATGTACTTTTATCATTAAGTACACATTATCATTTCCTCAATTCTCATTGCCTTAAGCAATTTCAACATTCGCTACTATGTTTACTTTCATCTAGACAAGTTTCTATATAATACTCGTCGATTTATTATATTTGAATTTTCACAATGCAATCTATCATTTATCCGTCAACCGCAAGTTGACTCACACATTCACTATATGCCATTGTATCACATTGGCCTATTCAACTCTTTCATGTGCATAAGTCTCACATCTTATCATCATCCATATTTTCAATATATTAACATGATTCAATTGATGTTTTACAATTCTTTCTTGCGCACTTCATATCACTTATGGATTCTAGCGCAATCTATCTCATTCACCACTTCTACTCATCACACTTAAACATTTCTCACTAACGCATTTTACTTATCATGTTTTATATGTAACATGATCTCATCATATCTTAACCATACACTTAAACTTTTCACATTTAAATTAAGTGCGTAAGAATCATGCTACAAGCATCTAATCATTTATTCCGATTGTAAAACCCCAAAATTACCACAATCCGAAATGACCAAAATACCCTCTAATTTTGAAATTTTAAGAACTTATAAAATACGCTATAAATTAAAACTTGAGTTATATATATCATGTTATGACTCGAAACCATACAATATGAACCTATAGCCTAAAGTAAAATATGAAATGATACAAGAACTTGATAACTAAAAGTATGGCACGTTTAAAAGGTTTATGAAGGCCGAAATTAATTAAAACTTGTACACTACATAAGACTTTCACACGTTTTCTTTTGTGTTTCCTTTGGGCCGAATTTACTCTGTCACACTAGTACCAAATACTGGGGCCTTAATCCTTGAAGTTACCATGAAAACATTGGCCCATTTGCCTCCTCCCTATGTTCGGTTTTCCCTCAACAAGTTATACCGAAACTTTCATTTTTTTGAAACCCTAAAAACCTTCTCTAGCCAAAGTGTCGGCTGCTACTTCATCCCTCCTTTCTGTTCGATCCAAAAATGCAGTAGCAAAGGATGTTCTTGTGGCCTCTTCTTGGGGGTTTAGTCGTGGTGTTCAGCAGCTTCAAAGTGGTGGTCTTGATCGTGGGAATTAGAAGCCATTCGAAGGGTTGTAGCTAAAGGATCGGCTGGGAATTTCTTTTGGTGTTTCGATCTTGTTCTTCTCTCATTATCACGCAACAAGGGTAACACAATCTTACCTGTTTGATTCTTAATATGTTTTGTTTCCTACCTTGTTGTTCTTGTCGATTTAATCCACATAAAATCATAGAAGAAAAGTTACATGAAATCATAACTACAATACGCATAAAATAACGATTTGGAAAACCCTAATATAATCGACATATGTAAATTATTCTGATTCGAATGGTTATGAACATGTTAACACTATATAAGTAGACCTAAATCTGTTTTGATGTCTTTCATAATCGTTTGTACCAAGAGATTAATCATTGGAATTAATAAACCTAACCGATCACATGAAATTATAAACCCTAGCTACTGTCCAGAATTTTAGGTCAAATTGAAAGGGGTAGATCTTGATGATATAAACGTATTTTTGAGTGATTCTTGGGTCTAAAATCAAGTTCAGAAAAGTGCTTTCTGAATATATAAGCCTTGTAATTTTTAGAGGTCGGGAAGATACATTTTCTGATTTTACAAGTTCAAGTGTCAAAACTGAATTCGGGATTTTGAAAATCAGTCCACTTGGTCGATTTTTCATTTTCAAACCATGAAGAGTTGGGTCATGAAATTCTCCAGTATGTAACTTCTATATGAGTAGTAGTGTCATGAATTTTTGTAGATTTTTCCTGGATGTATAAGTGGGTCGTTCAAGTGGATACTTTTTGGGTACTGCAACAGATACGTTTTCTGGGTAGTCTGGGTTGGAACATTTTTCTTGTGAGGTTAAACTAATCAATAAATTTTGGAAAAATTCGTGTGAGTTTTAAAGACATAAAGTACCTGTATAAATTTTTGTAGATTTTATTTTGGAGTCCTGATGTGGTAGAGAAATTCGTATAGTTGTGACCTGTTAATGATTAAAAGCTGATAAAAATCTACTAAACTTTTATATGAAAATTTACTAAACTTTTATGAAAACTACTTTTAAAGACTACCTTTATGAAAACCATTTTTAAAGATCATTTTTATGAAAACCATTATTAAAAGATTTCTTTAAATGAACATTTGATAGAAACCTTTGAATTGAACCTTGCTATGAACCATTTGATTTCGAACCTTTAAGATCCTATGCCTGATATAATTTCCTCATTGACTCATGACATTCATTGTATGATTGTCATTCTTATTTATTCATTCTGACATTTATTTAAATGTCTCTGCTATGCTATGCTTATGTTTGCCATGCTTATTTGAGTTACTATCTTGTTTCTCTTGCCATGCTAGATTATATTTGTTGTATGCTATGATAGATATGTGCCTGAGCTTACCTAGTTGTGGAGGTACCATGACCATGTCTTTGATGGCACCTTAGGCATGACACTCCCGTAGAGGTGTGATAGATCTACGGCGTTCCCCCTTATGTTTATGTATTATATTGTGATCACTATCGGCCATTAATGCGTGTGTGTGCTTAGTCTAGTACTGACATACATACTTATGTTAGGGAGCGTATGGATGCATCCTAGGTTTTATGTTTTATGTGATTATGGTGACCAGGTGGTGTGTGCCTTGCACTCCTTCTCACACTTTTATTTACTTAGAGGTCTCCCCTCTTCGTATACTTGTTATGCTTTAGTATGATTTGACGATTTATGTATGGAGTTCTTATGACACATCCTTATATGAACCTTTTCATTATTTCATTTTTCTCTCGATTCAATTAATATTCAGTTCTCATGCATTCCTGATTTTTAGTTCTCTTTAAATTCGTATGACTTTCATAATTATACTTTCGTTTTGTATTCTTATTCCTTCGTTGCTTATGCTTATTTACCGTCCTGTTATGTTATATATATATCTGTTCACTGGGCTTTTTAAGCTCAGCCGCATTTCTTTTCCTGCGGCAGGTTTTAGTTGGAAGCTGGGTTAGGAGTGAAGAGTACTCTGGACTTAGAAGGCTATACCTTGATAGCTACTTTGGAATAGAGATGACTAGAAGTGTTTACATTCTTTTAGACTTAGTATTATTGTTACCTTTGTAACCTTGTATTTTCATATTTTCCCTTTGTAACCTTTGAAATTCATTTTGTATTATTTAGTCATATGCTTGTGTTTGCTTTGATATGTCACCATAACGTAATACTTCTACCCTTATCGGGTTGGGGTGTTACATCGATACTACAACCGCAATGAAACTCAACCGTGTCTTTCTAAGCACCAAGCTATAAGCATACTTCACTAATCATTTATTACTTTATCTCAAGCTTTCAAAGCATCTATACTTTATCAAACACTTACCATACTTAACTTTTTTTTACATATCAATAGGTTTATCAACCTTTTAGCCACCATTTGGTCATCAATCATATTCGTTCAATAAACATTATTCGCGCATTCCGATTAAGTCTTACATAATATGCATTCAAATGCATCAATCTTATCTCATACACTTCTATGCATCATGCTATCAAGCACATTCACGTTAAACTTAAACATATAATAAACTACCATAGACTTAACATCTCATAAGCAATCATATAATGACACTTAACACTTAACACTTATCCAACAAATGTTAAAACATTTATAATCATATTCAAATCTTATAGTATATGGCTCATATATCACATTGCACAATCGATCTATGTCTAAGCATAACAATCTAATTAGCCGCAAGTACTAGTCTACCTTATAACTAAGGCATTCGCTTTCCACACTACTTACACTTACGGCACACGCAACTGCAAGTGGTCTAAGTTTAGGTAACCTATAATGGCAACCTAATTCACTTAAACCGAAGCTCTGATACCAATTTGTTACACCCGTTGCCTGCTTTGACAAAAAAATATACAAATTTGAAACTTTTACGCGGAAACGCTTGACTTTACCAAATATTCTATTACTCTTTGACCAACTGTTAAAAATCTATCACACTTCAAACCTTGAAACTATTTTTAAATGAAACTATACTCAATTACCTTTAAAATGACGGGTGGCACGACTTCTAACGACTTACGTTTTATTTTCTACAAAATAAACAAAAACCGACAAAATCTGGAAAAGCACCATACGGCTGTATGGAAAAATACCATACCGCCGTATGGCCATAAAACAGATTCTGTTGTTTCTATGATTTAGACCATACGGATGTATGGAAAAGACCATACGGCCGTATGCTCTCTGACTTACACTTTAGCTAACTTTTTACATTTGCATAGTTTCCGAAAAACAACTTCTATAACTCGAAACAACACCAAAACTTCCAGAATTCATTAACACATCACAAATATCATTTCAATTCAATAACATCACCCAATTGACACTTCGGAATGATACTTTACAAATAGACGTATAATATACCCGTTTTGACCCATTTCACAACAAACGACCTTAAATACTTCCATATTACACTAAACTTTTCAAAAACCTTTGACATAATATAAATAACCATTTCCATAACCATTCAACCCGTTTACAACCCAAAATGGGTATATTCACGCTTATGCCAAACACCCCTTTAACTTTTACCTCAAACACTTAAAACACACTTTAGCATACCAAATGACCACCAATTCATTATACCAATCTTTACACATGTTTTGACACTTGTTTATCCATTACAAACCATTAAATGACTCACGGGGGTACAAATTTGATATTTGAGCTCGGTATCTACCTAAGCTCCTACTTACTTGCAATCCTTTAGCTTACTACCTTTCACATAACCAAACCTTAACCTTAATCCAAGCCATTGCATATCAAATGAACCTACAAAACATTGTAACATTAAACCGTAAACATGAATGCTTAGTAATTAAAACGATTACAACATGATATCATAATTCATTCACATATCATACATTATATCCATCAAACCATTACAACATTAACATTAACACATACCTTGGCCACTTAAGCCTCATGTTCTACATCATTAACATATAAACATACTTTCACTTTCACATCCTTTCCAAGCTAGGTCATACTAAACTTATATCCATTTTCACATAAGCACATACATTCCAAAGCCCTTCTTAACCTTAACATATAAACACATAACGCATAATATAATGAAATCATTAAATCTCATCTTATAACCGGTTTACTTACGTTAGCTTCCAAAGCTAAGTTTAACAAGAACATAAGCATCTTCTGCATCATCATCACCATCCTCCATCATCACCATTCTTCATCATCATCCTCTACTCTAAAATCAAAACCTATTAACATAGTACATCAAAAGCATGATCAAGGGTTTATATAACCCATCAAACATACTCATCATTCTTTCTAAATCATCATATGATCATACCTTGATCATATGATGAAATCTCACTTTACTCCTAAACCATAACCTTAACATAATCAAGATGGGGAGTACTTACTTGATTGATTGTTGCTAGAACTTAACCCCTATCATAAGACCTTAATCTTATCTATTCTTGGACCATCAAGACCTATCTCTTTCCCTCTCTTTTCTTATAACCGAACCGCCAAGCACATACACTCCATTCTTTTCCAATTCTCTAGAATTCTCCACATCTAATTATTTACTTACACTACTTTGGCCATTTGGCACATTTAGTCCCCTAAGTCTCTTATCTTATACTTTGGCCACATTCCATAATATAACACCTTATAACACATTTAACATATTACAACTTTAGTCCCTTAAGTCCATTTCCATTTTACATGATATCTTCTACAAGTTTATAATACATACTTGACTATTAGTTTGACTATCGGGTTTGACTAGCCAATCACGTAAGGTCTTTGAACTTATGAAAGTCGTAGTCAAACTTACTCAAATATCATTTATCCCCCGCTTAGTCAAACACATTATTCTTAGTCAATTTCATCTAGGGCGGGGCCCATTTGTATCCGGGATACGGGTCTAACATGAATACTCTTCTAGTGATGAGGTAGAAGATATTCTGGGTGTTGAGTTCTTAACTGAGGGTGACCATAATGTTACCATAAAGCACTTTAGCACCACTGACCCTTTTCTTAATCAGTTATGCAGTGTTGGGGGGAATTTTAGGGGGTATCTAAATGCACTAGTACCTTGTAATAGGAGACATGAAGTAGAAGAGGACCCTGAAGGTGGTCAGATAGATCCCCATTATAAGTTTCAAAAAGGAGTTAGCTATCCAATACATGACCCTTCTCAGCCTTGGGATAGCATGGAACCAGTTTTAGGCATGAGGTTTGAGGACCCTGAACAACTTAAGATCGTGTTAGCTAACTATGGTGTTGCTAATGGCTATCAGTTGTGGTTTGCTAAGAATGATCATAATACATTGTTAGTATACTGTGGAAGGGATGTAGAGACATATAGGAGTGCATGACGCTTTGACAAAAAGAAAAAAGATGTGACTAGGAGACTTTTTGATTCACTAGATAAGGAGACTGATACCAGTAAAACAGAAACTGGTAGCTCTAAAAAGGTTAAAACCTTTTCCAAAAAAAAAGTTTTCTATCAAAAGAAAGGTGACCATTAGGAAGCGTGTTGTGACTAGGAGTTGCAAGGATGGTGAAGGTTGTAGCAAGGATGTGGGGGGTTCTAGTAAGGATGGTCCAAGTACACCAGGATCAGCTAGATATATTAGGCAAAAAATGAAGGAAGATAGGGAAAAAAACACCAGCTTGTGCATTTAGATTATGGGCCTCTTGGATGAGCACAGAGGATTCATTTCAAATCAAGTCACTACTCCCACACCATAAGTGTTCAAGAAATTATAACCTAGGGTCTTTAGTCATTTACAAATGGATTGCTCATCAGTATGCACAAGAGATCATTAAAGATCCATTCATGCCATACAGAAGCATGAAAGATGATATTAGGAAGAAGTATTTGATTGATGTTTCTCTTGGTCAGTGCAAAAGGGCTAAACAAAGAGCATTGTATGATCATGAGGGTGGATTGATAGAACACTATGGTAGGTTGTGGGATTATAGGCAGGCTCTTTTAGAATCTAATCCAGGTTCAACATGTAGACTAGATGTGGAAGAGTTAGATAGTGGTGCTACTTACTTCAAGAGAATCTATATATGTTTTAAAGGAGTGAAAGATGGTTGGTTAGAAGGCTGCAGGAGGGTGATTGGACTTGATAGTTGCTTTCTGAATCATACTTGCAAAGGAGAATTGTTGACAGCAATGGGGAAGGATGCCAACAACAAGATGTATCCCATTGCCTAGGCAGTTGTTAAAGTTGAAAACCATGACAACTAGAGTTGGTTTTTGGGCTTATTACATGATGATCTAAACTAGAACAATGGGGTTGGTTTTTCAGTTATATCAGATGCTCACAAGGTATAATGTTTTGGATTTTCAAAATTTAACTTCAATAACTTAACAATGTCATACTAATTTGTATATGTTTGCTAAATGATACAGGGGTTGTTGGAGGCAGTAAGTGATTGGCTACCAAATGCTGAGCACAGGAAATGTACAAGACATGTTTTTGCTAATTTCAAAATAAAATAAAATACAGTGGAGTCCAAATGCAAAGGTTGTTTTGGAGTGCAGTAGCCACTACAGTTGAGGCCCAATTTGATTTCAATATGGAACAAATCAAGCAAATTAATGAGGAAGCCCATCAGTACTTGGTACAAATAGATCCCAACTCATGGTGTAGAGCCTTTTTTAGTCCTGAAGTCAAGTGTGCAGCATTTGAGAATGGCATCTGTGAAAGTTATCACATGGCCATTATAGTGCAAAGAGCTAAACCAATAATAACCATGTTAGAGGATATAAGGATCTACATTATGCAAATATTGGTGTCCATGAACAGAAATGCATTGAACTTGGAAGACATCATCACACCATCTGTGAGAAGGATCTTGGATAGGCTTAAAAAAGAACAAAGGTTAGTATACATTACTTTTGAATCCAATAACTAATTACAAGACACTGAATAATGTCAATACTTATTTGCAGGCACTGGATTGTGTATCCAAGTGGTTTTCAGGAGATGAAAGTCAGGAAGGGTTTTGAAAGCTATGGTGTTAACCTACATACAAGGAAATGCCAATGTAGGTTTTGGGAAATTAGTGGGATCCCATGTGTTCATGTTGTTGCTGGGTACATGCACCTTAACAGGGATCCAGATGTAGGTGTGAGTCACTGGTACAGTCAAGAGTCTTGGTTTTCAGCTTACCAGTATTCTATAAGACCAGTTTGTGGGTCACAAATGTGGAGAAAGATGAACAACCCACCACCATTACCACCAATACTTAAAAAATGCCTGGTAGATGATTGGCTCTGAAACAGTCAACTTAAATCAACCACGGATGTGGTCAAACAAAGTCAAACTATCAAGGACACAATGCAATAATCCAAGGAGTATAGTTTTATCCCCGGGTCGTTTAAGTCCCAGCGAAGTGTGAAATTGTGCTTAAAAACGGATTGTGATCAAGTGTTATTGAACAGAAAAAGGGATTATGATTTTGATTACACTAATTAGATAAGAAAATAGCTTTAACCAAGCTATATAAACAAGGATGCAAAAACAATTTAACTAGAAACGTATAAAAACCTAAAACCGTACGTTTAAATTTAAATAAACGTAAACGTACCAAATAAAAAGTGAGTTTTAAGAAATAAACAGCCTACGGATATGAAATTTATATTTTTACAACCCTAATAATAAAAGAAAATTATTGGAAAAAGAAATTTATTTATTTAACTTATTAATTAATTATTATTAATTAAAAACTATTTAATAATTATTTAAATTAATTAAAATTCTAATAAATACTAAAAGGTCAAATAAAAATCTGAAAATTTTTCTATAAATACTTTAAAATGATAAAAAGCTAAGAAAATTATAAAAATGAAATTTACTTAATTAAAATTTAAAAAGATAAATTCTATTAAATAGAAGCTATCACTATATTTCTATTTCGTTTGTTTTTAAGTCCTAAAAATATTTTTATATTTTTCCTAGATTAAAAATGACAAAAGAAAATTATGAAAATTGGAATTATATTTTTTTGATTATTATTCTATTTATTATGATTTAAATACTATTAAAAATATTTTTTTAATTATTTTTAATTCTAATAAATACTAAACAAACTCAGAAAATTATGAAACTTTTTATATAAATATCCTAAGGTGACAGAAACTTATGAAAAATATAAAATCAGAAAGTGCTTAAGTAAAAAGCAGAAAAAAAAAGCTAAAAAGCTCAAGCTTCTTAAATAGAAGCTATCACTTTATAAAAAGTGGATTTTATCAAAAACTATAAACTACAAACTTGTTATACTACTGAAAACAAACAACTTTAATAAAGACAAAAAATTTAAAACCTAAAAAATAAGCAGATGGCTACTAAAAAGCTTAGCAGTCAAGCTTTTGAGCTTGATGAGCTAAAAGCTTGAAAGTGAGCTTAAAGCTATGGAACAAGGATGAAATGCACTGAGATACTTGCAAATGACCTAAAGGAACCAAGAAATGATAGGTGAATAAGCCAGAAAAGCTTCAATAAGCTATTAAGCTTACTGATGTGCTTGTGTGCTTGTGGAGCAGGGCAAATTTGTCCAACTTGCAGGCCTGATTTAGTGGATTAGATGAGCTCAACAAATCACAAGAAAATTCACAGATATAGGTAAGCTGGGTGAGCTTATTATCCCAAAATATCAGCTTGTGAAGGCTTATAATGAGTGAGATACAAATTCTACAAAGTCTGCAAAAATCACAAGGACTGCTGATGCAGTCTGTTTGACTGAGGTGTGTGCAACTCAGTGCACACTTGTGCACTAGTTCAAGGATTTTGTGGACTTGCTAAATGGACTGAATAGAGTACAAAAACACCAAAGTAGCAGGCTAATTAAGCCTTTGGCTTAATATGGCTTAAATGAGCACTTTGTTGACTGAAATGATCAAGGGTGATCCCAAATATGATTTTCCACCTATAGAACTTATCAGGGCTAGAAAGTAGCTTATATAGGCTTAGAAAAGCAGGTTCAAAAGTGAGCTTATGACCAATCTACAGTAACTTGTTGATTTTGGCTATTTGGATTGCTGAACCAAACACCCCTTTAGAGTGGGTTGTTTTGAGTTTGAACTAACAACTGATTATTTTAAGCTATGATAATGAATCTTAACTGATTTATAACTTATACTAACTAGATTAAACAACTTAGGAAGTTAAAATAAGCAGTTAAATTAAGCTATGCCTATGTGACTGTTTTTTACTTTTTGAGAGTTTTAAGTGACAATAAGTGAAATACTAATTAAAACTTTAGTGAGCTGATAAAATATGATCTAGAACTACTGATAAGCTAAAAATAATAACAATAAGCTAGTAATAAGCACTACAATAGTGGAAATGAAAATTTTACAAAAAGCTTAGAAAAAGCTTACAACTGCCAAGCTTGTGAAACAGAGAAACAAGGACCAAGAAACTTCCTATAGGCTCTCCACAGAACCTCTAAACCATAATCTTCCTTAATTCCAGCTTGTTGACCTCATAGTAGCTTAATTGACCAAATGTTGACTTTCTTTGACCAACTTCCATATTTGAAACTTAGAACTGAATTTCACTAAATAAGTTTACAAAAAGCTATGTAGAGCTTTTGTAAGCTTATTACAAGGTTATTTTGAGCTTTTTGTAGTACTTAATTGGGACTGAGAGCTTATACGATTTTACAATAAACTTTGAAACTTAGCATTCTTGAAATGTAAAACACAAGTGATTGAAATGAGCTTATATTAACTGAAATGAACTTAAATTACAACAGAGAAGTGAAAATTACAACATTACAATATTACAAAGACTGGAAATGAAAAATACGATTTAAAACTAAAAAACTAACTCCCTATTTTCTATTACACATATCTATATATACTAAAAGCAACTGGGAAAGTACTTGTCGACATTATTGATCACTTCCACACCATCCAATTTCTCTAATTTCATCTTGTTCATCCACTTGGCATTTTGGCGGGAAATATGGACTTTTGCTATTTCTTCTAAATTGGTTAGTGGAGAGTGGGAAGAAAGCAATTAATGCTTTTGGATGTGTTAGGTGACTTGTAGGAGGAGGGGGATGAGGTGTTTAAGCCAGCTGGGGGGGATGACTGGTTATGGCGGGGTGAGTGGGAAAGAGACGGGTCAAAGGTTTGTTTGACTGAGTTTGGTTAACTCAGTTAAGGGTTGGGCTTGTTTGTGTTTGGGCTTGGTAAATGGGTATAAGGATTGGGTTGGGTAAATAATAAAAGGGTTGGGTTTAGGTTTAGTGGTGATTGGGCTGGGTTGGTTGTGTTTTTATTTTGGGTTTAGATAAGCAGCTAGGGTCCGGATTTGGATTTGGTTTTAGTAACAAGGACCATTTTGTAATTTTTGCTCAAACAATCATTCAAGGACCAATTTTGACAATTAAGATTATTTTAGGGACCTTGAATGATAAATTCCACTTTTTTAGATTCTAGGGACTAGATTTGCCAAATTCTGAAAGTTCAGGGACTAAAATGCAAATTATGCCATTTATTGTTTGTTTTTCCCTGAAACTTATAAAAACACAGTCAGATGATATTTTTATACATTTTTAGACTTTTTAAAGTATTTTTGACTGTTTCTGTAGCTCAAATGTGAAAGAAATGATGAGTATTTACACACTCATCAATCCCCCACACTAAACTATTGCTAGTCCCTAGCAATCTTTTATGAAGTTTTTAATGGATGTATCTCTTTACCAGAAGCCATCACCTCTGGAGTAGCCAAATGTTTCAGTTCAAGTAAGAACTATGGTACACTGATAACCATGTGATTTTGAGCAAATCACCAGCTGTAAACGGTTTTGGTTTGTCTTTACCAGAAGCCGTTTGCTTCTGGACTAGCCATTGTTTTGGTATGTGATACTTTGGCACAATGATAGCCAAATGATTTTGAGCAAACCATCAGCTTTCAACGGGTTTGATTTGTCTTTACCAGAAGCCGTTTGCTTCTGGACTAGCCAGCTCTTAGATAAATTACAACTATTATCTTTGGTGAGCTGATTACCAATTATGGTATTCCAAAGCCTTTACCACAAGCCATAACCTTGCGGGCTAGCCAACTCTTCACTAATTAAAGATATGGTGAGTCGAGAACCATACAATTTTTGGCAAATTGCAAGCCATAAACGGATTTGATACATCTTTACCCAGAGCCGTTTGCTCAGGGATTAGCCAATCCTTATGTGGGTTAGACATGGCGGACTGATTACCATTTTCTGAGTTCTAAGTGAGAAAAAAAAAATTTAATTTTGGCTAAAATGGGGGTGCTAGATGATACATTTGATAAAATTCGCTAGAATTTCCCCCCCACACTTAGAACTGAATATTGCCCTCAATATTCAAAGAACTGGCTGTTAAACCAACACTTAGAACGTAAAAGGGAAATACTGAATAGCCATTATTTTTATATACATATTTATTTTATTTTTTATTTAATTTGCATTTAAGCCGTTAAGGCATGCAAATTCCCTCTATATATATATATATATATATATATATATATATATATATATATATATATATATATATATATATATATATATATATATATATATATATATATATATATATATATATATATATATATATTTTTTTTATTTTTTTTTTAAAACTGAAAGTACTTACATATATACAACCTGTGGGGCATTCTTCCAAACTTGGGTGGTAGAAAATAGAAAGAAGTCAGAATATATGGGGTGAAAACCCATATGGTGCGGGCTAATGTTTTTTATCACCGAGTCACTAGCCTGACTCGACCCCGAATTAAGTTGATTCCTCCCGAACAGTCAGGTTTATCACGCTAGCTAACCGCTTGTGAACGGCCAACTGTAATAAAGTGCTCCTGAACAGCTGATGAACTCAAATAAGTACATTTTATTACTATCATTTATCCTATTAATTTGACTTGTTTTACTATATTATGTATGAGGATTGATACTTAATCGTTTACTTTTGTAATTCTCAGGTAAAAACAAGCATTTGGTGAAACTTGGCGATTTTGGACTAATAATGGAGCAAAACGTGCATAAAGTGAAGAGTCTACTGAAATGAAAAAGATCAAGACTAATCTGCTCCAGATGCGCCGCATCTCACTATCAACATGCGCCGCATCTCTATCAAGATGTCACCAGATACGATCCAAGATACAAGAGGACATGCGCCGCATCTAATCATGGAGTTACGCCGCATCTTCTGGCGGTGTACGAATATTCCTGAATATTATAATCTTGGACCCCACGCGAAGTTAAGTACATGCGCCGCATCTACTTAAGTAGATGCGCCGCATCTTCCCTCAGACACAAACTATAAATACCCCGTAGACCAGACGCATTAAAGAGATTCGGAAGTTCGAAAACCTAAAGACCGAACAGAAGAGAAGGACGAATTCAGTCAAGAGGCAGCACAAGACACACCCAAATCGAAGATACAAGAGCTGTAAGAAGGTGCTGCATGTATTTAATTCATTAAGTAGTTTTGTTTTATTGTTTTAGCAAACTTTAATTCATCAGGATTGGTGGCTTGTGTAATGTGACAACGGAAAGATTGCACTCCCTTTAATACTTGCTTTCCCATCAATTAAAGTTTATATGTTGATGTCTTTGGTTACTACTTATTAGTGCATTGACCACCTCTGTGTTTATTAGTGGCTTGCGGGCACCCGACTGCGGGACAAGGTGTGGCTCCCACGGTTGTTTCTAAATTGATCACTTAGGAATAACTTTTAGACATAAGTCGTCATTAAGGGTTTACTCGCCGATAAGAATAGGACCAACGAGAAAGGGTTAATTACATACACTTCATATAAAGCTATCAATAAAACAAGTGACAAACTACTTAATCATAAGGACAGCCCTCTTATTGTCTCTAGTATCTATCTGTGTACGTGTGTGCTACTTGCTGATTCGTGCCTATTTGTTTATTTTATTATTTAATTGCAAACAAAACTGTGCCAGTCTCTCAGGCTGAAACCCCCTTGCGTTAGGATATTAAAATACTGATTAGATTAACGAGATTATACGTTCCACTCTTAGTGATCGACACTCTACTTACCATTATCTTCATACTGACCGGGTACACTGCTCGTTAAGTGTGTGTGTTATTGATAAGTCGGCTAAATATAAATTTAAAACTTGAGTAGGCATTAAAACTGCTAAACCGCAACGACACATCACGCGCATCAAGTTTTTGGCGCCGTTGCCGGGGAGTGAATTGTTATTATCTGTTAATTTGATTAGTATTTTAATTAGGTTATTTTTCTTTTTATTAGATTAAATTGCATCATTGTACTATTTTGCATATTTGTTGTATTGTGTGTTATTTGTTTGCTTTTGTTTTTATTTTTGTGTGTTTTATTTTTTGTTTCGTGTGTTTTATTTTTTGTTTTTATTTTTCGTATTTTTCTGTTCTGCTATCGTTGTACTGTGCTAAATCAAACGATACGGCGCATCTGATCTCTCAGATACGGCGTATTGCGTTTAATTTTTTTTAATACAACACGTTTAATTAATTCGATACGACGCATCTTTTCCCCAAGATACGGCGTATCTGTTTTTAATAAGAAAATTTTTCTAAGCGATAAAGTAATACGACGCATCTGCTTTTGTAGATACGGCGTATCTGTTTTGATAAAAAAATTTTCTAAACGTTAACGCCATACGACGCATCTGCTTTCGCAGATACGGCGTATCTATTATTTTAATTAAAAACAGTTTGCGAATTATTAAACAAATACGGCGTATCGATTTCCGTCGATACGGCGCATCTTAATGAATCAAAAATCTTTTATTTTTAAACGTAACGAAAATACGGCGCATTAACTTTCGTTAATACGACGCATTTAATTTTAATTAGATAAATTGATTTTTGATTAATTAATTCGATACGGCGCATTCATAAATTCAAAGCGGCGTATCTATTTTCTGAATAAAGTCTGATTAAATTTTAACGTATTAAGATACGGCGTATCCAACTCTTTGGATACGGCGCATCGTCTGCAGATATCAGTAACTTTAATTTTTCGTATTCCGTTTTCGTTATTAATTATCTGATATATTACTTTCTCGAGCATACCCTACTGATGCTTTTCGTGATTGTTTCAGAAGGATAATGGAAGGATACGGAGAGCTAATTGACTTCGACTTCGAAGCCAATTTTATGAATGAAGTATTAGTGCATGAAAAATCACCCGAACATAACGATGGGGACTACATTGAACTTAATGACCTTAATGGACCATTAGAACCTAATGACCTATTCATGGATGATGCGGAATCTATGTTAGAAGAAGAAGAAATTGTGGATAGTCCAAGAGTCAACGTTATTACTACTAGAAACTACGATGAATTTGAGGGATATGATGGTTCTTGGGATTACGGTGGAAGGATCAACACCAATTGTGCTTACAATTTACAATTCCCATGCATGATTGGGTACAAGTGTATTGACGCCAATTTCTTTCCTATTTTATCAATCAATGTCATGTCAAGAAGATTTTACAATTCTATTATGAGAAATAAAAAGGAGTATAAAGGAAAGAATGTAGTTGGAGCCTTCATTAATGTCCCGATCTTCGTTGGACGCTTCACTATTGTTACTGAGTTCGTAGTTATTGAAGACATGAATGCCTATTGTGACAGCAATATGGGTGACGTGATTGTTGGAAAACCATTTTGTAGGGAGATCACTATTAATGCAAAACGATTTGAAGGAAAGATCACCTTCCAATGTGGAAGCGACATTATCACTTATATGATGCCCCGTACTCACCCTGGATTTAAATATGCTACTAGTAGGATTTGCTACAAATATTCTCCATTCCTTTTTGTTAGTGATAATGACAATAAGAGAGGGATTGAGTACCCATATCAATTGAAGGAAGGATTCTACAAAGAAGTTTTGAATTTGGGACCTGAATATATACGAGACGATTCGGTTGCTAAATGGATCCTACGTGGCCATGTAGGAATCAATGAACGAAATTAAAGAGCTGAACGTGAGTCTAACTTGAAGACTCTGGAATAAAGACAAGTGCTGACCGGGAGACAACCCGGATTTATCTTTTATTATTCTGTTTTCTGAGTCGAGTCAGTCCAGGCCGCACGAAGATACGGCGCATCTCAGTCCTGAGATGCGACGCATCCTCTGCAATGGTCATATCTTATTTTATTTTTCTGCATTTTAATTTTCGACTTTAAAACTATTTATCAGTTTATTTTAATGCGGCGCATCCCTGGTTAAGGATGCGGCGCATCTTTATTCTGATCCGTATTAATTCCAGGCTCGATACGGCGTATCTTCTTCAATAAGATACGGCGCATCGACTGACCTGATGATTTTCAGTTTTAATTTTTTAAGTTTTATTTTTTCCTAACTACTAATGTATTATGCAAGTTGAACCTTTCTTATCTTAGGTGTGTTTTAAAGTGTTGGTGGTATTATAGTTTCCTGGATTTCCTGTGGATAAATCAAGTATGAAGTTTTAACGTTCTAATCCACAAGAAAGATGATTTTTGCTCATATACTAATGGAGGATCATACCGAGCAAATCTCAGGGGAGTTTTTCCGTTCTAATTCTTTTTATTTCCAGTTTTTAACCTTTTATACAAACAACGAGGACGTTGTTTAACTTAAGTGGGGGGATAGGAGAATTAGAACACTTAACACTTACTTGTCCTAAACTTTTTCAAAAATTATGCTTAAAATGTGCTTAATATATCAAACTTAAAAATTTTTTAGCATGTTTTTGTTTAAGATCTAAGTTGCATAACTGCACACATGACGTTATTTTCAAAAATTGTGATTTTTCCAAAATTCACAAATCTATGAGTGTGCCGGTGACTTGTAAACTTTAGAACTTGGCTTGTATACTATTCGAGACCACCATAATGAGTATTATTTATATAATTGGAATGACTTGTCTAAATTGGTAAAATTCTAGGATTACACCAAATAGCCTTTATATGTTATGTGTTATTAACTAGCTACACTGGTTAGTTAACCCCCGTATATAAACCCTTTTGTTACTCTCATTTTAAGAGTAAGATACCCCTAGAAAAACCCTCAGAGCCATTCCTTTCGTTTCTTACACCTATGTTTAAAATGTTTCGTTACACCTTAAACCTTAGCCTACCCTGTAGATTAGAATCCGTGGTTGGTTAATTGCTATAGGCAGAGTGTGTTTCCTTACATTACCTGTGTTCGCGTGCGTAATTCATTATATATGGTTAGGTCGGGAAATTGCACAATGCAAATTGGAGTGAAAGTAAATATTGTATATTTTTGAGTTTATTTTTCGTGTGTTTACTACTTTCACTATTACCATTATTTCTGAAGTTATGAAAAGTATGAATAAAAATTATCCGGAAAGAAAGTTGTAGTGATGTGGTGAAATTTTACACATCTATGTTTATGTTTCAAAAAAAAAAAAAAAAAAAAAAAAAAAAAAAAAAAAAAGAAAGAAAAAAGAGTTGGATGTTTATTTTAAGCCAACGATGTAGAGTTATGTAAGTGGTCGATATCACCACTATTTGTTGTATTATATCTATGGATTGAATGGGAATTGGCAGTTATGGGAATGCCAATTAAGGATTATTCTTTGATTAAGATTTTGTTGAGTATAATTCGTGTCTACCTAAAGCGTGTGTTTCAAGTGTTAAAGCGTGAGTTATTCAATGATATGAGTCTTATTCATGGGATGGTTGGGATAGTGATTAACCACACTTAGGATTTTAATTTATTTGTTTTGTTTATTTTTTATTTTTACACCAATTTATATCCCAAAAATTATCCATACCCTTTATTATTCTTTATCCAACCGAACCTTTGATTTATTGAGATTAGGGATTTGAGCAATCTTAAGTATCGTAGTCGTGGATTCGGCTATGTATTTATGATTTTGTCGCCCTTTTTGATATATTATTATTGGTGAAGTTTGGACCTATCTTTAGCATATTCGAGTTAAGGATTTGAGCAATTGCAAGTATCGTGTTCGTGGATTCGATCATGTATTTGTGATTTTGTCGCCTTTTCTGGAATTTGAGATCGATAGTGAAATAAGAATAATTAACCCTTAAGCCTAAAAACCCTTTTTACCGCTTTAGACTTGTTATTCCTTAGCTTTAGTGGTGGAGATGTGTATACTTGCCAAGCTTATGATAGAATATTCGTCGCGACTGGACAGTTAAACGATTAGATTTGCTTTTATCGACTTATTTTATTTTACTTCTAATTCGTTAAGTGTTTAGTTGTGTGATTATGACAAAAACGAATACATGCTTAAATATAAAAATAAATCCTAACATCTTTTAGGATACATTTTCATGAGATTTAATCTAAGGTTTACTTGGGGACAAGTAAAGTTCAAGTGGGGGGATATTTGATGAACTCAAATAAGTACATTTTATTACTATCATTTATCCTATTAATTTGACTTGTTTTACTATATTATGTATGAGGATTGATACTTAATCGTTTACTTTTGTAATTCTCAGGTAAAAACAAGCATTTGGTGAAACTTGGCGATTTTGGACTAATAATGGAGCAAAACGTGCATAAAGTGAAGAGTCTACTGAAATGAAGAAGATCAAGACTAATCTGCTCCAGATGCGCCGCATCTCACTATCAACATGCGCCGCATCTCTATCAAGATGTCACCAGATACGATCCAAGATACAAGAGGACATGCGCCGCATCTAATCATGGAGTTACGCCGCATCTTCTGGCGGTGTACGAATATTCCTGAATATTATAATCTTGGACCCCACGCGAAGTTAAGTACATGCGCCGCATCTACTTAAGTAGATGCGCCGCATCTTCCCTCAGACACAAACTATAAATACCCCGTAGACCAGACGCATTAAAGAGATTCGGAAGTTCGAAAACCTAAAGACCGAACAGAAGAGAAGGACGAATTCAGTCAAGAGGCAGCACAAGACACACCCAAATCGAAGATACAAGAGCTGTAAGAAGGTGCTGCATGTATTTAATTCATTAAGTAGTTTTGTTTTATTGTTTTAGCAAACTTTAATTCATCAGGATTGGTGGCTTGTGTAATGTGACAACGGAAAGATTGCACTCCCTTTAATACTTGCTTTCCCATCAATTAAAGTTTATATGTTGATGTCTTTGGTTACTACTTATTAGTGCATTGACCACCTCTGTGTTTATTAGTGGCTTGCGGGCACCCGACTGCGGGACAAGGTGTGGCTCCCACGGTTGTTTCTAAATTGATCACTTAGGAATAACTTTTAGACATAAGTCGTCATTAAGGGTTTACTCGCCGATAAGAATAGGACCAACGAGAAAGGGTTAATTACATACACTTCATATAAAGCTATCAATAAAACAAGTGACAAACTACTTAATCATAAGGACAGCCCTCTTATTGTCTCTAGTATCTATCTGTGTACGTGTGTGCTACTTGCTGATTCGTGCCTATTTGTTTATTTTATTATTTAATTGCAAACAAAACTGTGCCAGTCTCTCAGGCTGAAACCCCCTTGCGTTAGGATATTAAAATACTGATTAGATTAACGAGATTATACGTTCCACTCTTAGTGATCGACACTCTACTTACCATTATCTTCATACTGACCGGGTACACTGCTCGTTAAGTGTGTGTGTTATTGATAAGTCGGCTAAATATAAATTTAAAACTTGAGTAGGCATTAAAACTGCTAAACCGCAACGACACATCACGCGCATCAACAGCCCGGGAGAAAAAGCAATTTAAAAGTCTACGGGGAAGTAAGTGGAAGAGACCATCTCCCCCACACTAGGTAGTAGAAAATAGAAAGAAAACAGAGACACGGGTGAAAAACCCATGTTTTGCTAATGTTTTTGATCACCGAGTCACTAGCTTGACTCGATCCCCGCATTCATTGGTTCATGGGGAAAGTTTGAAGATCCGGGACAACCATAAATGGTATGTCCTCTCCAAAGTAGTGTTTTAACCGATGGCCATTCACTTTAAAATTTGGTCCGTCATTTTGAGATAACTCAACGGTACCATATGGATAAACTTTTGTAACAGAGAATGGACCAGACCAACGGGATTTGAGTTTTCCCGAGAAAATCTTCAATCTTGAATTGAAAAGAAGGACTCGATCACCAACGTTGAAAACGCGGTTCTTGATTTTTGAGTCATGAATCTTCTTTGTCTTTTCTTTATAAATCAAAGAGTTCTCGTATGATTGATCACGCAGTTCATTTAATTCATTCATTTGAACTTTACGGTGATCACCCGCAGTTTGAAGGTCAAAGTTAGCATGTTTCAAGGCCCAGTAGGCTTTGTGCTCTAATTCGATCGGTAGATGACATGCCTTTCCGTACACAAGCTTGTAAGGTGTACACCCGATGGGTGTTTTGTAAGCTGTACGAAAGGCCCATAGTGCATCATCCAATTTATCCGACCAGGATGCACGATTTTCTCCTACCGTCCTTTCCAAGATTCTTTTAATACCCCGATTTGAAACTTCAACTTGCCCACTTGTTTGTGGGTGATACGCAGTAGAAAGTCGGTGAGTTACACCATACTTTTGCATGACTTTATCAAATTTGTCATTGCAGAAATGCGTACCACGATCACTGATTATAGCACGTGGGGTTCCAAAACGGGCAAAAAGAGCTTTTAGGAATTTTACAACAACTCGGGCATCATTAGTGGGTAAAGCTTTTGCTTCAACCCATTTTGACAAATAGTCAACAGCCACGAGAATGTATTTGTTTCCTCTGGATGATGGAAATGGCCCCATAAAGTCGATGCCCCAGACATCAAAGATTTCACAGACTTGAATTGCATTTTGTGGCATTTCATTCCGTTGTGAAATATTTCCGTGACGCTGACAAGCTTCACAAGTTTTTATGAGTTCTTGGGCATCCTTATATATTGTGGGCCAATAAAACCCGGAATCAAACACCTTTTTGGCGGTGTAGTTTGGACTATGATGGCCCCCCGTGGGTCCAGCATGGCAAGCTTTGAGAATGTCAATAGCTTCCTGTCCGTAAACACACCGTCGGATGACTTGATCCGCACAGATTTTGAATAAGTAGGGGTCGTCCCAGAAATAATGTTAGACCCGTTTTTCAGGTGTTGAGACCCCACCCTAGATGAAAATGGATAAAGACCTAATGTGATTGGTGGGTCAACAAAGTTACGTGGAAGTCAAACCCGATGGTCAAATTAATAGTCAAAGTATGACTAATATAGTAATATGAAATATGATGCATAAATTAGAGGGACCTAAGTTGCCATGTGTTAAATATGTTATAAGTTGGTTGTGGCCAAAGTAGGAAAAAGGGACTTAAGGGACTATTTATGCCAATTCGCCAAAGATGCAATCTAACTAGTATAAACTAGAAAGTTCCAGGAAATTCTATTATTATTTAGGGTGGGTTGAGGTCCGGTTTTTAGAGGAGAAAAAGAGAGGGAGATGGAGCTTGAGGATGAAGTGGAGATGAAGTTTAAATGTTCTAATCCAAGAGTAAGATGCTTAGCCATGATCCTTGCAAGTAAGTAACCTCTAATTAGTGTTTAATTGGCTAATTCAAGAGTTAGGGTTTATGTACCTAATTTGGGGAAAATGGGTAAATGATGGTTTCAAGATAATTAATGGTGATTTAGTTACAATTAAGAGGTAATGATGATTATGTGATGGGTTGATAATGGGTTTAATTAGTATTTAAAAAGGTGTGCATCAGATGATCAAAGTATGATCATATGATGACTAAGTATGAAAAGGGTATGTTAGTTGTTATAGTTATTGGTTATGTGTGGTTAAGAGTTTGTGAATGATGATCATGAAATAGGAATATGATGATGATGGTGGTGGTGGTATCATGATGATAGTTAGCTTGGATTGAAGGTAAGTAACTCTCCCTAAAACATGTATTATATGTGTATTATTATGTATGTATTGTGGTTGTATAAGAGTATAGGAGTTGGACTTAGAATGATTGTAAGCTAAGGGTGGATGGATAATGATCTTGACTAAGAGTATGTTATCTTGTTGGACTTGGACTAGTTAAGGTATGTTTTGATAATGGTTGTGATGAATGAATGAATTTGTGTTATGGAGTTGTGTGATATGAGTGGTAGGAAGTAGTTTAAAGGCTTTTATGTGATTATGATACTTATGTGGAAATATGTGTATGAGATATGTTTTATGTTGGGTTACTTACTAAGCGAAAGCTTACGTGTTAGTGTTTCAACGTTTTGTAGGTTCGTATGTTGATTTTATGGCTTGGAAGGGAGTAAGACTTGGATTATAGCTTAAGGATTTGGAAGCGGTTGGAAGGTAGTGAACGATAGGAGCTAGGTAGAATACCGAGCTCGAGTCAAA
Organism: Artemisia tridentata subsp. tridentata; assembly: GCA_021014915.2. Classification (NCBI taxonomy): domain Eukaryota; kingdom Viridiplantae; phylum Streptophyta; class Magnoliopsida; order Asterales; family Asteraceae; genus Artemisia; species Artemisia tridentata. The sequence goes on from CP139509.1 coordinate 151,792,004, forward strand.
GTTGTACCCCGAGAGTCACTTTTATGAGTCGGATATTGTGTGTCGTAGTCGTGTAATGATTTGATGGTCTAACGATGTGTTGAGTATGTTTTATGTGTTTATGGGTTAAGTTAAGGGGGTGTTTGGCTAATGTGTAAAAGTACCCATTTTGGGTGGGTTCATGGGTCGAGTATGTAAGAAACATGTTTGTTATGTTAATATAATGTTTTCGGTATAGTTTGGTGAGAAATTGAGGAGGTATAATTGGTTTTGTTGTGTAATGGGTCAAAATGGGTTTTATGCATAACCCGTCCATTTTTAAAGTACTATTCCGGGTGGTTAAACGGGAGATGTTTTTATATGAAAATGATCTTATGGACATACTAATGAAATCTGGAAAGTTTGGTTAAGTTTCGAGTCCGGGAGGTTGGAGTTTCGGCCGGGGATTTTGAAAATGCAAAATTGGGACAGAACCTCCCATCCGATCGGATGGCTGGCGATCCGATCGGATGGAGGAGTCTGACAGATTTTTGGTAAACTTCGAAAAATCGTATCTTTTGAACCGTAAGTTGTCGTGGGTCGTGCCACCTATCGTTTTGAAGGTAATTGAGTCTAGTTTCATTTAAAATTAGTCTCAAGGTCTGAAAGTTTATAGATTTTTGTCAGTGGTCAAAAGAGTAACAGTATATCCGTAAAAGTCTAGTGTTTTTGAATAAAAAGTTTTAAATTTTGGTCTAAACGGGTACGGGGTGTAACAACTTGGTATCAGAGCTTCGGTTTAAGTGAATTAGGTTTTCTTTAGGATTGCCTAGACTTAAACCACTCGTAGAAGCATTTGACGTAAGTATTAGTTGCGCGGAAATTAGTTGCTAAGTGTTAGACGGATTATGAGTTATGCTAGTTGAGCTTATTGAGGATGGGTGATGTATGTGTGTTATAGTGTTGTTGTGTATGAGATGGAAGTCCGTAGAGGACTTGAAGTGTTTGATTGATAGTTAGCCGAGCACCTTGGTTGGTGTCGGGGATTGTATTGCGATATGTGAATGTATGATAGAACTATAGTGATGGATTGCGAGTAGCAATGCTAAGTGATATTAGAGACGGGTTAGTAAGTGAACTAAGGTTTATGATGCCTTAGTTATAAGATGGGCTATTGCTTGCGGTTATTTAGAATGTTGATGCTTAGGCATAGATTGATTATGCGATACGATATATGATGCCATGGACTTCATGTTTTGTTTATGTTATGAATGTTTTAACATGTCGGATAAGTGTTAAGTGCTATGTTATGATTGCTTATGTGATGTTAAGTCTATAGTAGTTTATTATATGTCTAAGTTTTATGTGATGTGCTTGAGAGCACGATTGTATAAAAGTATATGAGTTGAGATAGATGCATTGAAATGCATGTTATGTGATGACTTAGTGTCGAAAGGAAGTTGAGAGAGCACATTGATATGTGAAATAATTTAAGAAGCACGATAATTATTTGAAAAAGCATAAATACTTAAAAAGATTTAGATAAGTAAGAAGTGAATAGCGAAGTATGTTTGTAGTTTGATGTCTTGAGAGGCATGATTGATATAATAACGATTAGATGCTCGAAGACATAAATTCTTATATGAATAACTAAAATGAGAAAGTTAAGCGTATAGTTAAGACGTGATGAGGTCATGTATCATATAAAACATGATAAGTTAAACACATCAACAATGAATGGCTAAACGTGATGAGTAGAAGCGATGATTGAGATATAGATTGCGATGGAAGTCATAGTGATATGAAGTGCGCTAGAAAGAATTGTAAAACATGAATGTAATCGTGCTAATATATATAGTTGGAATGGATATGATGAGAATTGTGATAGTGTTAAAGAATAAGCTTACGTAAGGTTTATATGCATACAATTTAAATAAACTAAATGAGGTGATAGTCTAATTTGGGAATACGGTCAACAAGGGGTTGACGGGTATTAGTAAGAATACGTAGTAAGAACACGTAGAGATGTGTAAGTTGTAATGGATAAGCATTACATATAAATTGTCTAAATAAAGATGGCACATAGAGAGAGTGTGAGTCAACTTGAGGTCGATGGATGAATGATAAGTTGCATTGCGAGAATGCAAATATAATAAATAGACAAGTGTTATATAGAAACTTGTCTAGATAATGGAAAGCGTGATAGTGAATATTGAAATTGCTTAGGGCAATGAGCATAGAGAAAATGAAGACGCGTTAGTCTAAGAAATGCTTGAATAATGAATAACTAGTGAACATAGAGTTAGTAAATTAGAAGCGATTGATTGATGATGACTCGTAGCGAATTGTTTACCGTGCACTTTGGTTAGAGCCGGTGATTATATAAAGATTATATAAATGTATGTTAAAGTAGCGGTAATGGGAAATAGGTGGGAACGATAAGTGGTATTAGATATGGGCTAGCAAGTGAAGTAAGAAATAACGCTCTAAGTGCGGATCGTAATAATATTAAGTGTACTAAAATATAGCGTGAAAGACAAGATGAAACTAACGAAATAATGATTAAACGTTTAATGACTTGAAGGTTAAAGAATGAGGTTAGGGAGTGATAGCACGAAATGAGACCAACATATGGTCTCATTATATTTAGTGACTAAAGACTAATATTGAGGTGGCATAGGGACGGGGTAATGGTAAGGTAAAGTACGTGAGGCCTAAGTGTGAACGTGAAGCGGTGATAAAGAGTGTTGTATATATTATATATATATATTATATATATATATATATATATATATATATATATATATATATATATATATATATATATATATATATATATATATATATATATATGATGGGACTCAAACGAACAAGTTTGGATGCTAAAGGCTAGATGCGATAAGCTAAGAATGTAAATGAGAATGAGATGAGTAGGTAGGAGAATTGAGCATGTGCATGAACGTGTAGTAATGATAACGATGTTATGGTGATATGAAATGAACGTGAGAATGATTTGACGTATTGATTTTATAAATGTCTAATAAAGCAAAGGTCATAAAACGAGATTTAAACAAAATGATATGTAAATGATGACCAAGAGCGGCATTGCTCTAAATGCATAGGTAAGTAATGAGATGAGTTAAGTACGAAAGCCGAAGTGTAATGAAAAATTTTGTAGTAAACGTAACGAACTTATGTAAAGGAATGTGTACGAAGAAAAGGTAACGCTAATGAAGGTGTTATATTAAATGATCCAGGAAGGGTAGATATGTAAAACGCGAGATGAAATGATATCACTTAAATACATAAATAATTTAATAAATGAGATAAGGTATGAGAATAAGAATGCGATGAGCTAAGATTGTAAGAGAAAATGAGATGAGTGTGTATGAGATAAAGGCGTTGTCTTGAAATTATCATATTACGGCTAAGGCGATTAGCTGTAATCACTAAAATGAATGCATGAGTTACGGTTAGTAAAATGTGCAAAGTCTAGATGTAAATGAGTAGAGTGGAGTAAAATGTAATGTAAGAATGTGAAGATGGTTAATGAAGGCTAAGAATGCAAGAGGTAAAGTAAAGATGTGAAAATAACTAACGCGGATTAAGAATGTAGGATGGTAAAACACATAAAAGTGTGTAAATATAATAATCAGGCTCATATGCGCTATGCGCTTGCATTTCACTAAAATAAATGAATGTAATTATGTGTGTGCGGTGCTTATGACTTGGATCCATTGTTAATGTGATAAAGTGTGAATGTTAATGATCCTTCGGGATGAATGTTAAAGGTGGTATCCTTTGGGATGACCAAGTGAATGAATGTTAAGGGATCCTTCAGGATGAATGTTAAAGATCCTTCGGGATGAAAAGTATTGCCTTTATCGGCAAATGGGGTTGACTATATCCTTGGCCATAAAAATATCCCCGGAATGAATGTGTTAATGATATGGATCCAAGTCTAAAAAGGAAATATGAAGTATAAACAGGATGAAATAATAAAAGTTAAGTTAGGAAATAGGAGTAGTAGTGTTATGTCGGGAGTACATAACCATGAGTTTATATTTCTTGATTTACATCGATTGGGACGCCTCTCCATGTAAATGAGGAAATATAAACGAGTGGTCTTATGTGTTGCCGACACGGCACGAGTAGGGTTAGAGAAGTAGGAAGCGGAAGCCTAGAGTTAACTAGGAATTATAAGAACTAAGACAGGAGAACTAAGATTTGAGTAAGTCTTTTAGTGAGAATTTATGAGAAACCTATGTTTGAGTGTTAAGTTTAAGTTGACGAAACTAAGGAATTGTAATGATGTATTAAAATGTTATAATACGTAATTGTGCCGTGGTGCAAGGTATGAGTAATGGAAATAGTTGGTTACAAATATCATGTGTAATGTGACGATAAATGATAAAGTATGGTGCTATGAAGCTAATTCATGTAGTATTTCTATAAGCCTTAGAAGATAATCGAGAATGGATTGAATAAATGAGTGGAGGAAATGAGGAAATAGTAGGAACGTAAAAGAAGTGATTAAGTAGTGTTGACAGAACGTGAAAGCATTAGCCAAGTGTATTTACGAAAAGTCAAATAGTTCGGTTTTCCCTAGTAACGTGTAGTATAAGAATGAGAATATAGGATAAGCGTGTGGGAATGTGATGCATCGGTAATAGAGCAGGTTAGAATGATAACTAGTTATAGAGAGTATGTTCCGTATTACGCGAATATTTAAGTAAGAATTATATGGTTTTAGAAGTAAGGGGAAAGTAATGTGGATTAGGGCATGTGATATGCTATGGTGTGCATAGAGTTGCAAGGTCACTTAGATCGTTGCACTAAATAAACTAAGAGTTAAGGTGCTAGGAATGAGATGAGTTATGTCACTATGTGTAGGTCAGTAAAGAACGACAGATTTCGGGGACGAAATCTAAATAAGGGGGGTAGAATTGTTAGACCCGTTTTTCAGGTGTTGAGACCCCACCCTAGATGAAAATGGATAAAGACCTAATGTGATTGGTGGGTCAACAAAGTTACGTGGAAGTCAAACCCGATGGTCAAATTAATAGTCAAAGTATGACTAATATAGTAATATGAAATATGATGCATAAATTAGAGGGACCTAAGTTGCCATGTGTTAAATATGTTATAAGTTGGTTGTGGCCAAAGTAGGAAAAAGGGACTTAAGGGACTATTTATGCCAATTCGCCAAAGATGCAATCTAACTAGTATAAACTAGAAAGTTCCAGGAAATTCTATTATTATTTAGGGTGGGTTGAGGTCCGGTTTTTAGAGGAGAAAAAGAGAGGGAGATGGAGCTTGAGGATGAAGTGGAGATGAAGTTTAAATGTTCTAATCCAAGAGTAAGATGCTTAGCCATGATCCTTGCAAGTAAGTAACCTCTAATTAGTGTTTAATTGGCTAATTCAAGAGTTAGGGTTTATGTACCTAATTTGGGGAAAATGGGTAAATGATGGTTTCAAGATAATTAATGGTGATTTAGTTACAATTAAGAGGTAATGATGATTATGTGATGGGTTGATAATGGGTTTAATTAGTATTTAAAAAGGTGTGCATCAGATGATCAAAGTATGATCATATGATGACTAAGTATGAAAAGGGTATGTTAGTTGTTATAGTTATTGGTTATGTGTGGTTAAGAGTTTGTGAATGATGATCATGAAATAGGAATATGATGATGATGGTGGTGGTGGTATCATGATGATAGTTAGCTTGGATTGAAGGTAAGTAACTCTCCCTAAAACATGTATTATATGTGTATTATTATGTATGTATTGTGGTTGTATAAGAGTATAGGAGTTGGACTTAGAATGATTGTAAGCTAAGGGTGGATGGATAATGATCTTGACTAAGAGTATGTTATCTTGTTGGACTTGGACTAGTTAAGGTATGTTTTGATAATGGTTGTGATGAATGAATGAATTTGTGTTATGGAGTTGTGTGATATGAGTGGTAGGAAGTAGTTTAAAGGCTTTTATGTGATTATGATACTTATGTGGAAATATGTGTATGAGATATGTTTTATGTTGGGTTACTTACTAAGCGAAAGCTTACGTGTTAGTGTTTCAACGTTTTGTAGGTTCGTATGTTGATTTTATGGCTTGGAAGGGAGTAAGACTTGGATTATAGCTTAAGGATTTGGAAGCGGTTGGAAGGTAGTGAACGATAGGAGCTAGGTAGAATACCGAGCTCGAGTCAAAGTTGTACCCCCGAGAGTCACTTTTATGAGTCGGATATTGTGTGTCGTAGTCGTGTAATGATTTGGTGGTCTAACGATGTGTTGAGTATGTTTTATGTGTTTATGGGTTAAGTTAAGGGGGTGTTTGGCTAATGTGTAAAAGTACCCATTTTGGGTGGGTTCATGGGTCGAGTATGTAAGAAACATGTTTGTTATGTTAATATAATGTTTTCGGTAAAGTTTGGTGAGAAATTGAGGAGGTATAATTGGTTTTGTTGTGTAATGGGTCAAAATGGGTTTTATGCATAACCCGTCCATTTTTAAAGTACTATTCCGGGTGGTTAAACGGGAGATGTTTTTATATGAAAATGATCTTATGGACATACTAATGAAATCTGGAAAGTTTGGTTAAGTTTCGAGTCCGGGAGGTTGGAGTTTCGGCCGGGGATTTTGAAAATGCAAAATTGGGACAGAACCTCCCATCCGATCGGATGGCTGGCGATCCGATCGGATGGAGGAGTCTGACAGATTTTTGGTAAACTTCGAAAAATCGTATCTTTTGAACCGTAAGTTGTCGTGGGTCGTGCCACCTATCGTTTTGAAGGTAATTGAGTCTAGTTTCATTTAAAATTAGTCTCAAGGTCTGAAAGTTTATAGATTTTTGTCAGTGGTCAAAAGAGTAACAGTATATCCGTAAAAGTCTAGTGTTTTTGAATAAAAAGTTTTAAATTTTGGTCTAAACGGGTACGGGGTGTAACAGGGTCGTCCCAGAAATAATGTTTAACATCCTTGAAGAATTTATTCTTCTGTTGGGTCGACATCCTTTTACTATGAAGTTACCCGCATGGTAATTTGCGAAGTCAGCAAACCATGGGGTGGTAGAATCTCCACGAAAAGTAACCGCATTGAGTGTCTCGAGAGGAAATGTTTCATTTATTTCCTTTTTCTCGAAGACATCTTGGTGTGGGTTCTCTAATCGGGATAGATGATCAGCAGCTAGGTTCTCAGCTCCTTTTTTATCACGTATAATGATATCAAATTCTTGCAGGAGGAGAACCCAACGGAGTAATCTCGGCTTTGCATCTTGTTTTGCAAAGAGATATTTGAGAGCCGAGTGATCCGTATACACTACACATTTTGTCAAGATCAAATATGGCCGAAATTTCTCAAAGGCATACACCACAGCCAACAATTCTTTTTCTGTAGTGGTGTAATGAGTTTGAGCTTCAGTCATTGTTTTGCTTGCGTAGTGGATAGGCTGAAAATGTTTGGCTTTTCGTTGTCCCAGGACTGCACCGATTGCAAAATCACTTGCATCGCACATGAGCTCAAAGGGAAAATCCCAGTCGGGGGCAACTAGAATGGGTGCCTCAGTAAGCTTTTTCTTTAATATGTCAAAAGCTTTGATGCACTCTGGTGAGAAGATAAAAGGAGCATCCTTTTCAAGGAGGTGAGTCATAGGCCGGGCGATTTTAGAAAAATCTTGTATGAATCTACGATAGAAACCGGCATGACCCAGAAAACTCCTAATACCTTTGACGGTAGTGGGATGAGGTAATTTACCAATGACATCAACTTTAGCTCTGTCAACCTCAATCCCGTTCTTTGATATCTTATGGCCGAGGACAATGCCCTCTTTGACCATAAAATGACTCTTCTCCCAATTCAGACAAAGGTTGGTGTCTTTACACCTTTTCAACATGTTTTCTAAATTGGAGAGACATGCTTGGAACGAATCCCCAATGACCGAAAAGTCATCCATAAAGACCTCCATTGTTTTACCAATCATGTCGGTAAATATGGCCATCATACACCTCTGGAACGTGCCTGGAGCATTACATAAGCCGAAAGGCATACGTTTATAAGCAAAGGTTCCATAAGGGCATGTAAAGGTAGTCTTCTCTTGATCTTGTGGATCAATGGGAATTTGAAAGTAACCCGAGAAACCATCAAGGAAACAATAGTACTCGTTCCCTGCTAATCTCTCAAGCATCTGATCCATAAAAGGTAGAGGAAAATGGTCTTTACGGGTGGCATCATTTAACTTACGATAGTCAATGCAAACACGCCACCCAGTAACCAATCGAGTTGGAATCAACTCATTTTCATCATTCGTGACAACAGTCATGCCACCCTTTTTTGGAACACAGTGAATGGGACTAACCCAAGGACTATCCGAGATGGGATAAATCAATCCTGCATCAAGAAGTTTGAGAACCTCTTGTTTGATAACATCGTGGATTTTAGGATTCACCCTTCTTTGATGTTGGACTGCTGGTTTAAAGTCATCCTCCATTAAAATCTTGTGAGTACAAAATTCAGGGTCAATACCCTTTATCTCGGAGAGTTTCCAAGCAATGGCTTGCTTGTGTGACTTTAAGACCTTTATTAGAGCAGTCTTTTCCTCAACACTTAAGTCTTTAGCAATAATGACGGGTAATTTATCATCACCCTCCAAGAATGCGTACTCAAGATGAGGCGGTAAGTCTTTGAGTTCGACCTCAGGAAATTCATCAGTTTTCTCAACTGATTTGACTTCCTCATTATGAAGTTCAACGGGAGGGAGTGGAGGAGAATTGTCCTGATTTAACAATGTCTCAAGAAGAAGAATATCTCCCTCCAGATCAATCTCAGCGTCATCAATCCCCTCTAGGAATGAATCACACTTGAGAAAATCATCGATCTCTTCCAAATTGAAATCACCTCCCTCAAACGGAGTGAGAGAAGGGGAAGAGTCAGAAATGCCAGGTAAAGAAGATGTGGTGGTTTCCCCACTCACAGAATTATCAGAATAACCAAGAAACTCTTGAGAATACTCCTCTGAAACAATATCAATGATATCGATTCGGTTAACTGATTCAGAATCATAATTTGAGGAGTACCTCGAAGTTTGATCGAGGTTAAAGGTAACAGCTTCATGACCCACACGTAATGTGATTTCATGCTCAAATACATCTATGAGAGCACGGCCCGTTCTCAGGAATCCTCTTCCAAGAATGAGAGGAACCCTGGAATCAGCATCGAAATCCACAACCACAAAGTCAGCTGGAAAATGGAACTTTCCTACTTTCACAAAAACGTCCTCAGCAATGCCAAGTGGACGAGATATTGAACGATCTGCAAGCTCGAGAGTCATGCAGGTAGGAGTAAGTTCAGGAAGAGAAAGTTTCTTCCATACTGATTTAGGCATCAGGTTGATGCTTGCACCAAGATCGGCAAAGGCATAGCATTCAACCATTCCTGGAAAGACACAAGGTAGTAGAAACCTTCCAGGATCTCCAAGCTTCTCGGGAAGCTTTTTCAAGATAACTGCTGAGCAGTTCTCATTTAATGGAGTCTTTGCCATTTCAAACAGTTTTTCCTTGTTGCTTAACAAGTGTTTGATTGTGGATGCAAACTTGGGCATCAGAATGATAGCATCCGCAAAGCTTATGTCAAAGTGTAATTCTTGGAAAATTTGGAAGAATTTATCCATTTGTTGACTAGCTTTTTCGCGGAGCTTTTGCTCATTTAAACGTGATGGGTAGGGAATAGAAGTTTTGGATTTAGGGTCTTCAACCGGGGTTTCAGAATGTTCAAAGACAACTTGAGGTTTAGTCTTAGGTTTCGGGACAACTGGAGGCTGGACGTTGTTGGTACCTCCGTTATTAGTAGGAAGTACCTGGTCCTTGGTCACCTCAGGCTCACTTCCCACTACCTTGGGGGAAGAAGAAGAAGTGGTAGTGGAAACAGTGGGTCCCTTATATGAAACACCACTTCGGGTTGTGATCGCCTTAGCATCGCCCTTCGGGTTAGCGATCGTGTTGCTCGGAAGTTTTCCTGAGCCCGAAGGTTGATCATTTAAAGATTTTTTAATCTCAGAGATCTGGCTGACCAACAACCTGTTTGTGTCCTCTTGAGCTTTCATGAACTGCCTCAGCAACTCATCAGATGATGGATGTTGGGCTGGAATGGCTTGATGTTGATTAGGGAAATTTTGCATTCGGTTATTTTGATTATAACCTTGATGTTGAAAATTCCCTTGATTTGGATTACCATTTCCCTGAAAATGATTTCCCTGGTTGGAATTGTTTCGGTTAAAGTTTCCTTGGTGTTGGAAACCTTGATTTTGTCCAGAATTGAAATTCCCTTGGTTTTGATAACCTTGGTTCATTCGAGGTTGATTTTGGTTCCGATTTTGCAAATTATGGTTTTGATTAAAACCGGGTGGTCCTTGATAGGTGCTAGCTCGGTATGGTTCCATTTGAGGACGGTATTGATTACCTCCTTGATTTGAAGTACCGGTTATAGCATTAACTTCAAAAGGACTACCATCAGTGGCAGTACAGTCGTAGTATGCATGAGGGCCACCACAAGTAACACAGACTTCCACTTTCTTCACTTCAGCATGTGAAGGAGTTTGTGTGAAAGTGACTTTCTTTTGGCTTGAGAGAACCAAAGCTTGAATAGCATCCGTGAGTTTGTCAATCTTAGCATCGGTGCTAGAAGTACTCACGGGAGATGAAGTAGAAGGACCGGCACTAGCCTGAGAATGATATGGCTTTGTTCGTGCAGTACGGACCTTAGATTTATTTTCAATAATTGCTAAAGCTTCTTTGACAGTTCTGCTCAAAAAGTTACCTCCTGAGGAGGCATTGAGAGAATCTTGGTCAGATTGGCTCACTCCATTATAGAAAGTGTCAATTTGCATCAACTCGGTAAAACCATGATGAGGACATTTACGAAGCAATTCTTTGTAACGATCCCACGCGTCACTAAACGATTCATCAAATCTTTGTGTAAATTTAATGATTTCATTTTTAAGACTTGTCGTTCTAGACGATGGAAAAAATTCGTTCACAAACTTTGTAACTAAGTCCTCCCATGTCTCAATTGAACGAGGGGGTTGTTTTTCAAGCCATATCCGGGCTTGTCCCTCGAGAGAAAATGGGAATAGAAGAAGTTTGATTGAGCTAGCAGGGATGTTCTTGTATTTGATGGTAGATGTAATCTTGTTAAACCATCGAATGTGAGCATGAGGATCATCCCTCTCAAAACCGTAGAATTGGCTTGAGGTTACAAGATTCAGTAACCCGGTTTTGAGCTCAAAACTCTCAGCTACAATAGCTGGAACAACAATGGCATCTCCATAACCCTCGATGGGTGCCTGGAGAAGCTCATTCATTGGCAAATCTGCCATGACGACAGGATCAGTACGTTCCTCAGATACGACTGATGGGGCAGAACGTCTACGACGCCTTCGAGGTATGTTTCCAAGCTCACGAAGAGGGCTTGATGACCTAGAAGAACGAGTGCGCATGCACTAAGACTAGTCTAAGAATCCTTTATAGTGGAGGAAACTCAGAAAAGGGTAAGAAGATTCTTTTTGGATTTTATGAAAACAAAATTTTTCTATTAAAAATCAAGATCGAGAAAAAACACAAGTGAACTTAAACCAATAATCAACAGGCGTACGGTAGCTCTCTAACTGACAAACGCACAGAGTGGCGGAGAAGCAAAGGTGGGCAGTTACGCTCCTTAAAAACCCGCTTCTTTCAGTCCGACAATTTAATGTCAGACTATCCTAGAACCTCCGTTAGAGTTTGTTTATCAATTAAAGGTGAGCCGATATTCGCAAGTGATACAAAGGCAAGTTTTTATCTTAGGTTTGGGAACTTATTATGGCCGCACCCCCAGTTAGGTAGTGCTCAGTCTTGGTTCTCGATGGTTAATTTTTATTTATTGTTTATTATTTAACACAGAAAATGGAAAATATTTTTGATGTTTTTATTTTTTATATGATAGTATATATAGAAAAGAAAAGAAAATATTTTTGTTTTTTATATGGTTTATGGGGAATAGGAATACGATATTTTTGGTGCTTGATCCGTTAAATGAGTTAACTTCACAAGCGTTTTGCTTTATATATGATAAATATACAAGAGAGAAAAGATATACACAGATTGGGGTTCAAAGACACGATACTGCAAAACGTTTGAAACACGCTGCACACCTCCCCGGCAGCGGCGCCAAAATTTGATTGGCTCTGAAACAGTCAACTTAAATCAACCACGGATGTGGTCAAACAAAGTCAAACTATCAAGGACACAATGCAATAATCCAAGGAGTATAGTTTTATCCCCGGGTCGTTTAAGTCCCAGCGAAGTGTGAAATTGTGCTTAAAAACGGATTGTGATCAAGTGTTATTGAACAGAAAAAGGGATTATGATTTTGATTACACTAATTAGATAAGAAAATAGCTTTAACCAAGCTATATAAACAAGGATGCAAAAACAATTTAACTAGAAACGTATAAAAACCTAAAACCGTACGTTTAAATTTAAATAAACGTAAACGTACCAAATAAAAAGTGAGTTTTAAGAAATAAACAGCCTACGGATATGAAATTTATATTTTTACAACCCTAATAATAAAAGAAAATTATTGGAAAAAGAAATTTATTTATTTAACTTATTAATTTATTATTATTAATTAAAAACTATTTAATAATTATTTAAATTAATTAAAATTCTAATAAATACTAAAAGGTCAAATAAAAATCTGAAAATTTTTCTATAAATACTTTAAAATGATAAGAAGCTAAGAAAATTATAAAATTGAAAATTACTTAATTAAAATTTAAAAAGATAAATTCTATTAAATAGAAGCTATCACTATATTTCTATTTCGTTTGTTTTTAAGTCCTAAAAATATTTTTATATTTTTCCTAGATTAAAAATGACAAAAGAAAATTATGAAAATTGGAATTATATTTTTTTGATTATTATTCTATTTATTATGATTTAAATACTATTAAAAATATTTTTTTAATTATTTTTAATTCTAATAAATACTAAACAAACTCAGAAAATTATGAAACTTTTTATATAAATATCCTAAGGTGACAGAAACTTATGAAAAATATAAAATCAGAAAGTGCTTAAGTAAAAAGCAGAAAAATAAGCTAAAAAGCTCAAGCTTCTTAAATAGAAGCTATCACTTTATAAAAAGTGGATTTTATCAAAAACTATAAACTACAAACTTGTTATACTACTGAAAACAAACAACTTTAATAAAGACAAAAAATTTAAAACCTAAAAAATAAGCAGAAGGCTACTAAAAAGCTTAGCAGTCAAGCTTTTGAGCTTGATGAGCTAAAAGCTTGAAAGTGAGCTTAAAGCTATGGAACAAGGATGAAATGCACTGAGATACTTGCAAATGACCTAAAGGAACCAAGAAATGATAGGTGAATAAGCCAGAAAAGCTTCAATAAGCTATTAAGCTTACTGATGTGCTTGTGTGCTTGTGGAGCAGGGCAAATTTGTCCAACTTGCAGGCCTGATTTAGTGGATTAGATGAGCTCAACAAATCACAAGAAAATTCACAGATATAGGTAAGCTGGGTGAGCTTATTATCCCAAAATATCAGCTTGTGAAGGCTTATAATGAGTGAGATACAAATTCTACAAAGTCTGCAAAAATCACAAGGACTGCTGATGCAGTCTGTTTGACTGAGGTGTGTGCAACTCAGTGCACACTTGTGCACTAGTTCAAGGATTTTGTGGTCTTGCTAAATGGACTGAATAGAGTACAAAAACACCAAAGTAGCAGGCTAATTAAGCCTTTGGCTTAATATGGCTTAAATGAGCACTTTGTTGACTGAAATGATCAAGGGTGATCCCAAATATGATTTTCCACCTATAGAACTTATCAGGGCTAGAAAGTAGCTTATATAGGCTTAGAAAAGCAGGTTCAAAAGTGAGCTTATGACCAATCTACAGTAACTTGTTGATTTTGGCTATTTGGATTGCTGAACCAAACACCCCTTTAGAGTGGGTTGTTTTGAGTTTGAACTAACAACTGATTATTTTAAGCTATGATAATGAATCTTAACTGATTTATAACTTATACTAACTAGATTAAACAACTTAGGAAGTTAAAATAAGCAGTTAAATTAAGCTATGCCTATGTGACTGTTTTTTACTTTTTGAGAGTTTTAAGTGACAATAAGTGAAATACTAATTAAAACTTTAGTGAGCTGATAAAATATGATCTAGAACTACTGATAAGCTAAAAATAATAACAATAAGCTAGTAATAAGCACTACAATAGTGGAAATGAAAATTTTACAAAAAGCTTAGAAAAAGCTTACAACTGCCAAGCTTGTGAAACAGAGAAACAAGGACCAAGAAACTTCCTATAGGCTCTCCACAGAACCTCTAAACCATAATCTTCCTTAATTCCAGCTTGTTGACCTCATAGTAGCTTAATTGACCAAATGTTAACTTTCTTTGACCAACTTCCATATTTGAAACTTAGAACTGAATTTCACTAAATAAGTTTACAAAAAGCTATGTAGAGCTTTTGTAAGCTTATTACAAGGTTATTTTGAGCTTTTTGTAGTACTTAATTGGGACTGAGAGCTTATACGATTTTACAATAAACTTTGAAACTTAGCATTCTTGAAATGTAAAACACAAGTGATTGAAATGAGCTTATATTAACTGAAATGAACTTAAATTACAACAGAGAAGTGAAAATTACAACATTACAATATTACAAAGACTGGAAATGAAAAATACGATTTAAAACTAAAAAACTAACTCCCTATTTTCTATTACACATATCTATATATACTAAAAGCAACTGGGAAAGTACTTGTCGACATTATTGATCACTTCCACACCATCCAATTTCTCTAATTTCATCTTGTTCATCCACTTGGCATTTTGGCGGGAAATATGGACTTTTGCTATTTCTTCTGAATTGGTTAGTGGAGAGTGGGAAGAAAGCAATTAATGCTTTTGGATGTGTTAGGTGACTTGTAGGAGGAGGGGGATGAGGTGTTTAAGCCAGCTGGGGGGGATGACTGGTTATGGCGGGGTGAGTGGGAAAGAGACGGGTCAAAGGTTTGTTTGACTGAGTTTGGTTAACTCAGTTAAGGGTTGGGCTTGTTTGTGTTTGGGCTTGGTAAATGGGTATAAGGATTGGGTTGGGTAAATAATAAAAGGGTTGGGTTTAGGTTTAGTGGTGATTGGGCTGGGTTGGTTGTGTTTTTATTTTGGGTTTAGATAAGCAGCTAGGGTCCGGATTTGGATTTGGTTTTAGTAACAAGGACCATTTTGTAATTTTTGCTCAAACAATCATTCAAGGACCAATTTTGACAATTAAGATTATTTTAGGGACCTTGAATGATAAATTCCACTTTTTTAGATTCTAGGGACTAGATTTGCCAAATTCTGAAAGTTCAGGGACTAAAATGCAAATTATGCCATTTATTGTTTGTTTTTCCCTGAAACTTATAAAAACACAGTCAGATGATATTTTTATACATTTTTAGACTTTTTAAAGTATTTTTGACTGTTTCTGTAGCTCAAATGTGAAAGAAATGATGAGTATTTACACACTCATCAGTAGACCAAGAAGAAATAGGATTAGAGCTCCATCAGAGAGCTACTCACAGGTTAGTAGGTCTGGTAGAAGGATGATTTGCAGTAACTATTTGGAAGTTGGTCATAACAGGGCTACTTGTGAAAAGGAACCAGTGTTCAAAACTCCACAACCAAAGAAAACACCAGGTAGGAAGAAACAACCTGAAAGTGTGTCAGTTGCTTTTTCTAGGGGTAGAGGTAGGGGTGGTGGAAGAGGTGTTAGAGGTAGGGGTGGTGGAAGTGGTGGATCAGTTGTGCAAACTAGTCAACATGTATACTTTTTCCCTTTATTTTTTTTATTTTTTATACAATAAAAAACAAACCTGGTTTTTTGGAAGACATGTTGATTAGGGTTTGGTATATTTTGGTGTTGCACAAGTCTGAATGTGTGTGTTTGTGTGTAGGTATCAATGTAACTATAAAGACCCTCGCCTACATACCCACATTTGCATTAACAACACAATAAATGCCAAGCAACTTGACCATATCCAATTGACTTTTCAAGTGTAACTCTAATGTTTTGGACAGGTTTGGTAACCTCCATTTGTAAGCTAAAAAACCATATAACCATAACATTTCTAAGCTAAAAAACCTTAACCTTTGTAAGCTAAAAAACCTTAAAACATTTAGCTAAAAACTAAAATTCATTAAACACAAAACACAAGTTTCTTACAACACTTGCGAACCTGATTAACATGGTCCTACTTCATTGCAATAACCATACATGCTAAAATTCCAAAGACTATACACATTGACTTCCAAAAAGTCAAACTAGCACTTTTCCCAGCAAGTTGAATATCCAAATCTTCTATCTTTTGTTGTCTGTTCATTTCAGTCCTCAAATCATGCCTTTGGTTGGGGTTTAGCATCCCGTACATCTCATACATGTGTTGACGATACCAATCACTTTCTAACTCTGGATCAAACCATTCCCAAGTTTCACATTTTTTCTTCCATGGTTTCTGAAAATAAAAAAAGTAACAAGTATTTCAAGGTTGCAAAATTTGTGTATCTATTGAATTGAATCAATTGCTTTAGAAATCTCACCATTCGATTAGGGCATACATAAAATCTTCTACACGGATTGGTAGGAGTCCAAGAGAGCTAATACTTCACTGGAAACTTACAAGCACACGTTTGCATACATCCACAAGCTCTGTTTGGATCGTACAATGTAGAGGAAGAAGATGACATGGTCGTGGATTAGGGTTTTCATTTTGGGGATAAATTGAAAAGTGTGTATACAGGGTTTTAATTTTGTAATTCTAATAATACTTGGATCGGGTTTTAATTTTGAGCGGGTTATGCATGGCTAGGTCGGGTTGGTGTTTTTAATAGGAAAAAAAAAACAAAATGAGTTGGAAAATGATATGGCATGCCATGGTGTCAAATTGGTAACTTTGGGACAAAATACTTATTTTGGTTAGTAACTTGGACAATAAAAAAGTAAGTTGGCAAGAATGGTAAAAAATGGAAAGTCGGTTGGTAATTTGTGGCTTTAACCCATACTTTTTTATTACCATAATTGCTTTGTATCCCACATAGGTCGTAGAAGAAAAAGTTCCTAGCTTAAATATTAAGTTTTATACTAATTTGGTAAGTTGATATTGATATATTATGCTACTATGTGTGGCATCTCAATGAGTTAGTGTGGTATCTTAATTTCTAAAACTCCTTAGAGATTTTAAACATAGTAACTTGTATACATTGTTGATTTTTTATAATTTTTTTAGATGTTGGACTTTTTATATCTTTGTAATTACATTTTTCTGATTTATTTCAAGTGTAAGATCATCTCATACTTGCTTTCATTAAGTAAATAGATAAATATATGCCAATCACATGCCACTAATGTGTAACATCATCAGTCAATTTTGTTAAAGTTATAGCAATTCTTTAATTTGCTTGTCAAAAATTACATTACAATTACATAAATAGTTACCTTTTTTTTTTTTTTTTTTTTTTTTTTTTTTTTACGGTGACTTTCATTTTTTGGTTGGAGTCACAACCTGCCACTTTAGCAGGCAGGGCCGTCTCTGAGGATTTATGGACCTAGGCCGAGCAAAAAAAAAAGTGGCCCGGAGGCTAGGTGCAACAAATTATATAATATAAACTAAAATATAAAAACGATATGTGAGTGGGCTTTTTTATGTGGGTTAAATTATATGGTTTAATTTTTGGATTTACATATACAATTTTTATATATATACATTAAAAAAAAATTAAAAATCGGGCCCCTTAAAAAATCGGGCCTCGGCCGGTCGCCCACTTCGCCCCATGCCTAAACCGGCCCTGTTAGCAGGCCCTCATCCACCACATGGCCAGACTATGTTGTCTGAACCGGATCCACGCTGGGCGTAGTGGGGACTACAAACGGCATCCGCCCGGAAACCGTACCGCCTCCACACGACTTCCTCGCTTGAGTAACGGCCGGATGAAAACCGGGGGCGGCTCGGATTTGAACTTGCGCAACATTGGCTTAAAGACTCTCATCTTCATTGCCTAATACCAACAGAGCTTGTGGTCCACAAGTGAGGACTTCCCGGTAGATCACCCACCCAGTACTACTCTCATCCGTGGCTCGTTTAACTAACTAAGCTTCAACCACTAGACCACAAAGATGTTAGTAATTACATAAATAGTTACCTTGTGGTTTTTTTTTTTTTGGAAGGCGACTTTCAATTTTTTTGGGTCGGAGTCGCACCTGCCACATTGGCAGGACCTTATCCACCACATACCCAGACTATGTTGTCTGAACCGGGTCCACGCTGGTGTATTGGGGACTATTAACGGCTTCCTCCCGGAAACCGTACCGCCTCCACACTAGTTTTTCTCGCTGGAGTAACGGCTGGATGAAAACCGGGGGCGGCTCGAATTTGGAACCGGCGCTGTGGTTATATTGTTGTTGTTGTACGATCATCCACTAAGATATATACAATCCACTGATCAATGGGCAACATCGTTTTAGGATAATACACATCAAATGTCTATTTAGCATCATACCAAGGCCTAGTCAATCATGTTTAATATCATTTCGTATGAGAGTTGGGTGATAGGCTGGTTGCAGTCAGACCACCATTGATGAAGACACCTTAAGTAGCTCGACCGCGTAACCAAGATCATATATCGTCAAAAAGAGGCAAAAATTAAATGCAGCGTGCATTGGATGCGCTAAAGTTGGATATGTATATAGAGAATAGATCGAGATGAGGGTGAATTTTGTACCTAGACTAGAAATCATCTTTTCTATTTTGGAGGTTAATGGTTATGTCTTGAAATACGGAGTAGAAAAATATAAATAGTACGAATTAGTATAAGAAAGCTATGTCTTGTCCACTTGGGTTATCCATTGTGTTTAAACCAAATTAAGTTTTTAAAAATCTCAATAATAGAACATAGATTTTGTCATTCATCATGTTATCTATTAATGTCTGGACGCTAATATAAGCCGTCAATATTACCACCCGAGAATAAAGATTTACAAGTTTCAAATAAAAAGTGTAGTTAACTTTGAGTTTTGAACAGACATAAACTAAGAGCTAGCATAAAAAGAATCAGAAAACTTGTGTTGATGCTTCTTTGTTATAGAAATTGTTCTCCATCCCACATACGTCACAAAAGAAAAATATTACTAGCATCAATATTGTTTTGGTTTTAAATAAAATCGTAAGCCAGAAGGTTTTTGTTTTAAAGTTGAAAAGTTATCCAAGAATAAAGATTAACAAGTTCAAATGTAAAAAATTAGCATAGTTTGAGTTTTGAATGGAGGTGAAACAATAATAACTAGCAATAACATAAAAAATCATTATAGTTGTCAAAAAATCTTTTTCATATTAGCGAACTAAAAAAATTGCTCTTGTTAACACTAATGTTGATATTTTTTGTGAGTTATAAAGACAAAAAAATATTTTGTGTTGACCATTTTACCCGTGGATTTTTGAAAATTGCATCCATCGTCCCTTAGGGTAAATTACATAAATGGGCCCTATGTTTTAGTGAAAATTGCATCCACGGTCTCTAATATATTTTTTTTGGATCTGTTACGTTTTCATATACGTTTTAGTCTGTTTTTATACGTTTTCACCTGTTTTCGTTTGTTTTTCTTACGTTTTCTTCCCATTTTTTTCGATTTTTTTTCAACTTTTTTTTTCGGCACATGTGAAAATTTTTTTTCGAAATTTTTTATTGAAAACTTTTTTTCCGTCACATGTGAATTTTTTTTATATGAAAAAAATTTTTATTAGAAAATATTACGAAAAAAAATCAAATTTTTTTCACATGCCACGAAAAAAAAATTGTTTCAGAAAACAAAATTTCGAGAAAAAAATTACGAAAAAGAAAATTTGGAAAAAAATTTCGGAAAAAAAAAAAGTGCGGTGGATGCAATTTTCTCTAAACGGCAGGGACCATTTATGTAATTTAGCCTAGGGACGGTGGTTGCAATTTTCGCAAATTCACAGTGATCATTATGTAATTTGAAAGGGTAAAATGGTCATATTACTTACATAAAGGCAAAAGTGTCAACATTAGTGTTCACAAAATTATTTTTTTTAGTTCGCTACTAAGATGATGATTTTTTAACCAATATAATGTTTTTTTTTATTGTTTTTTCCTTAACAAAAAGTTATATGTGTTAATAACTTTATCATACAATTTCTTTGTATCCCACATTGGTCCCAGAACCAAAATGAACCAAGCTTATATAATAAGGTTTATATTTGTATTAGAATCTTCTAAACGAGGGGTTGTTTTAGAATCTTCTCTTTGTTCGATTTGTGGATCGGTTTCAGAGGATTCTACCCATATATTGTTTCAATGTGAGTTGGCTAAGCTCGTTTTCGGTAAGATTTGCCGGTGGTGGGATCTTGATTCGAATGATATTTCGTCCTTTTCCGATTGGGATGTTTGGTTCTCCACCATTCGTTTGCCGTCTAAGCTTAAGCTTATCTTGGAAGGTGTGTTCTATGTAGCTTGGTGGCACATTTGGATGTTTAGGAATCGGTCTATCTTTGCTGAGGTTCCTCGAGGTGTTCGGTGCTCTTCGATGATATTGTCTCCCGTGCTTTTGATTGGTGTGTTAGTAGATGTAATAGCTCGTTTTCTTGGGATTGTTGGCTGAAAACCCCTAACTTACTTTCTTTGTAATTTCTCTCTAGCATCATGCTAGGTTCTAATTTTTTGTTGCCGTTCAAAAAAAAAAAGTTGACATTTGTATTATGTTATCATGTGCAACGTGAAAGTCAATTTAAATAAATTGATTGTCATATTGTTCAAGATAATTTGTATATAATGTTAACTTTTTATGTTTTTCTTACTAACTCTTTTTAACAAAAAGATTTTTTTAACTATAGGGGTTTCATAGTACACAACTTTTACATGTACAAATTTTAACAAATATTAACAAAAATGCAATTCAATTTTGGCTTCAATTGGCCACTAGGATGACTCAGTTTGCCACATAGGCAAAATGAAGCTCTCTTATCTGTCTAATTGAGTTTTTCAAACATGTTTTTTCAAGACCATGAAATGGTCGATTTTCTTTACGGTATTAGATATTTGTAGAAATTATACATCGAACTATCCATACAAAGTAGTTTTTTAGAAAAGGAAAAAAAATCTATCCAACGTTCGACGTATACTATCCATAGTTGCCACTTTTTCTAATTATGTGTCGTGTACTAAATTTTTTTTTTTTTTGCTTGGTGTATCTTACTTTTAAATTTCGCCTTTTTGGTGTATCATATTCCAGTTGTGTGTATTATTTTAACCATTTTACCCATACCCCAATTAATGAGAGTGTGTGAATGGTAGGGGTAAAATGGTTAAATGATACACACAACTGAAATATGATACACAAACACGACGAAGTTCAAAAGTATGATAAGGCAAAAAAAAATTATTCCATTCACTACACAAAATTAGAGAAAGTGACAAGCAAGAACAAATCCTTTTTTATAATGTTATAGCAATTCTTTTGTTTGTTTGTTTGTTTTTGGTTTTTATAGGTTTTATTTTTATAAATAAAAATATTTATACATATATAAACTTCCTTTTAATATATGTAATTGCATTTTTTTTCATTGTATTATGCAATCTTACTAGTATCAACACAAGTGAAACAAAGTTATATTCATTCATAAATTTATAGGAGGTTACTTTTTAGCAAGGATTGAACATGAACTTAGCAAAAATTGCAAAACGAGTTCAAGGATCTCTTAATCTCGTATGTAAGCTATATGGAGTTTTTGACTGGATTTTTGAACTACATGACGAATTTAACAACCTTGTCATCGATCAATTTCCATTAGAAAACATGTACTTGTCGAAAATGACAGTTATATAATTACATTTTAATCACGTTATTGTTGTTGTGTGATCCTCCAATAAGATGTGATATGCACTTATCAATGGGTAATTAACGTCATTTGACACATCAAATGTCTATCTAGCATCATACCAAGGCCAAGTCAATCATGTTGGACAGTATGGGAGTTGGGTGATTTACTGGTTGCGGACTTGCGGTCAAACCATGATTGATGGAGAAGCGCAATATAGCTTTACCAGGTAATTAAGATCGTTTATTTTGGCCCTCCGTCAAAGTCATTCAAGCTCTGTCCCTATTTGTACCAAATTAAAGTTAGTAAAATGATGATAATCGAACCTAGCTTTGGTTATTCATCATGTTCTACTGGTATTATTTAAATCAAACTATAAGCCTAAAAAGTTTTTCCAGTTGAATATTAGTACCTAGAATAAAAATTTACAAGTTTAAAATAAAAAATGTAGCTAAGTTTGAGTTTTGATTGGAGGTAAACCAAGAACAACCAGTCAAAAAAAAAAGAAGCAGCAAACAACTTGTACGAGTGTTGATACTTTTTTATTTACCAAAATTGCTTTGTATCCCACATAGGTCGTAGAAGAAAAAAGTTCCTAGCTTAAATATTAAGTTTTATACTATTTATTCAAGTTGATATTGATATATTATGCTATTGTGTTTGGCATGTCAACGAGTTAGTGTTGTATCTTAATGATTTCTAAAACTCGTATGTG
Organism: Artemisia tridentata subsp. tridentata; assembly: GCA_021014915.2. Taxonomy (NCBI): domain Eukaryota; kingdom Viridiplantae; phylum Streptophyta; class Magnoliopsida; order Asterales; family Asteraceae; genus Artemisia; species Artemisia tridentata. The sequence continues at coordinate 151,814,617 of CP139509.1, forward strand.
ATGTCTGACACAATAACTTGTATACATTGTTGATTTTTTTAGATGTTGGACTTTTTATATCTTTCTAATTACATTTTTTATTTTATTTCAAGTGTTAGATCATCTCATACTTGCTTTCATTAAGTAAATAGATAAATATATGCCAATTTCGTGGATAATGAGATAATGAAATGATAAATATATCCATTGTAATCACGTTATTGTTGTTGTGTGATCCTCCAATAAGATGTGACATGTACATGTATTGATCAACGGGAAACGTCTTTTGACACATCAAATGTCTATCTAGCATCAATTCAAGACCAAGTCAGTCATGTTGGACATCATTTGTATGGGAGTTGGGTGATCGACTCGCTCGGTTCAAACCATGATTGATGGAGAAAGGCTAGATAGCTTTACAAGGTAACCAAGATTGTATACCGTCAAAATGAAATAACATTATTTTGGCCCCTCCGTCAAAGTCGTTCAAGCTCGTCCCTATTTGTACCAAATTAAAGTTAGTAAAATGATAATAATAGAACCTAGATTTGGTTATTCATCATGTTCTACTACATTATTTAAATCAAACTATAAGCCAGAAGAGTTTTTTCAGTTGAATATTAGTACCTAGAATAAAAATTTATAAGTTTCAAATAAAAAATGTCTCTAAGTTTGAGTTTTGATTGGAGGTAAACCAAGATCAAGCAGTTAAAGAGAAAAACAACTTTGTACGAGCTGATACATTGCTTTGTATCCCACATAGCTCGTAGAAGAAAAAAGTTCCTAGCTTAAATATTAAGTTTTATACTAATTTGGTAAGTTGATATTGATATATATGCTATTATTTGTGGCATCTCAATGAGTTAGTGTGGTATCTTAAAATCATAAGTGATGTCACTTGTATACATTGTTGATTTTTTTAGATATTGGACTTTTTATATCTTTCTAATTACATTTTTCTAATTTATATCAAAGTGTTAGATCATCTCATACTTGCTTTCATTAAGTAAACAGATAAATATATGCCAATTTCGTGGATAATGAGATAATGAAATGATAAATATAGGCCAATCACATTCCACTAATATGTAATATCATCAGCAATTCTTTAATTTGCTTGTCAAAAATTACATTACAATTACATAAATACTAGTAGTTACCTTGTGGTTATATTATTGTTGTTGTACGATCATCCACTAAGATATATACAATCCACTGATCAATGGGCAACATCATTTTAGTATAATACACATCAAATGTATACCTAGCATCATACTCGAGGCCTACTCAATCATGTTTAATATCATTTCGTATGAGAGTTGGGTGATAGGCTGGTTGCAGTCAAACCATCGTTGATGGAGGCACGTTAAGTAGCTCGATCGCGTAACCAAGATCATATATCGTCAAAAAGAGACAAAAATTAAATGGAGCGTGCATTCAATGTGACAAAGTTGGATATATGTATAATAGAGACGAGCGTGGATTATGTACCTAGACTAGAAATCGTCTTTTCTATTTTGGAGGTTAACGATTTTGTCCTGAAGAGAAATGATTCTGAATCTTAACAAATATGCCTAAAAGTATGCCTAATAACAAGATTTGGACACATGGCAAGATCAAGAGTGAATGTTTGGAAAGAGAAATTAGAAAAAACATGTGTCAACTAATAGATGGATTAGGCATGAATTTAATCATGCATTTTAGGTCTCCATATCATTACTCTTAAATTAAATAGTAAGAATTAGTATAAGAAAGCTACGTCTTGTCTAGGGCCGTTCAAAGCGCTCGCCGATCGCTCGCCGATCGTTTGGAAATTGCTTGGAAATTGCTCGTTTGATCCGTCGCTCGATTGTAAACGAGCCGCTCCGCTCGGTTCGGTTTGTAAACGAGCCAAGCATGAGCAAAGGTCTGCTCGGATCGGATCGGCTCGAATCTGCTCGAATATTTTTATTATATATATAAATATATTATATATGTATGTATTTATATAAATATAAATTTATCTTGTAACTATAATTCTATAAGATTTATAGATTAACATTCTTGTAACTATCATTCTATAAGATTTATAGCTTAGTTAGAAATTATACATAGTAAATTCGAAGAATATGACGTGACAAAATTCTATTTTCTAGATGTATGTTTAATACTAAGCTCTCTTTGCTTCATTCTATGCTTAATATGATTCTGATTTCAACCCACATGCTGATATCTAAGCATGGAAATTATTAATGTTGCCATGAATTATTATTGTGACTTCATTGGTACACCTTTACTATCCAGTTAATACATTTGTGCAGATAACATGTTTGTTCTAACGCCTCAACTGAGTTTAGTTTATGCTATATTTGTTTGTTGCTTCAAATTATACGCGAGTAGTTGGCATAAAAAGGTCACTGTGAAAACAATTGGATATGTGGATCAATTACTTTAGATGCAATCGAGCGAGTTCGAACCGAGCCGAGCTACTCGGTTTTAAACCAAGCGAGTTCGAGCAATGGTTTTGTGCTCGTTTCATTAAATTCGAACCGAGCCGAGCTGCTCGGTTTCAATTCGAGCAGAGTTCGAGCAGACGCTCGCTCGGTTCGGCTCGGCTCGTGAACAGCCCTAGTCTTGTCCATTTGGGTTATCCATTGTGTTTAAACCAAATTAAGTTTTTAAAAATCTCAATAATAGAACATATATTTTGTCATTCATCATGTTTTCTATTAATGTCTGGACTGGAAGCCGTCAATATTACAACCCGAGAATAAAGATTTACATGTTTCAAATAAAAAGTGTAGTTAACTTTGAGTTTTGAACGGGCATAAACTAAGAGCTAGCATAAAAAGAATCACAACACTTGTGTTGATGCTTCTTTGTTATAAAAATTGTTTTCCATCCCACATAGGTCACAAAAGAAATGTATTTACTAGTGGCACGATTTATGTAAAATATGCAAATTGTTAGTGATACATATCATGTTGCGCTACAATAACTTAGAGTGACTTATAATAAAATCACCCCGAGTTGAAGTAACGTATCTTGTATATGTTGTCTCTCTTTTTGCTTAGAGTTTTGACATACGTACTATTTGGGAAGAAAAAAATAGCTCACTTATTTGGCAAACATTTCTCCGAAAATAATAGCGTTCTGTCAATCACATATTAATTTCGGACATTGGGCTAAAACGAGGCTTGTTCGTGGGCTTAATCTTTAGGCTTTATTCGGGCTTCAATAAATACTCAAAATCTCGCACTATTACTACAATGTCCGTGTCTCGAACCTACAATAATAAATAACAACTTTAAACAATATATGCACTTAAAATACACATTTTTGTTATTTATTTAGCTGTAAATTAGGGATTTTCGATATAAAATATATGTGTAATTTAATAGATATCAATACTTTCTTGGACTTGAGTCACAAAATTGAAGGAACTTTTGCTATCTGAGTTTCACAATACGCCTAGTGGAGGCCATGGAGGTTTGAAAAAGATGCTAGTTGGATTGGCGTCATTGTTTTACTTGAAAGGAATGCGTAGATCAGTCGAGGACTACATGAAAAAGTGTTTGGTTTGTCAACAAACTAAGTATTCGACGCAGGCGACAGGAGGGTTGTTACAACCCTTGCCAACCCCATCCGCGGTGTGGGAGGATGTTTCCATGGACTTTATCACCGGGTTACCTGTCTCCAAGGGATTAATGGTCATTTTTGTGGTGGTAGACCATTTAACTAAATATGCACACTTTGGTGCCTTGCCTACCAGCTTTAATGCATCAAAGGTGGCGGAGCTATTTATGGACATGGTTGTTAAGCATCATGGGTTTCCTAGAACTATAGTATCTGATCGAGATCTTGTTTTTTGTTAGTAAATTTTGGAAACAATTGTTTGAGGCAAGTGGGACCCAGCTGAATCATAGCACGGCGTACCATCCACAAACGGATGGCTAGACGGAGGTGGTTAATCGAGGGCTCGTGCAGTACCTCCGCGCTATGGTATCAGACCGACCTCACCATTGGGTATGTTTGTTACATTGGGCGGAATACAATTATAATACGAGCTTTCATAGTAGAATCAAGATGACTCCTTTTCAAGCCTTATATGGGCGTGTACCCCCTGCCCTTATTCCATATCCACCTGGATCCTCCATGGTAGCTGCGGTTGATGAGGTATTGGTAGAAAAGAATGTGTTGTTGCGACAGCTTAGGCAAAATTTATTTGCAGCGTGTAATCGAATGGAAATGCAAGCAAACCGTAGCCAGCGTGAAGTGGAGTTTAACGTGGGCGACCAGGTGCTTGTTAAATTGCAGCAGTATCGGCAAGTCACGTTAGCAAACCGGCTTTCCAACAAATTGGCTAAGCGATATTATGGTCCGTTTGAAATATTGGAACGAGTGGGTAAGGTGGCATATCGTTTGGGTCTTCCAACCAAGAGCAAGATACACCCGGTTTTTCATGTGTCACTACTTAAACCATTTACAGGAACCGGTAATAAGGGTGTTGCCGAACTGCCAGAGGAAGAACATGAGGGTCAGCCAATGCAGCAACCACTAGCGATATGTGCAACGCGTGATGTCTTACGAAATGGGAAACCAACTCGTCAGATTTTGGTTCACTGGCTTGGCAGTTCACCAGAGGAAGCTACATGGGAATGGTTGTCTGAATTCCAGGCCAATTATCCATCTCATCACCTTGAGGACAAGGTGAGTTCTGAAGGAGTGGGGAATGTTACGACCGAAGATAAAGGCCGACCCAAGAGGGTCACGTCTGTTCCAGGTTGGCATAAAGACTATGTCTTGGGCTAGCTATCTATCTGTTCCAGGTTGGCATAAAGACTATGTCTTTGGCTAGCTATCTATCTTTGTCTATTTTCTGTGTTTTAGTTTAGGTCGTGTTTGAGTCAAAGTGGGATAAGTGCCAATTAGGTCGTTATCTTGATTAGTGTTCGAGTCGTTATAGGATTGGTATTATGTCATTATTAGATAAGTGTTATCATTGTAAGGGTTATCCCAATCGGTATATATACCGACCCATTATAATGAATGAATCATAGTTTTCCAGTTAAAATCAATTCTCTCTTCTCAATCCTAATTCTTAAGGAGCTAGCACTCGCTTAAAGTAGTGCAATTTATCGATACCACCTAACGGGTTGTATCACAATGGGCAACATCATTTTAGTATATCAAATGGTCATATATCTAGCATCACACCAAGACCAAGTTTATCATCTTTAATATTATTTAGTATGGGAGTTGGGTGATAGACTGGTTGTCGTCAAACCACAATTGATGGAGAAACGTTAGGTAGCTCTACAATTCCTACCAAGTAAGCATGATCGTATACGATAAAAAAGGGACAAGCATTAAATCCAATCTGTAGTCGATGTGCCAAAATTAGATATATTTATACTAGAAATCGTCTTTTCCATTTTGGAGGTTCATGGTTTTGTCCTAAGATAGGAAAAAATAAATATATATAATACGAATTAAACGAAGCTATGTCTTGTCCACTTGGGTTATTCATCATGTTGGACCAAAATTAAAATTGAAAAAAAACGTAAAAGTGAAGTAATGGAACCTAGATTTAGTTATTCATGTTTAATTCAATACTGTTTTGGTTTTAAATATAACCAAAAGCCATAGGTTTTTTTTTTTTTTTTTTTTTTCGTTGAAAATTATCACCTAGAATAAAGATTAACAAGTTCCATATGAAAAAAATTAGCATAGTTTGAGTACTGAATGGAGGTGAAACAAGAATAACTAACAACAAAAAGAAGTTATATGTATTGATTTTTATCATACAATTTCTTTGTATCCCACATTGGTCCCTGAACCAAAATGATCCAAGCTTATATAATAAGGTTTATCCTATTACATGTAAGGTTGACATTTGTGTTATGTTATTCTGTGGTTCGTGTTGTAGACTTCTAATATCAAGCTGTACAGCATAATTTGTATATATTGTTAACTTTTTATGTTTGTCTTAGAAACCTTTTATCAAAAAGATCTTTTTACGTATAGAGTTTCGAAGTAGGCAACTTTTACATGTACAAATATTGACAAAAATGCAATTTAATTTTGGCTTCAATTGGCCACTAGGATGACTCAATTTTTTGCCACGTAGAGGTTACTTTTTATGCAATCCTCCTAGAGTACTAGTACCAACAGAGGTGAGGTGAGACAATGTTATATTCATTCAGAAACTTTTAGGAGGTTACTTTTTAGCAATGATTGAACATCAACTTACATCTTGAGCGGAAGCAAAAAATGCAACCTTTTCATCGATCAATTTCCATTAGAAAACATGTAATTTTCGAAAATAACACTTATACAATTACATTGTAATTAATCACGTTATTCTTCTTGTTGATCCTCCAATAAGATGTGATATGCATTGATCAACGGACAACGGGTAACGTCATTTGACACATCAAATGTCTATGTAGCATTACACCAAGACCAAGTCAATCATGTTGGACATCAATTGTATGGGAGTTAAGTTGGGTGATCGACTCGTTGCGGTCAAACAATCATCGATGTAGAAACATTATTTAGCTTTACCAGGTACCCAAGATTGTATACCGTCAAAATGAAATGACATTATTTTGGCCCCTCAGTCTAAGTGTTCAAGCTCCGTCCCTATTTGCACCAAATTAAAGTTAGTAAAACGATGATAATTGAACCTAGCGTTGGTCATTCATCATGTTCTACTGGTATTATTTAAATCACACTACTAGTATAAGCCAAAAGAGTCTTTTTCCGTTAAACTTCCGTCTAGAGTTAACTTGGATAGGAAGGGTATTGATGTGGGTTCGATTTTATGCCCTTTATGCATGGATGACGTTGAAACCGTTGACCATATTTTCTTCTCTTGTAATATGGCCAAGGACTTATGGGGTTTGTATGCCAAATGGTGGGAGCTTGACATCCCAGTTTGCGCTAATATAGAGGAATGGTTTGCGTGGATAGATTCTTTGCATTGCTCGAATAAGATTAAGATGTTAATTGAAGGTGTTGGGGGCACGTTATTATGGTGCATATGGAAGTTCAGAAATTAGTTGATTTTTTCTAATCAACCTCCAAAAAAGGCGACGCTTTGGGACTCAATTGTTTCTCTTTCGTTTCTTTGGATTTCATCTAGTAATCCGAATTGTAACTTTAGTTGGATTAGTTGGTTGCAAAACCCTATGAACTCTATTACATATATGTAGTTTTGGTTTCTAGCTTTTGGCTAGTCTAATACTCTGCGGTTCAAAAAAAAAAAAAAAAAAAAGTTTTTTCAGTTGAATATTAGTACCTAGAATAATAATTTTAAAGCTTCAAATAAAAACTGTAGCTAAGTTTGAGTTTTTTTTTTTTTTTTTTTTTTATTGGAGGTAAACCAAAAACTAGTAAAAAAAAAAGAATGTACGAGAATTGATACTTTTTTATTACCAAAATTGCTTTGTATCCCACATAGGTCATTGAAGAGAAAAGTTCCTAGCTTAAATATTAAGTTTTATACTATTTTTGCAAGTTGATATTGATATATTATGCTATTCTGTGTGGCATCTCAATGAGTTAGTGTGAAACTCATCAGTTATGTCCGGCAGAATAACTTGTATACATTATTGATTTTTTTAGATGTTGGACTTTTTATATCTTTGTAATTACATTTTTCTGATTTATTTCAAGTGTTAGATCATCTCATACTTGCTTTCATTAAGTAAATAGATAAATATACGCCAATTTCGTGGATAATGAGATAATGAAATGATAAATATATGCCAATCACATGCCACTAATGTGTAACATCCTCAGTCAATTTTGCTAAAGTTATAGCAATTCTTTAATTTGCTTGTCAAAAATTACATTACAATTACATAAATAGTTACCTTGTGGTTACATTATTGTTGTTGTATGATCTTCCACTAAGATATATAGAATCCACTGATCAATGGGCAACATCGTTTTAGTAGAATACAGATCAAATGTCTATCTAGCATACCAAGGCCTAGTTTAATATCATTTCGTATGAGAGTTGGGTGATAGGCCGGTTGCGGTCAAACCACCGTTGATGGAGACACGTTAAGTAGCTCTACCGCGAAACCAAGACCATATATCGTCAAAAAGAGACAAAAATTCAATGCAGCGTGCAGTTGATGTGCCAAAGTTGGATATATTCAGAATAGAGACGAGGGTGGATTATGTACCTAGACTAGAAATCGCCTTTTCTATTTTGGAGGTTAATGGTTTTGTCGTGAAATAGAAAAAATATACTGTATGAAAGAAAATAAATAGTACGAATTAGTATAAGAAAGCTATGTCTTGTCTACTTGGGTTATCCATTGTGTTTAAACCAAATTAAGTTTTTAAAAATCTCAATAATAGAACATAGATTTTGTCATTCATCATGCTATCTATTAATGTCTGGACGCTAAGCTGTCAATATTACCACCCGAGAATAAAGATTTACAAGTTTAAATAAAAAGTAGTTAACTTTGAGTTTTGAACGGACATAAACTAATAGCCAGCATAAAAAGAATCAGAAAACTTGTGTTGATGCTTCTTTGTTATAGAAATTGTTCTCCATCCCACATAGGTCACAAAAGAAAAATATTACTAGTATATATGGCAAGGTTTATGTGAAATTTGCAGTTTGGGATTAATTCATATCATGTTGCTCTATTGAGCCCTTGTAGTGTAGCTCGTATGTATTGTCGCTCTTTTTACTACTACTAGTTGTCACTCTTTTTACTTCTACTATTAGTTTTAGATCCATGTGCGCTTTTACATAAGTGCCACTAATAAAGTTTTGACATAAGTAAAATTTACTTCTACTACTAATTTTAGATCCTTGTGCGCTTTTACATAAGTGTCACTGATGGAATTTTGACATAAGTATTACTATTTGGGAAGAAAAAAGGAGCTCACTTATGTAAAACTTTCAATATAGCTGGTCCCAACATAGGCGAGAACAAAGATATGTAACTGTAGATTGTATCTCCATTCAATATCTGTCACACAAAAAAAAATAAAAAATGACAAAGTTTAAGCATTCCAGAAGACCGAACGATTTGTGGCATGAACAAAGGTTCTGTTTCAATACAACGAATAAACTATAACAACGTTTTTTTTTTTTTTTTTTTTTTTTTTATCTCAGCAACAAACTTGTTACTCTTCATAAGTACTCCTATTTTTTTAAGTTTTTCAAGAGATCAGGAAGGTCATATCCGAGGATGTCATCCACAGCTTGGATCATCTTTGGCTTCAGTTTCTCAAACTTATCGATGCTGTAAGTGTTGACGTATGTGTCCGAACGGCCTGTCTCGACCAGCCGTCCGGACGACATCGATCCGTCCGGACATACCGTAAGGCACGCGACTCATTCGGCCAATATCACTGTGAGTAATAGGACAGGTGGCGTTTACCTTTTGACAGATGGCAGCTGCAGACACCGCCGCCGCCGCCCCAGGATTTACGGGATTATGTCGGGGACATGTCTCCTGGAAATCCGCCGCCGCCATTCCAGGTATCGAGGTCGAGTACTATAAATACTCGACTCATTTACTGCTCTCAACTAACACTTTTACCTGCATTAATTCCTCACTACAGTTGATAGCCCTTTCGGAACATAAGATACTTACTCTCACACCGGAGGTGGGTCCTGGGATTACACCCGGGGCGAGCCTAACGTGTGCTGTTGTGTGCAGATACCCGGAAGACCCCAGATAGCCGAAGGGATCAGCACCCAAGCCTACCGGAAGAACCCTAGTTGAGTTCAACCGGCAGGCCCTCTTTATTTGTCTGAAGTGGTTGCAAGAAATTGCTTCAACAAATTGGCGCCATCCGTAGGACCTTTCGCTCGATCTACCTGTGATTCAGAATGACAGGTCCTCCACCAACGTTTGAAACATTCGAAACGACAAATACAACACCCTTCACCCCTGTCCGGAATACAAGTGAGCCCGGAGGATCCGGAGGAAACCAAAGCCCCCGGATGCCCAAGCACTAATTGCAAGCCATCTTTCGGCGTTGAAAGAACTGATCAAACAACCGGGCAATCGCAACCTGATAAGCCCCAGAATGCTGAGGCTCGACGGTGAGTCTGAAGATTCAGAGGAAGAAGATGTCGGAGGGTCGCCCTTCGGGAAAGGAAAAAAGGCGGATGATAATTCGAGCTACGGAAAAGGAAAAAAGGCAGATGACGACTTGAGTAAACCGTTCAAGGAAATGATCAAGTGCCCGTTCACAAAAAGAATCATAGAATTCTCGTCTCCCAAACACAAGATCCCAACAAACTTGAAACTATACCAAGGGACCACTGATCCGGACGACCACATCAATCGTTTCACTGGAGCAGGAAACCATGAAGAGTGGCCCATGCCAGTGTGGTGTCGAATGTTCCAACAGACGCTGGACGGAAAAGCCAGAGGATGGTTTGACAAACTCCCGACGGGGAGCATTGACAGCTGGGATGAACTTCAGAAGAGGTTTTTGAACAGATTCAGTATGTTGAGGATAAGCACCAAGGACCTTACAGAGATCAATAAAATCCACCGAAAGGCGAACGAAAGCCTTCCGGACTTTAAGGAAAGATGGATTTGCGAGGCCAACAACTTCCCGGACGCCCCAGAAATTATGCAAATCGGGTCGTTTTTGAATGGCCATCACTGCCCAGAACTGGCCAAGAAATTCTCAGACAAGATTCCTAAGACCGTTGATGAGATGTTGGAAAGGGTCGATGATTTTGTTCGATCCGAGGAGGCTTTCCGGACGACAGAATTGCCGAAAGGAGAGAGAACGGAGTCTCGGCCTAACCCTTACCAAAGCAAGGGCGACTACCAGTCAAGACCCCCTACTGGAGATTACCGTCGGAACAGCCCCAAGGTCGGGTATAAAGGACGAAGGAACGATTACTATGCACCTTACATCGCTCCAAGGTACGGGAACGCTGGGAGGTTCGACCCTCGCCGAAATGATGTCCGCCGAAGTGATACAAGGCCAATCGACTTGGACACCCTCACCAAAACACCGAAGGAAATATTGGCGACAGAGCACCAGCTGAGATTACCGCAGCCCCCTCCTACGAAGGGAAAGCCACAGAAGGATTGTGAGGACAGATACTGTGACTACCATGGGGAGAAAGGACATTTCACGGACGATTGCTGGGTACTCAAGGAGGAGTTGAAAACCGCATTGAATACAGGGAAGCTGGATCATTTGGTAAAAGACCTCAGGAGGGGAAAGAAAACTAATCAAGGAGGTAACCACCAAGGGAATAGAGGGAAAGTAATCAACATGATTCGAAGCCTTACAACCTCCCGGAAAACGGAAGAAGTGGGAAAGGAAAAATGGATGGACGCTCCAATAAGTTTTCCGTCCATTCCTTTGGAGAGGATGTCGGACGAACCGCTGATAATCAAAGTTGAAATTGAAGGAAGAGAAATCCGCGAGATCTATGTTGACCCTGGTGCATCAATGGAGGTAATGTATGGGCATCAATTCGAGCGCCTAGATCATGCGGTTAAAGCACGGTTGAAGAAGGTTGACACAACCTTGACAGGATTCGCTGGAAAATCCGTTAGGCCAAGGGGGGTGATTGACTTAGAGATCCGCTTCGGAAGCCGGGATCTGTCCCGAAAAATTAGTTTGGAGTTCGCCGTGATCGACTCACCTTCCCCCTACAATGCCATACTGGGACGCACCGGTTTGAGGAAGTTGAGGGCACTACCCTCAACCATTCATTCAATGGTTAAGTTTCCAACACCGGGCGGCATAGCGACATTGGTCACTCAGCCAAAGACGCGAGGGCATCACAGTGCGAGGAAGGAGCCCATCACAGAAACAAAAGAAGCCAAGGAGAGAAATCATCCGTTGGGAGGAATAAGATGGGACAAGCCGTATGAACAAAAGAAAAAACCCAGGATAGGAAGAAAGGACGGGAGAAAGCTGAATCGGTATGATGACCAAGGAAGCCCCCACAGACCAGCCAAAATACAAGTAATGGCTCAGGTAATCGTCAATACGAAATAACCACTGAAATGTCTTGCTATTTTATTCTATTACTGTAACAATGTGCGAACTAACGGAAGGAATGCAAATACCTTCGTAACTTAAGACAGGTAATTTTACATATCGGGAAAGCGAGGCCTATGGGAAAGCGGTCCGGCAGAAGTATCGGAGCCTTGCCGAACGAGGAAACACAAGTCGAGCAGAGATAGGCAGGAGGACGCCACAAGCATGACGGGCAATTGATTGTAAAAAGCGTCCGTGTAAATAAGGCTTAACATATCTTGTGTAACACCCGAAAGGGTTTGATATTAATGATTTAATGAAACATAGCTACCCTACCGTGGAAGGGGGCGATTTTCTCACAATATATCTTTGAAATGTTTGTGGATATCCCAAAAAAGGCTCGATATTGACTATTTTTAATGACAAATGCAGTTACCCCACCATTGGAGGGAGGCAATGTCCCTGCGAAACATCACATGTGTAGCGATTACAAAATAGCCCGAACATAAGTTTAGGGTGACTCGTCCGGATGACTCGCGACATCCGGGCGTAGTCAGTGTTCGAGTTTGGAGTTGGGAACACAAGTTCAAAGTGACTCGTTCGGGTGACTCGCGACATCCGGGCGTAGTTAGTGTTCAAGGTTGATTTTCTGGACATAATTAGAAAATGCCCCCCCCCCCGAGAGGTTCACGCCCTCCGGGGAGTGTGTGGTCAATGTCCAAAGATGGTTGATACCCAGAAAGGGGTTGCCATAATCCTGGCGGAAAGGCTGAACCACCTGTAATATCTCGAACATAAGTAGAAAGTGATCCCTCCGAGAGGTTCGTGCCCTCCGGAGATTAGTGATCAATGTTCATTGTTTTCTGGACATAATTAGAAAGTGGCCCCCCCCCCCGAGGTTCGCGCCCTCCGGGGAGTTTGTGGTCAATGTCCAAAGATGGTTGATACCCAAAAAAGGAAGGGGTTGCCATAATCCTGGCGGAAAGGCTGAGTCATTTGTCACATTTTAAAAACATAAGTGGAAAACGATCCCTCCGGGAGGCTGGCCCCCTCCGGAGACTTTTGTGGTCAATATTCATAAGGGTACCATACAACCCTACAAAATGTATAAACTTACACTAACGGAGCTATACAAACAGTAAAAATAATAACAAGCGAATATCACACGTTCGTAACCAAAAGAATGTGGCGCTAATACAAATATACTTTCGGTACCATGCGAGTGACAGAGATAATAACGAACAAGCGGTACAACTCATAACACCGATGAATACCGAAGAGCAACAACTGTTCGACGGCATCCCGTTCGAAGACCCAAATTGTCCCACTCCACTCCACACATGCAGTTCCACGTATAAAAAAAAAAAAAAAAAAAAGAGAATTTCGAGTAAGGAAGGGAAAAAAGGATAAGGCAAGCGTTAACAAATCACAAGTTAGTAGAATCCGGCAGGATCGTTCAAAGGTCCAACAGAGTATCCCACCATATCAACCGAAAGGCCAATTCCAATAAACCTAAACGAGAAAATCACTTCGAAAATAAACAAAAACAATAGCGCGAAACATGAAACATGGAGCATACGGAATACAGAACAGTCATAAATATATACAAATGAATAGATCACACGAATTATATAAAATTATTACAGTCATCCGGATGTATATATAAAAAAAAAAGAAGAGAAATTGTTCTTGGCTCGAAGGCCTTACGACACTAAGATAAACTGAATCATTCGAAGACTTAGGGAGCCGACTCGTTCCCTCCAGCAGTTGAACTCTCGACGTTGGTAGCACCGGAAGTTGATCCCTCGGCGGCATTGGCAGTCTGAACCCGGGGAGAAGAAGCCGGGTCGGGATCAGGGAAGATTTTCAGGATTTCATCAAGAGACTTAAGATAGGAGCCGCTGATCTTCTTGATATAAGGATACTCTGCGGTAAACAACCCATCAAATGCCGGGTCGAGTTTCTTCGCAGCATCCACATCCAGATCTTCCGTCTTGGCCAAAATGGCGGCCACTTCTTCCGGCTCGCGGCCCTGAACCACACCCTCCATAAACCCGGACTGCGAGGACAAGCTGAAGGGCCCAGCTAAATGGTTCTTGTACTCATAGCTGCCCAACAAACGACGAACAACTTCCGGGAGGACCTCTTTAACAACCCTGAACCTTTCCCCTTCGGTGCGGCCCACCCGGGCAATTAGATCTTTCTTTTCTTCCCGAAGGCCCAAGTTGTCCTTCACCTCCTCACTCAGGTTAACCTTAGCTTTTTCCAAATCAGCTTCCAAGGCGCTGATTCGTTCCGCTGCGGCCAACCTCTCATCCTCCACCAGCTTCTCCAACTCTTTCACCTGCCCCATCAACTCCGACTCTCTCACCAGGCAAGCGGAATGCTCAATCTTCAGTTGTTTGAGCTCTCCCCCATTCTTTCCGGGGTTTCCACAATGCTGGTGGATTTGGTAAAGCTCGCTGTGATCCTGAAGAAGCTTCTCGAACCGAAGCAGCAAGTCCGACTGAGCAACGGACCCCATACCCAAAAATTTCCAGGCTCTCTGAACAGCCTCGGCATCCCCCAAACTTTCCAAAAATGACTCTTCTTTCGGAGTCGGTAAGTGCAACAACAGTTCTCGGCAGACCTTCCAGTTATCCAAACGGTCATCCTTGCTCACCTTCCACGTCGGCACGTGCAAAGAGGCCGACTCACTTTCACCGGTTTCTTTATCCTTTCCACGGTTAGGAACAGCAGCGGAAGAACCCCCTACATTTTCAGAAGAAGAAGAAAAATAAATCAATAAGTCAAGTAACAATTGCGGAACAAATGCAAAGTTCGGGGATCAACGTCTCATAAAATAAAAGAAAGAAAAGACTTGCCAGCACCAGTGGTCTCCGACGTGAAGCCCACGCCGATACCTCCCTGGGTATCCGGCTGTTTTCTTCCGGCCGAAGCATCGGGCCCCTCCGGCTGTTTTCTTCCGGCCGAGGCATCGGGCCCCTCCGGCTGTTTTCTTGCGCCCAACGCACTCTCGCTTTCATTTGGCCCTCGGAAAGTACCCCCTCCGGACGCATCACGATGAAGGCGGACTCTGGTCCCCTGTGTTTGGGACTGAGAGACGGGCCGGACGACATCCTGGTCCGGTTTCCTCTTTCTGGAGCCCGAAGCCTTTGGGTCAGACTTTTCGACTCTGGTCATTTCGACCGTCTGCTCAGGGATAGCAGCTTGAGGAGCGACGGCAGCATGCGTTCCATGGGATTGACTCTCTTGATGTTTATCCCCCTGGGTCACCGGCACATCCTTTCTAACTTTGGGCTTCTTCAAGTATTGAGACATTATGATGGCTGCAAAAAACGAGTGCATATAATGGTCAGAACATTGCACAGACACGACGGCCGGAACACAACTAAAGTAACAAAAGGAGACAGACAAAGGCTGTAAGGGCGACCCCCCCCCTCAAAGCCGCACGACTAGTTGGGATACCCCATATCGGACGAGAGTCCTATGACATATGGGAAACTCAAGCGACGAGAGGTCTATCGCATCCTAGGCCGTCCTATCGACGTCTGGAGTAAGAGAACCGCAGGGTTTATATACAAGCTACGATGATAAACCTCGAAAAAGGTTACATGGCGCCTGCCTTTTACTAGTTATACTTTTCTACGACATTTCGCAATCCCTGATAATCCCATGCACAGCCCTTTCACCCCATCGAAAGACACGCTTCTCTGCGACAAACTTTGGGAGGAATCATTGGACCCCTGGAAAATTCTCACAAGTAGAAGTGGGCAAAACCGACGTGGTTTTGCCGGGGGAAAGAGGGATACAGCCAAACAACAAAGTAAAAAGAAGGCAGGGATGGTTCGAAACGCACCTTCGAAAGACGAAAGACTATTATAAAAATCACGGACAGATTTGCAAGAATCGTTCGGAGAATAATACCGGAAGGCGTCTCAGTTAAGAATATGGAGTTACGGTAGTAGAAAACACACACCAATGTCGCTATTTATAAGAACTCAGGATGTGGAATGTCACATTTAGCGAGACGCTGACGTGGCTGCACCTCAGCCCGCGTGCTAAGTACGCGCATGCGTGTCAGTTCATTAATGATGACCTACATGGAACAACCATAAAGTAACAGAATATTAAATAATAAAAAGAGAGGTGCACTCATAGGAGCACCAGGGGAACACTTGGTAGAATCAGTATGACGTAAGACATGTTAGAATCTAACGGCATATCCTTCGGAAAGGGTCAAACGTGAACCCATAGTTTGTCAGCAATGTCATACCACCGGCATAATCACAGCGCCTACGCATAGAAGGGCAAGGCCCCCCAGAGAAGTTGAAAAAGGCACCCTGACCCATCGGATGAACGCAATAATCATTCACCGGAAGAAATAAAGACATATATAATGTACATTGTAAGCCGTGAGAGGATCGGGAGCGATGCAATAATAGCTTCCACCCATCAAAGCCATGACATGTCAAAACCAACTCTTTAAGGCACTACACCATCGACCGAACTAAAAAGCAAATGCAACAGTGATCCTAAAGACTTAGGACGAAAGACCATAAGGTAATCTTTGATGTGTTACGTCAATACTTTACTAGCAATGCAATACCGATGGTACATGTATGTATCGGAAAGCACAGGCTAAAATATGAAGCAGCTGTAAGGCATTATCTCAGTCTTATGGGTGTATATGTTCGAACGGAATGTGCCGAAAGGCACCAAGGGTATTACCTATATATTGCAGGTACCAAAAGGCGCACAGATATTATATAAGTATTACATCATCGGCCTTCAACCGATAATGCAATACTGGGGGGGACATGTTGACGTATGTGTCCGAACGGCCTGTCTCGACCGGCCGTCCGGACGACATCGATCCGTCCGGACATACCGTAAGGCACGCGACTCATTCGGCCAATATCACTGTGAGTAATAGGACAGGTGGCGTTTACCTTTTGACAGATGGCAGCTGCAGACACCGCCGCCGCCGCCCCAGGATTTACGGGATTATGTCGGGGACATGTCTCCTGGAAATCCGCCGCCGCCCATTCCAGGTATCGAGGTCGAGTACTATAAATACTCGACTCATTTACTGCTCTCAACTAACACTTTTACCTGCATTAATTCCTCACTACAGTTGATAGCCCTTTCGGAACATAAGATACTTACTCTCACACCGGAGGTGGGTCCTGGGATTACACCCGGGGCAAGCCTAACGTGTGCTGTTGTGTGCAGATACCCGGAAGACCCCAGATAGCCGAAGGGATCAGCACCCAAGCCTACCGGAAGAACCCTAGTTGAGTTCAACCGGCAGACCCTCTTTATTTGTCTGAAGTGGTTGCAAGAAATTGCTTCAACAGTAAGCACCAAGAACTTTAAATTCTCAACATCAGGAAAATCACCTGGTGGCAGATAAAACTCCCTTTGGACCTACATTTTTCAAACATTTGAAAAGAAGCTTTAAGACCATTTTCAAGTTTCAACCATTCAATTTTTTTTATTCAAGTTGCACACAAAATTGAAAATATGATCCTGCATTTCATTAAGTGGTCAAACCACAATTGATGGAGAAATCTTGGGTGGCTCTACCAGCCTGGTAAAAGAATCAGGTAACTTGTATGTGGGTTGATACATTTTTATTGTAAAATTTGTTTTTTATCCCACATAGATCACAGAAGATATTATGTTATTCGAATGAATATTGCAACAACTTTCTCCTTGGGTAAAGATATCGCAACAACTTTTAAAAAGTCATTGTAAATGGATGAATGTGTGCCAATTTCGTGGACATGCAAGGATACGGTGAACATTGCTCTTCGAAGTGGTCATGGGCGGATGTAGATTGCCATGATTGCATTGTTACAAAAGATTGCATAAACAAGGTATATGAACCACGTATTCGGCGTTGAGCATTCACTACAAATGCCTACTACTATTCACACATTAGTCTTTTTTCTTATTGACTTTTATCTTGTTATTGTTTCACTATCACTATTAACTGCAGTTTCTTCACTGAAATATACTTTACACACAATTTTATAAATAAATGATAAAAGAATAGATAAAGAATTTCGGAGTCCCAACCACTTTCCTCTTCTTTGACGTTGATCGGTTTATTATGATGTCGACTCAATGCTTACACCAAGCATTCCACGACAATATACTTGCTCTTATGCCTGATTCGTATTGCACAATCATATATCACCTATAAAACTTAATTATACCTTGCATAGTTGCACTTATCATAAAAGAAAGAGTAAACTGCAAAAATCATCCCTGAGGTTTGTGTAATTTCGTAAGAATCATCCCTATCTCAAACGTTTAGCATTAAACATCCCCAAGTCCACAAACGTTTGGCATTAATCATCCCTGAGCACTAACGTCGTTAGTTTTACCCGTTAAGTGTTAAAATAATATTTGCTCGTTAGTCCCTCCGTTAATATTTTTTGCACCGTTAGTCCTCATTTTTTAAAATGAATTAAAAAGGGCAGCATAGGCACGAACTCGGGTTAAACTCGTTTTTATCCGTTTTCTATTTAACCTTTTTTATGGCTTAAACTCGTTTTTATCCGTTTTCGTCTGTTTTTTTACGTTTTCGTCTGTTTTTATACGTTTTCGTCCGTTTTTTAACGTTTTCGTCCGTTTTTATAGGTTTTCGCCCGTTTTTTTTTACATTTTCGGCTGTTTTTTACGTTTTTGTTGTTTTTTACGTTCTCGTCCGTTTTTTTTCGTTTTCGTCCGTTTTTTACGTTTTCATCCGTTTTTACACGTTTTTGTCCGTTTTTAACGTTTTCGTCCGTTTTTAAATGTTTTCGCCCGTTTTTATACATTTTCGTCCGTTTTTTTACGTTCTCGTCAGTTTTTTTTCGTTCTCGTCCGTTTTTTTTCGTTTTCGTCCGTTTTTTTTACTTTTTGTCTATTTTTTTTACGTTTTTGTCCGTTTTTACATAAAAAAAAGGGACAAAAAAGTTAAAAAAACAGACGAAAACATAAAAAAACGGACGAAACGTATAAAAACAGACGAAATTGGACAAAAACGTAAAAAACCATACGAAAACAAAAAAAAAACGGACCAGAACGTAAAAAAGGGACAAAAACTTAAAAAAAACTGACGAAAATGTATAAAAACGGGCAAAAACCTATAAAAACGGACGAAAACGTAAAAAAACGGACAAAAACGTAAAAAAACGGACGAAAACGTATAAAAACAGACGAAAACGTAAAAAAACGGACGAATATTATTTTTGCTGCCCTTTTTAATTCATTTTAAAAAATGAGGACTAACGGTGCAAAAAATATTAACGGAGGGACTAACGGGAAAATATTATTTTAACACTTAACGGGTAAAACTAACGACGTTAGTGCTCAGGGATGATTAATGCCAAACGTTTGTGGACTTGGGGATGTTTAATGCTAAACGTTTGAGATAGGGATGATTCTTGCGAAATTACACAAACCACAGGGATGATTTTTGCAGTTTACTCTAAAAGAAAAGATAAAACAATAAAGACATGTATCCCACACGTAGTAATCGCATTTAGAAAAAGGAATTGCAAATCTAAAAAATTACATCATGCTTAGATTTTGTTTTGGACATAGTCATGATTGCATTATTACAAAATAGTACACGTCGAATTTTTATAACTTGACCTATAAAAAACAGATTATAAAAGAAACATGAAATGACAACTACATACCACTAATGTGTAATATCATCGGTCAATTTTCATATAGTTAAGTTTGCATGGTTTTGGTTTTTATAGGTTCTATTTTAATAAATAAAAATTAAAATATTTATACCTAAATATAAACTTCCTTTTGATACCCAAAACACGAAGCTATGGGGGTGTTTGATTTAGACTTAATTGACTTAATATGAAAAAAACTGAATTAATTAAGTCATATGAAAACTGTTTGTTTGTGACTTAATAGAGAAAGATGACCGAAAATATTAAGTAATAAAGCTGAGCTTGTCTGTATTAAGTCATCTCTTAATTAAACATGACTTAATAAAAAATTTAACAAACAAGCCCTATGTCTTGTCCGCTTGGGTTATTCATCATGTTTGGACCAAAGTAAAATTGAAAAAATCGTAAAAGTAATGGAACCTACATTTATTTATTCATGTTTAATTCAATATTGTTTTGGTTTTAAATAAAATCGTAAGCCAGAAGGTTTTTGTTTTAAAGTTGAAAAGTTATCCTAGAATAAAGATTAACAAGTTCAAATGTAAAAAAGTAGCATAGTTTGAGTTTTGAATGGAGGTGAAACAATAATAACTAGCAATAACGTAAAAAAAGCATTATAGTTGTCAAAAAATCATTTTTATATTAGTGAACTAAAAAAAAAAATACTCTTGTTAAAACTAATGTTGATATTTTTTGTGAGTTATAAAGACAAAAAAATATTATATGATGACCATTTTACTTGTGGATTTTTAAAAATTGTATCCATCGTCCCTTACGGTAAATTACATAAATGGTCCTTGTATTTTAGTGAAAATTGCATCCACAGTCCCTAATATATTTTTTTTGGATCCGTTACTCTTTTATATACGTTTTTTCTACATTTTAATCTACGTTTTAGTCTGTTTTTATACATTTTGACCCGTTTTCGTTTGTTTTTCTTACGTTTTCGTCCGATTTTTTTTTCGATTTTTTTTCAACTTTTTTTTCGGCACATGTGAAATTTTTTTTTCGAATTTTTTTTATTGAAAACTTTTTTTTCGTAACATGTGATTTTTTTTTGTCACAAGTGAAATTTTTTTATTTGAAAAAAATTTTATTAGAAAATATTACGAAAAAAAAAAAAAAAAAATTCACATGTCAGGAAAAAAAATTATTTAAGAAAACAAAATTTTGAGAAAAAAATTACGAAAAAAAAATTGAATTAGAATTTCGAAAAAGAAAATTTGGAAAAAAAAATTCGGAAAAAAAAGTACTGTGTATGCAATTTTCTCCAAACGGCAGGGACCATTTATGTAATTTAGCCTAGGGACGGTGGTTGCAATTTTCGTAAATTCACAGTGATCATTATGTAATTTGAAAGGGTAAAATGGTCATATTACTTACATAAAGACAAAAGTGTCAACATTAGTATTAACAAAAGTTTTTTTTTTTTTTTTTTTAGTTCGCTACTATGAAGATGATTTTTTAACAAATATAATGTTTTTTTTTATTGTTTTTTCCCTAACAAAAAGTTATATGTGTTAATAATACAATTTGTTTGTATCCCACATTGGTCCCAGAACCAAAATGAACCAAGCTTATATAATAAGGTTTATACTACTTGTTCTAGTTGACATTTGTATTATGTTATCATGTGCAACATGAAAGTCAATTTAAATAAATTGTCAGTCATATTGTTCAGGATAATTTGTATATAATGTTAACTTTTTATGTTTTTCTTACCAACTCTTTTTAACAAAAAGATTTTTTTAACTATAGGGTTTCAAAGTACACAACTTTTACATGTACAAATTTTAACAAATATTGACAAATATGCAATTCAATTTTGGCTTCAATTGGCCACTAGGATGACTCAGTTTGCCACATAGGCAAAATGAAGCTCTCTTATCGGTCTAATTGAGTTTTTCAAACATGTTTTTTCAAGACCATGAAATGGTCGATTTTCTTTACGGTATTAAATATTTGTAGAAATTATACATCGAACTATCCATACAAAGTAGTTTTTTAGAAAAGGAAAAATATATATATATATCCAACGTTCGACGTATACTATCCATAGTTGCCACTTTTTCTAATTATGTGTCGTGTACTAATTTTTTTTTTTGCTTGGTGTATCATACTTTTAAATTTCGTCTTTTTGGTGTATCATATTCCAGTTGTGTGTATCATTTGACCATTTTACCCCTACCATTTACACACTCTCATTAATTGGGGTATGGGTAAAATGGTCAAAATAATATACACAACTGAAATATGATACACAAACAAGACGAAGTTCAAAAGTATGATACGGCAAAAAAAAAAAAAAAAAAACCAACAATTATTCCATTCACTACACAAAATTAGAGAAAGTGACAAGTAAGAACAAATCCTTTTTTATAATGTTATAGCAATTCTTTTGTTTGTTTGTTTGTTTTTGGTTTTTATAGGTTTTATTTTTATAAATAAAAATATTTATACACCTATATAAACTTCCTTTTAATATATGTAATTGCATTTTTTTCATTGTATTATGCAATCTTACTAGTATCAACACAGGTGAAACAAAGTTATATTCATTCATAAATTTATAGGAGGTTACTTTTTAGCAAGGATTGAACATGAACTTACATCTTGAGCAGAAGCAAAAATTGCAAAACGAGTTCAAGGATCTCTTAATCTCGTATGTAAGCTATATGGAGTTTTTGATTGGATTTTTGAACTACATGACGAATTTAACAACCATGTCATCGATCAATTTCCATTAGAAAACATGTACTTGTCGAAAATGACAGTTATATAATTACATTTTAATCACGTTATTGTTGTTGTGTGATCCTCCAATAAGATGTGATATGCACTTATCAATGGGTAATTAACGTCATTTGACACATCAAATGTCTATCTAGCATCATACCAAGACCAAGTCAATCATGTTGGACATCATTAGTATGGGAGTTGGGTGATCTAGTGGTTGCGGTCAAACCATGATTGATGGAGAAGCGCAATATAGCTTTACCAGGTAATTAAGATCGTTTATTTTGGCCCCTCCGTCAAAGTCATTCAAGCTCTGTCCCTATTTGTACCAAATTAAAGTTAGTAAAATGATGATAATCGAACCTAGCTTTGGTTATTCATCATGTTCTACTGGTATTATTTAAATCAAACTATAAGCCTAAAAAGTTTTTCCAGTTGAATATTAGTACCTAGAATAAAAATTTACAAGTTTCAAAAAAAAATGTAGCTAAGTTTGAGTTTTGATTGGAGGTAAACCAAGAACAACCAGTAAAAAAAAAGAAGCAGCAAACAACTTGTACGAGAATTCATACTTTTTTATTACCAAAATTGCTTTGTATCCCACATAGGTCGTAGAAGGAAAAAGTTCCTAGCTTAAATATTAAGTTTTATACTATTATTCAAGTTGATATTGATATATTATGCTATTGTGTGTGGCATGCCAATGAGTTAGTGTGGTGTCCTAATGATTCCTAAAACTTGATTGTGATATCCACACACAATAACTTGTATACATTGTTAATTTTTTTAGATGTTGACTTTTTATATCTTTCTAATTGCATTTTTCTAATTTATATCAAAGTGTTAGATCATCTCATACTTGCTTTCATTAAGTAAATAGATAAATATATGCCAATTTCGTGGATAATGAGATAATGAAATGATAAATATAGGCCAATCACATGCCACTAATATGTAACATCATCAGTCAATTTTGTTAAAGTTATAGCAATTCTTTAATGTGCTTGATAGTACTGTAAAAACTCTAAGCACATTAAGTGTTGGCTCATAACCATAAGCTTTGCATACAACAATGTAAGTGGTTAGTTTCGCTAAACCAAAAGGATTCAACCTGGAGATATGTACTTGATAGTACTGTAAAAACTCTAGGATTAGAGGATGAATGGGAACCCTAAAGTTGGATTCTGTAAATGCATGAACATAGAGCCCAACATACCCAACCGGAGCGTCAAAAATATTTTGGTCTTTGTTCGGAAGAATCACTTTGAACTCTTTAGGTATGGGGTATTTCCCAAGAAATTCCGTCAAATCCTGTTTTGATAAGATACATTTTTGTTGCCTAATGATTCTCTTTGCTGCCATACTCATCTTGTAATTAGAAACAATGAGTTTTGGAGAAGAGAGTTACCTTTAAGCTCAACCGAAGCACGAAGCACAGTGTTGTGTATGTGTATTTTGGGCGCAAAAGAAAAAGTGATCTAGGGTTAGGATTATGAAGGGTTTATGTATATCCTTTGTAGCTCTATCCTAGCCATCCACGTGCAGGTATAATCCGAGACATACACGGACTCTAAATTGTTCTTTAAATTTTGAAAAGATGTTTGTGGTTACCGAAATCCTAGCTGCTGTAGCATAGGGTGGTAGTTGCATATTTATTAGCCGCATTTATTGCGCAAAGTCTGTTTAAGCACTTATCCTTCCTCGTACGAATTTGTGAAGAAAGGGATAGAGTGTAGCATGTTTTTCGAGTCGAATGCAATTCATACTCGTACGTATATATCACTTTCGACTGGGGGGCTTGATGATGTACCCTCCTAATGGGTCGAAGGACTCCCCTTCGAGCCTGTGCGAAGCCCTCTCTTCGGAGGCCCAGTTTTTTTTTTTTTTTTTTTTTTTTTTTTCGTTGAAAATTATCACCTAGAATAATGATTAACAAGTTCCATATGAAAAAAATTAGCATAGTTTGAGTACTGAATGGAGGTGAAACAAGAATAACTAACAACAAAAAGAAGTTATATGTATTGATTTTTATCATACAATTTCTTTGTATCCCACATTGGTCCCTGAACCAAAATGATCCAAGCTTATATAATAAGGTTTATCCTATTACATGTAAGGTTGACATTTGTGTTATGTTATTCTGTGGTTCGTGTTGTAGACTTCTAATATCAAGCTGTACAGCATAATTTGTATATATTGTTAACTTTTTATGTTTGTCTTAGAAACCTTTTATCAAAAAGATCTTTTTACGTATAGAGTTTCGAAGTAGGCAACTTTTACATGTACAAATATTGACAAAAATGCAATTTAATTTTGGCTTCAATTGGCCACTAGGATGACTCAATTTTTTGCCACGTAGAGGTTACTTTTTATGCAATCCTCCTAGAGTACTAGTACCAACAGAGGTGAGGTGAGACAATGTTATATTCATTCAGAAATTTTTAGGAGGTTACTTTTTAGCAATGATTGAACATCAACTTACATCTTGAGCGGAAGCAAAAAATGCGACCTTGTCATCGATCAATTTCCATTAGAAAACATGTAATTTTCGAAAATAACACTTATACAATTACATTGTAATTAATCACGTTATTCTTCTTGTTGATCCTCCAATAAGATGTGATATGCATTGATCAACGGACAACGGGTAACGTCATTTGACACATCAAATGTCTATGTAGCATTACACCAAGACCAAGTCAATCATGTTGGACATCATTTGTATGGGAGTTAAGTTGGGTGATCGACTCGTTGCGGTCAAACAATCATCGATGTAGAAACATTATTTAGCTTTACCAGGTACCCAAGACTGTATACCGTCAAAATGAAATGACATTATTTTGGCCCCTCAGTCTAAGTGTTCAAGCTCCGTCCCTATTTGCACCAAATTAAAGTTAGTAAAATGATGATAATTGAACCTAGCGTTGGTCATTCATCATGTTCTACTGGTATTATTTAAATCACACTACTAGTATAAGCCAAAAGAGTCTTTTTCAGTTAAACTTCCGTCTAGAGTTAACTTGGATAGGAAGGGTATTGATGTGGGTTCGATTTTATGCCCTTTATGCATGGATGACGTTGAAACCGTTGACCATATTTTCTTCTCTTGTAATATGGCGAAGGACTTACGGGGTTTGTATGCCAAATGGTGGGAGCTTGACATCCCAGTTTGCGCTAATATAGAGGAATGGTTTGCGTGGATAGAAAAAAAGAAAAAAAAAGAAAAAAAAAAAAAGAAAAAAAAAAAAAAAAGAAGATTTTTCAGTTGAATATTAGTTTTGATTGGAGGTAAACCAAGAACAACCAGTAAAAAAGAAGAAGCAGCAAACAACTTGTACGAGAATTCATACTTTTTTATTTACCAAAATTGCTTTGTATCCCACATAGGTCATTGAAGAGAAAAGTTCCTAGCTTAAATATTAAGTTTTATACTATTTTTGCAAGTTGATATTGATATATTATGCTATTCTGTGTGGCATCTCAATGAGTTAGTGTGAAACTCATCAGTTATGTCCGGCAGAATAACTTGTATACATTATTCATTTTTTTAGATGTTGGACTTTTTATATCTTTGTAATTACATTTTTCTGATTTATTTCAAGTGTTAGATCATCTCATACTTGCTTTCATTAAGTAAATAGATAAATATACGCCAATTTCGTGGATAATGAGATAATGAAATGATAAATATATGCCAATCACATGCCACTAATGTGTAACATCCTCAGTCAATTTTGCTAAAGTTATAGCAATTCTTTAATTTGCCTGTCAAAAATTACATTACAATTACATAAAGAGTTACCTTGTGGTTACATTATTGTTGTTGTATGATCTTCCACTAAGATATATAGAATCCACTGATCAATGGGCAACATCGTTTTAGTAGAATACAGATCAAATGTCTATCTAGCATCATACCAAGGCCTAGTTTAATATCATTTCGTATGAGAGTTGGGTGATAGGCCCGGTTGCGGTCAAACCACCGTTGATGGAGACACGTTAAGTAGCTCTACCGCGAAACCAAGACCATATATCGTCAAAAAGAGACAAAAATTCAATGCAGCGTGCAGTTGATGTGCCAAAGTTGGATATATTCAGAATAGAGACGAGGGTGGATTATGTACCTAGACTAGAAATCGTCTTTTCTATTTTGGAGGTTAATGGTTTTGTCGTGAAATAGAAAAAATATACTGTATGAAAGAAAATAAATAGTACGAATTAGTATAAGAAAGCTATGTCTTGTCTACTTGGGTTATCCATTGTGTTTAAACCAAATTAAGTTTTTGAAAATATCAATAATAGAACATAGATTTTGTCATTCATCATGGTATCTATTAATGTCTGGACGGTAAGCCGTCAATATTACCACCCGAGAATAAAGATTTACAAGTTTAAATAAAAAGTTATAACTTTGAGTGTTGAACGGACATAAACTAAGAGCTAGCATAAAAAGAATCAGAAAACTTGTGTTGATGCTTCTTTGTTATAGAAATTGTTCTCCATCCCACATAGGTCACAGAAGAAAAATATTACTAGTATATATGGCAAGGTTTATGTGAAATTTGCAGTTTGGGATTAATTCATAAGTACTCCTATTTTTTAAGTTTTTCAAGAGATCAGGAAGGTCATATCCGAGGATGTCATCCACAGCTTGGATCATCTTTGGCTTCAGTTTCTCAAACTTATCGATGTTGTAAGCACCAAGAACTTGCCTAAATTCTCCACATCAGGAAAATCACCTGGTGGCAGATGAAACTCCCTTTGGACCTACATTTTTCAAACATTTGAAAAGAAGCTTTAAAGACCATTTTCAAGTTTCAACCATTCAAATTTTTTTATTCAAGTTGCACACAAAATTGAAAATATGATCCTGCATTTCATTAAGTGTTCAAACCACAATTGATGGAGAAATCTTGGGTGGGTCTACCAGCCTGGTAAATTTCATTAGGTAACCCTGATAAATTTCTATTGCATCCAGCCCATTAAAACTTAGGGAATATCCAGCCCATTAGTCTACTTAAAACATTCTATCGCTATGAAGTAACCCAAAACCAATCAAAATAATCACGGCCCAATTAAAAACTCACATTGCCATTTGTTAGTTACATGTATTGTAAAATTTTTATTGTAAAACAAGTATGGCGGCGGCCGGCCGCGTTGCGGCCTGGCGGGTTTTTTGCGGGTTTTGTTGGGAAAACTATTTCGTTAATAATGGTGCAATAATCTGAGGAGGGAAAATTATTAATGGCTAAAGTTTCATAATTTTTCGATGCCATAGACAAATATATTGAGTTGGATAAAGTATTGCATATTTATACTCGTTTTTGTTGGGAGAATTATTTCGTTAATAATGGCGCAAGTTTCATAATTTTTCGAGGCCGTTTGGCACGAAAAATAATATAAACAAAAGCAAAGACAAATACATTGATTTCAATAAAGTATTGCATATTTATACTCGTTTTGTTGAGAAAATTATTTCGTTAATAATGGCTCAAGTTTCATAATTTTTCTAGGCCGTTTGGTACGGAAAATATTAAAAAGAAAAAAAAAATAAAAAATTAAAAAAAAAAAAAAAAAAAAGTGGGCCGGGTACTGTAGCGGGCCACTGTAGCAGCCCGCTAATTTTGGCGGGAAAATGGGAGGTCAAAACAACCTAATTTTTCGAGGCCATAGACAAATATATTGAGTTGGATAAAGTATTGCATATTTATACTCGTTTTTGTTGGGAGAATTATTTCGTTAATAATGGCGCAAGTTTCATAATTTTTCGAGGCCGTTTGGCACGAAAAATAATATAAACAAAAGTAAAGACAAATACATTGATTTCAATAAAGTATCGCATATTTATACTCGTTTTGTTGAGAAAATTATTTCGTTAATAATGGCTCAAGTTTCATAATTTTTCTAGGCCGTTTGGTACGAAAAAAAAAAAAAAAAAAAAAGTGGGCCGGGTACTGTAGCGGGCCACTGTAGCAGCTCGCTAATTTTGGCGGGAAAATGGGAGGGCAAAACGACCGCGTTTTGATGCTCCTTTAATATATACTTATAATTTGCTTTTTATCCCACATAGATCACAGAAGATATTATGTTATTCGAATGAATATTGCAACAACTTTCTCCTTGGGTAAAGATATCGCAACAACTTTTAAAAAGTCATTGTAAATGGATGAATGTGTGCCAATTTCGTGGACATGCAAGGATATGGTGAACATTGCTCTTCGAAGTGGTCATGGGCGGATGTAGATTGCCATGATTGCATTGTTACAAAAGATTGCATAAACAAGGTATATGAACCACGTATTCGGCGTTGAGCATTCACTACAAATGCCTACTACTATTCACACATTAGTCTTTTTTCTTATCGACTTTTATCTTGTTATTGTTTCACTATCACTATTAACTGCAGTTTCTTCACTGAAATATACTTTACACACAATTTTTTCTTATTGACGTTGATCGGTTTATTATGATGTCGACTCAATGCTTACACCAAGCATTCCACGACAATATACTTGCTCTTATGCCTGATTCGTATTGCACAATCATATATCACCTATAAAACTTAATTATATCTTTGCATAGTTGCCACTTATCATAAAAGAAAAGATAAAACAATAAAGACATGTATCCCACACATAGTAATCGCATTTAGAAAAAGGAAATACAAATCTAAAAAATTACATCATGCTTAGATTTTGTTTTGGACATAGTCATGATTGCATTATTACAAAATAGTACACGTCGAATTTTTATAACTTGACCAATAAAAACAGATTATAAAAGAAAACATGAAATGACAACTACATACCACTAATGTGTAATATCATCGGTCAATTTTCATATAGTTAAGTTTGCATGGTTTTGGTTTTTATAGGTTCTATTTTAATAAATAAAAATTAAAATATTTATTCCTAAATATAAACTTCCTTTTGATACCCAAAACACGAAGCTATGTCTTGTCCGCTTGGGTTATTCATCATGTTTGGACCAAATTAAAATTGAAAAAATCGTAAAAGTAATGGAACCTACATTTATATATTCATGTGTAATTCAATATTGTTTTGGTTTAAAATAAAATCGTAAGCCAGAGGGTTTTTGTTTTAAAGTTGAAAAGTTATCCTAGAATAAAGATTAACATGTTCAAATGTAAAAAAGTAACATAGTTTGAGTTTTGAATGGAGGTGAAACAATAATAACTAGCAATAACATAAAAAAACATTATAATTGTCAAAATATCATTTTTATAGTAGCTAACTAAAAAAAATACTCTTGTTAACACTAATGTTGATATTTTTGGTGAGTTATAAAGACAAAAAAATATTATGTGATTACCATTTTACCCGTGGATTTTTGAAAATTGCATCAATCGTCCCTTAGGGTAAATTACATAAATGGTCCCTGTGTTTTAGTGAAAATTGCATCCACAGTCCCTAATATATATTTTTTGGATCCGTTACGATTTTATATACGTTTTTTCTACGTTTTAATTTACGTTTTAGTCTGTTTTTATACGTTTTCACCCGTTTTCATTTGTTTTTCTTACATTTTCGTCCGATTTTTTTTTTTATTTTTTTTCAACTTTTTTTTTCGGCACATGTGTTTTTTTTTTTTTTCAAAATTTTTTTATTGATTTTTTTTTTTGTCATAAGTGAAATTTTTTTATATGAAACAAAATTTATTAGAAAATATTATGATTTTTTTTTCACATGTCACGAAAAAAAATTATAAAAAAATTATTTCAGAAAACAAAATTTCAATTCAAGAAAAAAATTACGAAAAAAAAAATTGAAAAAGAATTTCTAAAAAGAAAATTTGGAAAAAAAAAGTACGGTGGATGCAATTTTCTCCAAATGGCAGGGATCATTAATGTAATTTAGCCTATGGACGGTGGTTACAATTTTCGCAAATTCACAGTGATCATTATGTAGCTTGAAAGGGTAAAATTGTCATATTACTTACATAAAGATAAAAGTGTCAACATTAGTGTTCACAAAAGTATTTGTTTTAGTTCGCTACTATGAAGATGATTTTTTAATAAATATAATGTTTTTTTATTATTTTTTCCCTAACAAAAAGTTATATGTGTTAATAACTTTATCATACAATTTCTTTGTATCCCACATTGGTCCCAGAACCAAAATGAACCAAGCTTATATAATAAGGTTTATACTACTTGTACTTGTTGACATTTGTATTATGTTATCATGTGCAACATGAAAGTCAATTTAAATAAATTGACTGTCATATTGTTCAGGATAATTTGTATATAATGTTAACTTTTTATGTTTTTCTTACTAACTCTTTTTAACAAAAAGATTTTTTTAACTATAGGGTTTCAAAGTACACAACTTTTACATGTACAAATTTTAACAAATATTGACAAATATGCAATTCAATTTTGGCTTCAATTGGCCACTAGGATGACTCAGTTTGCCACATTGGCAAAATGAAGCTCTCTTATCGGTCTAATTGAGTTTTTCAAACATGTTTTTTCAAGACCATGAAATGGTCAATTTTCTTTATGGTATTAAATATTTGTAGAAATTATACATCGAACCATCCATACAAAGTAGTTTTTTAGAAACGAAAAAAAATAAAATAATAATAAATAAATAAATAAAAAAAAAATTATCCAACGTTCGACGTATACTATACATAGTTGCCACTTTTTCTAATTATGTGTCGTGTACAATTTTTTTTTTTTTTTTTGCTTGGTGTATCGTACTTTTAAATTTCGTTTTTTTTGGTATATCATATTCCAGTTGTGTGTATCATTTGACCATTTTACCCCTACCATTTACACACTCTCATTAATTGGGGTATGGGTAAAATGGTTAAAATAATACACACAACTGAAATATGATACACAGACAAGACGAATTTCAAAAAGATGATACGGCAAAAAAAAAAAAAAAAATTATTCCATTCACTACACAAAATTAGAGAAAGTGACAAGTAAGAACAAATCCTTTTTTATAATGTTATAGCAATTCTTTTGTTTGTTTGTTTGTTTTTGGTTTTTATAGGTTTTATTTTTATAAATAAAAATATTTATACACCTATATAAACTTCCTTTTAATATATGTAATTGCATTTTTTTTCATTGTATTATGCAATCTTACTAGTATCAACACAGGTGAAACAAAGTTATATTCATTCATAAATTTATAGGAGGTTACTTTTTAGCAAGGATTGAACATGAACTTAC
>CP139509.1:151846309-152037536 GCA_021014915.2 Artemisia tridentata subsp. tridentata
CCACCTATGTCACCTATTACAGTAGGTAACCCAGATTCCCCATTGCCAGAAGACCCGTCTGTTTTAGCTAAACGGGCACATATCTCACCACCACACCCGGAGAACCGACCAGTTTCTCCCACATACACCCCACTTACTGACGACCTGTACATGCAGACTCGACAATGGTTACCAGCAGAAGAGTCAGATACACCTTTACCTACTCCACCACCCCTACCTGCACCAGTAGCCCAGTACAGACGAGTCAGGATTTTAGAACCATATGAGCCCGAACCATTCATCACACCATTTAGGAGTCACCCCAAAGGTTGCATTAGGATGCATACACCTCGCTTGAGGGTACGCCTACCTATTGTGCCGATTATACCACCATTTCCACCCTACTCCCCTACTTCACCCCTAGATATGATCGGGATGACACCCCCATCATCACTCGACCACCTATTCAACCAACTCACCCAGACTTACCCATTTACACCCCACCAGCGGGAGCCGACACCAGAGGAGGATTTACCCTCTTCGAGCCGGGCTCGTACAGCAGGTCCCTGTCATCCATCTTCACCATCATTACCATTTCCACCCGGTTTCACTCCTCCAGCTCGAGTCTTCGAGACTAGAGAGAGCTCACGGGAAGCAGTAGCCCGCACACCTACCCCATCCTCCATCATGACGCGTCTGGAGCGTCATGAGAGGCAGATAGATACTCTCCTAGGTATAGCTGACAGGACACCGCTGGACCGCCCCGAGACGGTCAACGACACTCTACATAGCATCATATCCGACAGGATAGAGCTTCAGGATGGTCTGACTAGGATCTCACTATGGGAGGGACAGAGGCATATTATGGAAGCTTTGGAAGCACGCCTCCGAGCCGACACCTTAGAGAACCTCGTAGAAGACATGCATGTTCAACATCAGACTGACATACAGAGGCGCGTGATGTGTCGTTGCGGTTTAGCAGTTTTAATGCCTACTCAAGTTTTAAATTTATATTTAGCTGACTTATCAATAACACACACACTTAACGAGCAGTGTACCCGGTCAGTATGAAGATAATGGTAAGTAGAGTGTCGATCACTAAGAGTGGAACGTATTATCTAGTTATTCTAATCAGTATTTTAATATCCTAACGCAAGGGGGTTTCAGCCTGAGAGACTGGCACGATTTGTTGCAATTAAATGATAAAATAAACCACTAGGCACGAATCAGCAAGTAGCACACACGTACACAGATAGATACTAGAGACAATAAGAGGGCTGTCCTTATGATTAAGTAGATTGTCACTTGTTTTATTGATAGCTTTATATGAAGTGTATGTAATTAACCCTTTCTCGTTGGTCCTATTCTTATCGGCGAGTAAACCCTTAATGATTACTTATGTCTAAAAGTTATTCCTAAGTGATCAATTTAGAAACAACCGTGGGAGCCACATCTTGTCCCGCAGTCGGATGCCCGCAAGCCACTAATAAACACAGAGGTTATCAATGCACTAATAAGTAGTAACCAAAGACATCAACATATAAACTTTAATTGATGGGAAAGCAAGTATTAAAGGGAGTGCAATCTTTCGTTGTCACATTACACAAGCCACCAATCCTGATGAATTAAAGTTTGCTAACACAATAAAACAAAACTACTTAATGAATTAAATACATGCAGCACCTTCTTACAGCTCTTGTATCTTCGATTTGGGTGTGTCTTGTGCTGCCTCCTTGACTGAATTCGTCCTTTTGCTCTGCTGTCCGAACTTCGGTTTTAGGGTTTCGAACTCTTAACTCGTCTGGTCTACGGGGTATTTATAGTTTCTGTCAAAGGGAAGATGCGGCGCATCTACTTAAGTAGATGCGGCGCATGTACTTAACTTCGCGTGGGGTCCAAGATTATAATATTCAGGAATATTCGTACACCGCCAGAAGATGCGGCGTAACCCTTTATTAGATGCGGCGCATGTCCTCTTGTATCTTGGATCGTATCTGGTGATATCTTGATAGAGATGCGGCGCATGTTGAGAGTGAGATGCGGCGCATCTGGAGCAGAATTGACTTGATCTTGTCCATGTCAGTAGACTTCCACTTTATGCACGTTTTGCTCCATTATTAGTCCATAATCGCTAAGTTTCACCAAATGCTTGTTTTTACCTGAGAATTACAAAAGTAAACAATTAAGTATCAATCCTCATACATAATATAGTAAAACAAGTCAAATTAATAGGATAAATGATAGTAATAAAATGTACTTATTTGAGTTCATCAAATATCCCCCCACTTGAACTTTACTTGTCCCCAAGTAAACCTTAGAATTTCATTTATGAAAATGTATCCTAAAAGATGTTAGGATTTATTTTTATATTTAAGCATGTATTCATTTATTTCATAATCACACAACTAAACACTTAACGAATTAGAAGTAAAATAAAATAAGTCGATAAAAGCAAATCTAATCGTTTAACTGTCCAGTCGCGACGAATATTCTATCATAAGCTTGGCAAGTATACACATCTCCACCACTAAAGCTAAGGAATAACAAGTCTAAAGCGGTAAAAAGGGTTTTTAGGCTTAAGGGTTAATTATTCTTATTTACACTATCGATCTCAAATTCCAGAAAAGGCGACAAAATCACAAATACATGATCGAATCCACGAACACGATACTTGCAATTGCTCAAATCCTTAACTCGAATAGGCTAAAGATAGGTCCAAACTTCACCAATAATAATATATCAAAAAGGGCGACAAAATCATAAATACATAGCCGAATCCACGACTACGATACTTAAGATTGCTCAAATCCCTAATCTCAATAAATCAAAGGTTCGGTTGGATAAAGAACAATACAGGGTATGGATAATATTTGGGATATAAATTGGTGTAAAAATAAAAAATAAACAAAACAAAACAAATAAATTAAAATCCTAAGTGTGGTTAATCACTATCCCAACCATCCCATGAATAAGACTCATATCATTTAATAACTCACGCTTTAACACTTGAAACACACGCTTTAGGTAGACACGAATTATACTCAACAAAATCTTAATCAAAGAATAAACCTTAATCGGCATTCCCATAACTGCCAATTCCCATTCAATCCATAATACAACAAATAGTGGTGATATCGACCACTTACATAACTCTACATCGTTGGCTTAAATCAAACATCCAACTTTTCTTTCTTTTTCTTTTCTCATTTTTTCGATTTTTTTTTTTTTTTTTTTTTTTTTTTTTTTTTTTTTTTTTTTTTTTTTTTTTTGAAACATAAACATAGATGTGTAAAATTTCACCACATCACTACAACTTTCTTTCCGGATAATTTTTTTTTTCATACTTTTCATATTTTCAGAAATAACGGTAATAGTGAAAGTAGTAAACACACGAAAAATAAACTAAAAAATATACAATATTTACTTTCACTCCAATTTGCATTGTGCAATTTCCCGACCTAACCATAGATAATGAATTACGCACGCGAACACAGGTAATGTAAGGAAACACACTCTGCCTATAGCAATTAACCAACCACGGATTCTAATCTACAGGGTAGGCTAAGGTTTAAGGTGTAACGAAACATTTTAAACATAGGTGTAAGAAACGAAAGGAATGGCTCTGAGGGTTTTTCTAGGGGTATCTTACTCTAAAAATGAGAGTAACAAAAGGTTTTATACGGGGGTTAACTAACCAGTGTAGTTAGCTAATAACACATAACATATAAAGGCTATTTGGTGTAATCCTAGAATTTTACCAAGTTAGACAAGTCATTCCAATTATATAAATAATACTCATTATGGTGGTCTCGAATAGTATACAAGCCAAGTTCTAAAGTTTACAAGTCACCGGCACACTCATAGATTTGTGAATTTTGAAAAATCACAATTTTTGAAAATAACGTCTTGTGTGCAGTTATGCAACTTAGATCTTAAACAAAAACATGCTAAAATTTTTTTAAGTTTGATATATTAAGCACATTTTAAGCATAATTTTTGAAAAAGTTTAGGACAAGTAAGTGTTAAGTGTTCTAATTCTCCTATCCCCCCACTTAAGTTAAACAACGTCCTCGTTGTTTGTATAAAAGGTTAAAAACTGGAAATAAAAGAATTAGAACGGAAAAACTCCCCTGAGATTTGCTCGGTATGATCCTCCATTAGTATAAGAGCAAAAATCATCTTTCTTGTGGATTAGAACGTTAAAGCTTCATACTTGATTTATCCACAGGAAATCCAGGAAACTATAATACCACCAACACTTTAAAACACACCTAAGATAAGGAAGGTTCAACTTGCATAACACATTAGTAGTTAGGAAAAATAAAACTTAAAAATTAAAACTGAAAATCATCAGGTCAGTCGATGCGCCGTATCTTATTGAAGAAGATACGCCGTATCGAGCCTGGAATTAATACGGATCAGAATAAAGATGCGCCGCATCCTTAACCAGGGATGCGCCGCATTAAAATAAACTGATAAATAGTTTTAAAGTCGAAAAAATAAAAATGCAGAAAAATAAAATAAGATATGACCATTGCAGAGGATGCGTCGCATCTCAGGACTGAGATGCGCCGTATCTTCGTGCGGCCTGGACTGACTCGACACAGAAAACAGAATAATAAAAGATAAATCCGGGTTGTCTCCCGGTAAGCACTTGTCTTTATTCCAGAGTCTTCAAGTTAGACTCACATTCAGCTCTTCATTCCAATATGTCGGGTTCAAACTCCACCACCTCATTCTCATTATCCTCGATTCTATTATCAAAGTATTTCTTCACACGTTGCCCGTTCACTTTGAATATATAACCATTTTTATCGCATATTTCAATAGTTCCATATGGATACACTTTCTTGACAACGAATGGTCCCGTCCATCTTGATTTAAGTTTACCAGGATACATCTTTAATCTGGAATTAAATAGTAGCACTTTCTCTCCAATAGCAAACGTTTTGTCCCCACGTAACCTCGAGTCATGCCATCTTTTAGTTCTTTCTTTGAAGATCTTAGTATTTTTGTAGGCCTCATCTCTTAGTTCATAGAGTTCATTAAGTTCCATGAAACGGTTCTTCGTTGCAGCTTCCATATCCATATTACAATTTGTCAAAGCCCAATATGCACTTTGTTCAATTTCGACCGGTAGGTGGCATGCTTTTCCGTATACAAGACGAAATGGAGTGCATCCCGTTGGTGTCTTATAGGCTGTACGGAATGCCCATAAAGCATCATTTAACTTGTCAGACCACCCTTTAGGATTATACCCAGTCGTTTTTTCAAGAATTCGTTTTATAGCTCTATTGGTTACTTCAGTTTGACCATTTGATTGAGGATGGTATGCGGTGGAAACCCTATGATATACTCCATATTTTTGCAAGGCTTTTCCCAGATGGTGATTACAAAAGTGCGTTCCCCTATCACTAATTAATGCTTTAGGAATTCCAAATCTAGAGAACAAATTTTGCAAAAATTTAAGTACTACCTTGCTGTCGTTTGTTGGAGATGCTTGCGCTTCGACCCATTTTGATACGTAATCAACAGCGACTAAAATATATTTATTACCTTTAGATTCAGGAAACGGTCCCATGAAGTCTAATCCCCATATGTCGAAAAC
Source organism: Artemisia tridentata subsp. tridentata (assembly GCA_021014915.2). Taxonomy (NCBI): domain Eukaryota; kingdom Viridiplantae; phylum Streptophyta; class Magnoliopsida; order Asterales; family Asteraceae; genus Artemisia; species Artemisia tridentata. The sequence goes on from CP139509.1 coordinate 151,851,897, forward strand.
TTCACATACATGGATATAGTTTTGCGGCATTTCGTTCCTTGATGTAATATTTCCAGATCGTTGACACGCATCACATCCTTTTATATAATCTTTCGCATCCTCCAACATAGTGGGCCAATAAAATTCCGCATCCAGGATCTTTCTTCTTGTGATAACTGGACCGTGATGTCCCCCTGTTGGCCCTGAATGGCAATGTGCCAATATTGCAGGAATGTCATCACCATCTACGCATCTTCGTATAATATTGTCAGGACATAATTTAAAGGCATAAGGTTCATCCCAAATATACTCGCTAGAGCGAGTTATAAACCTCCTTTTCTCGTCGGATGTTAGCCCTTTTGGAATTTCATTTGCAACAATAAAGTTTATAAAATCGGCGTACCATGGTTCATTATTATTGCTCTTAATTCCTACCATCATAAGGTGTTCATCAGGGAAGTCATCAGCTATTTCCCTTTCGTCAAGCACCTCCACATTAGGGTTTTCAAGTCTAGATAAGTGGTCAGCAGCTAGATTTTCGGCACCCTTTTTATCTTTAATTTCGATATCGAATCCTTGGAGCAATAAAACCCACCTAATAAGCCTTGGCTTGGCATCCTGTTTGTTGAACAAATACTTCAAAGCAGAATGGTCAGTGTAAACCATAGTTTTTGACAATATAAGGTACGATCTAAATTTATCGAATGCAAAAACTACTGCTAAAAGTTCTTTTTCCGTGGTTGTGTAGTGTTCTTGGGCATTATTCAATGTTTTGCTAGCATAATAAATTGGCTTAAATTTCTTATCTATCTTTTGGCCAAGTACGGCTCCAACAGCATAATCACTAGCATCACACATTAGTTCAAAAGGCAGATTCCAATCTGGCGAAATTATAATGGGTGCAGAAGTTAGTTTTTCTTTAAGTATATTAAATGCCTTTTTGCAATCTTCAGAAAAATCAAACTTTGCATCCTTTAGCAATAATTGGGTCATAGGCCTAGATATTTTTGAAAAATCCTTTATGAATCTACGATAAAATCCAGCGTGCCCTAAAAAACTTCTAACGCCTTTTACGTTAGTGGGGTAAGGTAGTTTAGCAATTACATCAATTTTAGCTTTATTGACTTCTATACCTTTCCCAGAAATCTTATGTCCTAACACAATTCCCTCTCTAACCATAAAGTGACATTTTTCCCAATTAAGAACAAGGTTAGTTTCTTCACACCTAGCAAGCATTTTATCAAGTTTAAAGAGACAATCACTAAATGAGTTACCGAACACCGAGAAGTCGTCCATGAAGACTTCCATAAAGTCTTCTACCATATCATGGAAGATAGCCGTCATACAACGTTGGAAAGTAGCAGGGGCATTGCATAATCCGAACGGCATTCTCCTATAGGCGAAGGTTCCATAAGGGCAGGTGAAAGTCGTCTTCTCTTGATCCTCGGGGGCAATGGGTATTTGGAAGAAACCTGAAAAACCATCCAAAAAACAATAATAATCATATCCTGACAGTCTTTCTAACATTTGATCAATAAATGGAAGAGGGAAGTGATCTTTTCGCGTAGCATCATTGAGTTTGCGGTAGTCGATGCAAACTCTCCATCCGGTAACGGTTCTTGAAGGGATTAGCTCATTGTCGTCATTGAGTACTACCGTCATTCCTCCTTTTTTCGGCACAACGTGGATAGGACTGACCCACGAGCTGTCGGAAATTGGGTAGATAAGTCCGGAGTCAAGTAGCTTTACGATTTCATTTTTTACCACATCTTGGACTTTTGGATTCAAACGCCTTTGAGGTTGGATAGTTGGTTTGAATTCATCCTCCATAAGGATTTTATGTGTACAAAATGACGGGCTAATTCCCTTAATGTCAGACATACTCCATGCTAATGCTCCTCTTCGTTTATATAGTACCTGCAAAAGAGACTCTTTTTCTTTTGGCGTTAAGTCAGATGCAATAATAACGGGTGAATTAGTATTTCCGTTTAAATAAGCATATTCTAAAGTAGAAGGAAGATCCTTAAGCACAGGTTTAACATTATCAATTTCAGTAGCACTAGCGGAATAAACCTGTTCTTTAATTGTATCGCTGCTGTCATCAGATAGATGCGCCGCATCGAGGTTTTCGATGCGCCGCATCGCGTTACATACAGCAGAATCAGCAGCAAAATTATAATTAATAGTATTCTCATCAACTTGATCTTCTATAGCAATTGTGTTTTCTAAATTTTTAAGCAGAAAAGAATCAAGCAAATTATTTTTTAACAATCTCTGAGTAAATTGATTAATCGTGTCATCAGAAACATCGATGTTATAGCATTCATCATCATCGGAATTATCTTTACTCATAGATTGTTCCATGTTAAACTCAACCTCATCTTTTCCTATGGTAAGAGTTATTTTTTTATTAAAAACATCAATCATGGCCCTAGCAGTGGCTAAAAATGGTCTTCCTAATATTATAGGAGTTCTAGAATTTTCAGGCATATCAAGGATAACGAAGTCGATAGGTAATTCAAATTTATCAACTTTTATTAATATATTTTCCGCTATTCCTAATGGGTATTGTATGGACCTATCAGCTAGTTCTAAGCACATCCTAGTAGGTTTTGGTTCACCAAGACCTAATTTATCATACATAGAAGAGGGCATAAGACTTATACTAGCTCCTAGGTCGGCTAAGGCATTTTCAATATGCAAATTTTTAATTTGACAAGGAATAGTGAAACTCCCTGGATCTTTTTCTTTAGATGGAAGTTTGTTGAGCAATGCCGCTGAGCTTCTTTTCCCCATTGTTATGGTGCAAGCCTCTTCGAGTTTAGACTTGTTTGTAAGCAAGCTTTTCAGATATTTAGCATATTTCGGCATTTGCACTAGGGCTTCCATAAATGGTATGCTTAGCTGCAGCTGCTTGAGATTCTCCAGGAACTTCTTTTGATAGGCATCTTCTTTCTCTTTCCTCACCCTATGTGGGAAGGGTGGTGTTGATCGTTTAGGTTCAACAGAAGGTTCTCTTCTAATTACAGGTTCTGGATCAGTCTCATTTGGTTGCTCTTGCTCAGGTGGTAAAGAATCAGGGGAAATTTTATTTGTACCGTCATCCTCGGGTGTTTCTCCGATTTGAAAGGTTGACTTTCCGCCTCTAGTTGTAATTCCTTTCAGATCGTGCCTTACCAAAAGAACCTTGTTAAGTACTGTTGACAATTGGTGCACTTCAATTGCCAAACCATTGATCAAATTGTTTTGTTCCTTTAGTAATAGCTCATGACTGCCTTTGAATTCGGTGATAAAGTTCCTTGCCTCATGATATTCTTGTTCATTGGCTTGAGCGATTAGTAGTGCAAACTCTTCCATAGTAAGGTTTCTTTGGGGTCTTCCGAACCAGTTTGGGAAAATATCGAACATTGATCCTGAAAATTAAGAACAAGAAGATTTCAAAGTAAAAGCTTCCAAGTATAAGGGTAAGTCAGAATATTTTCCGTTCGGAAATTAGAAAAGAATAAGAGTTGCTGATATCTGCAGACGATGCGCCGTATCCAAAAAGTTGGATACGCCGTATCTTATAATCGTTAAAATTTAATCAGACTTTATTCAGAAAATAGATACGCCGCTTTAGAATTTAAGAATGCGCCGTATCGAATTAATTAATCAAAAATCAACTTATCTAATTAAAATTAAATGCGTCGCATTAACGAAAGTTAATGCGCCGTATTTTCGTTACGTTTAAAAATAAAAGATTTTTGATTCAGTAAGATGCGCCGTATCGACAGAGATCGATACGCCGTATCTGTTTAATAATTCGCAAACTGTTTTTAATTAAAATAATAGATACGCCGTATCTTCAAAAGAAGATGCGTCGTATGGCGTTAATGTTTTAGAAAAATTTTTATCAAAAACAGATACGCCGTATCTGCAAAAGCAGATGCGTCGTATTACTTTATCGCTTAGAAAAAATTTTCTTATTAAAAACAGATACGCCGTATCTTGGGGAAAAGATGCGTCGTATCGAATTAATTAAACGCGTTGTATATAAAAAAAAAATTAAACGCAATACGCCGTATCTGAGAAATCAGATGCGCCGTATCGTTTGATTTAGCACAGTACAACGATAGCAGAACAGAAAAATACGAAAAATAAAAACAAGAAATTAAACACACAAACAAAAATAAAACACACAAAAATAGCAAACAAATAACACAAAGCAAATAACACACAATACAACAAATATGCAAAATAGTACAATGATGCAATTAATCTAATAAAAAGAAAAACCTAATTAAAATACTAATAAAATTAACAGATAATAACAATTCACTCCCCGGCAGCGGCGCCAAAAACTTGATGCGCGTGATGTGTCGTTGCGGTTTAGCAGTTTTAATGCCTACTCAAGTTTTAAATTTATATTTAGCCGACTTATCAATAACACACACACTTAACGAGCAGTGTACCCGGTCAGTATGAAGATAATGGTAAGTAGAGTGTCGATCACTAAGAGTGGAACGTATTATCTAGTTATTCTAATCAGTATTTTAATATCCTAACGCAAGGGGGTTTCAGCCTGAGAGACTGGCACGATTTGTTGCAATTAAATGATAAAATAAACCACTAGGCACGAATCAGCAAGTAGCACACACGTACACAGATAGATACTAGAGACAATAAGAGGGCTGTCCTTATGATTAAGTAGATTGTCACTTGTTTTATTGATAGCTTTATATGAAGTGTATGTAATTAACCCTTTCTCGTTGGTCCTATTCTTATCGGCGAGTAAACCCTTAATGATTACTTATGTCTAAAAGTTATTCCTAAGTGATCAATTTAGAAACAACCGTGGGAGCCACATCTTGTCCCGCAGTCGGATGCCCGCAAGCCACTAATAAACACAGAGGTTATCAATGCACTAATAAGTAGTAACCAAAGACATCAACATATAAACTTTAATTGATGGGAAAGCAAGTATTAAAGGGAGTGCAATCTTTCGTTGTCACATTACACAAGCCACCAATCCTGATGAATTAAAGTTTGCTAACACAATAAAACAAAACTACTTAATGAATTAAATACATGCAGCACCTTCTTACAGCTCTTGTATCTTCGATTTGGGTGTGTCTTGTGCTGCCTCCTTGACTGAATTCGTCCTTTTGCTCTGCTGTCCGAACTTCGGTTTTAGGGTTTCGAACTCTTAACTCGTCTGGTCTACGGGGTATTTATAGTTTCTGTCAGAGGGAAGATGCGGCGCATCTACTTAAGTAGATGCGGCGCATGTACTTAACTTCGCGTGGGGTCCAAGATTATAATATTCAGGAATATTCGTACACCGCCAGAAGATGCGGCGTAACCCTTTATTAGATGCGGCGCATGTCCTCTTGTATCTTGGATCGTATCTGGTGATATCTTGATAGAGATGCGGCGCATGTTGAGAGTGAGATGCGGCGCATCTGGAGCAGAATTGACTTGATCTTGTCCATGTCAGTAGACTTCCACTTTATGCACGTTTTGCTCCATTATTAGTCCATAATCGCTAAGTTTCACCAAATGCTTGTTTTTACCTGAGAATTACAAAAGTAAACAATTAAGTATCAATCCTCATACATAATATAGTAAAACAAGTCAAATTAATAGGATAAATGATAGTAATAAAATGTACTTATTTGAGTTCATCACATACAGAGGCTCCTGGACCAGATTGCACAGCTTACAGGGCCCATGGACGAGACTTCTAGCAGCAAGACATAGTTTACATCTGTATAGTTTTGAGGCATCTTAGCTTGCCGCATGTGGCATTAATAAAGGACCTTGTAATCATTCTGTTATGTAACACAATTGATTCAAGTTATTAATATACGTTGTTGGGTATGATTTACTATATATTGATGTTGATTTATGCTATTGTGGTTGTCCATGTGTATTATGATTGTATTCAGACATGTCGTGATGTTACTTGTGATTGTTATGGTTCTTTAAATGATACAAATGGAATGTAATTACAAACTCATATTAAAGAAAAATTCAAAAGAAACTTGATGAATGAAGAGAAAGTTGCTGAACTTCAACTTTTGTAGATGATGAATCACTTTGTTTCCTTAGCAATCCTATACCAAGAATTGATCATTTACTTACGATAATACCCAACCATGTCGTGATTTTATGATTCTCCATTTGGTTGTAATTTCACATTGTGACAGTATTGTTAGGGATTGTATACAAATTCCCTATTACTCAATGTATTCTAACATGGTCATTACGTGGACTCTAAATCTGTGTTTTCTTGTGGTATTAACAGAAAAATGCCTCGCACAAGAAACCAGGAAACTGCCACTCCCGCAACAGCTATGACTCCTGAAGCTATCCAGAAACTGGTAGCTGATAGTGTTGCAGCAGCTCTAGAGACTCAAGCGGCTACCATGGTCCGCTCGAGCAACAACAACCGATCCACCGCTGAAAGCGATGCATCTGCATCTCGCAAGTGCACATACAAAGATTTCATAGGTTGCCAACCAACTTATTTCAAAGGTTTCGAAGGAGTCACCGAACTAGCTCAGTGGTTTGAGCGTACCGAAATGGTATTCATGCGGTGCAACTGTCCAGATAATAGCAAGGTTACCTTTGCTACGGGAACACTTCTGGAAGATGCCGCATCATAGTGGAACTCAACCGCCCAGACCATGGGTATGGAAGAAGCATATCGAATGTCCTGGATCGAACTAAAAACTAAAATGCTGAAGAAATACTGTCCCGAACAGAAATCAGGAAACTGGAGGAAGAATTCCACCAGTTAATTGTAAGGGGGAACGATTTGAGAACCTACAACCGAAGGTTCCAAGAACTGTCGGTACTATGTCCTACTATGGTGCCAGATAATGAAAGGGCACTGGAAAAGTACGTCAAGGGCTTGCCTCAAAGCATCGAGGGGAATGTCACCTCGTCAAAACTGACATCTCTTGAGGAAGCTATCACAATAGCTCAACGGTTATTGGAACGAGAAATCAGACGGAGTTCTACCTCCACAAACAATGATCACAAACGAAGTCTCGATAATCGTGGAACAACCACCCACAACAACAACAACAACCACAAAAACAACAGGAACCCCAACAACAACAACAATAACAACTACAAAAACAACTACCACAACAACAACAACAACAACAACAACAGGAACCCCAATAACAACTACAACAGCAACCGCAACCATAACTACCAATAGAACCGCAACAACCACCACAACCAACAAAATCGCCGACAAGAAGCTGCTAAAGCTTATGTTGCTACACCCACCAGAGAAAAAGCTTATACCGTAACCCAACCCCAGTGCAACCAATGTAAACTACATCATACTAGACCTTGTCGTGCAGTTTGACACAATTGCCGAAAGGTGGGTCACAAAACCACTGACTGCAGAGCCACGGGCGCAAATACACAGCCCATAACAGTAGTGTGCCACGGTTGTGGTGAAAAAGGACACTACAAGAACAACTGCCCGAAACAAAACCCGACCAACCTTCCTCGTGGGAGAGCATATGTGCTTGGTGACGGGAACGCACCACAGGAACCCGGCGTCGTCACGGGTACTTTCTTACTGAACCAATACAATGCTAAAATATTATTTGATTCTGGAGCTGATAACAGCTTTGTGTCTACCTCATTTGCTTCATTTCTTAATATTACCCACGTAGAACTAGACACTACATACGAAATCGAAATAGCTAACGGAAACCTCATAGGCACCAACAAAATGATCAAAGGTTGCACCCTAACACTGCTAAACAAACCTTTCCCCTATTGATCTCATACCTATCCAACTCGGTAGCTTTGATGTCGTTATCGGCATGGATTGGTTATCCAAACACCACGCCCGAATCATCTATGATGAAAAAGTCGTCCAAATCCCACTTAGTGGCGAAACTCTCATCGTTCGTGGCGATCACAACAAAACTTGACTCAACATCATCTCATATATCAAAACAATGAAGTACCTAAACAAAGGATGTCACGTATTTTTTATCTAAGTGACGGAGAATGAAACGAAGGAGAAACAACTCGAAGAAGTGCCTGTTGTCAAGGACTTTTTTGAAGTATTTCGAGAAGACTTGCCCGGTATTCCACCAGTTCGGCAAGTAGAATTTCAAATTGATTTAGTGCCTGGAGCAGCACCAGTTGCTAAAGCACCTTATCGGTTAGCACCTTCAGAAATGAAAGAACTGTCTGAGCAGTTGAAAGAGCTGTCAGATAAAGGTTTTATCAGACCAAGTTATCACCTTGGGGAGCACCGGTCCTATTTGTCAAAAAGAAGGACGGAACCTTCCGAATGTGTATTGATTACAGGGAACTGAACAAACTCACCGTAAAGAATCGATATCCATTGCCCCGGATTGACGATTTATTTGACCAGTTGCAAGGATCAAGTGTCTACTCGAAAATCGATCTGAGATTAGGGTATCATCAGCTACGAGTCAGAGAAGAAGATATTTCAAAAATAGCCTTCCAAACAAGCTACGTGCATTATGAATTTCAAGTAATGCCATTTGGTCTCACCAATGCACCCGCAGTGTTCATGGATTTAATGAACCGAGTATGCAAACCATACTTGGACAAATTCATGATTGTGTTCATCGATGACATCTTAATCTACTCACGCAACAAAGAGGAACATGCTGAACACTTGAGAACCATTTTGGAGTTGCTCAAGAATGAAAAGTTGTACGCAAAATTCTCTAAATGTGATTTTTGGATTTCCACGGTACAATTTCTTGGCCATATCATCAACAGTCAAGGTATCCACGTAGATCCTGCAAAGATTGAGGCAGTAAGAGGTTGGGCATCTCCCTACCACCCCAACTGAAATTCGTCAACTTCTAGGTCTCCCTGGTTATTACCGAAGGTTCATAGAAGACTTTTCAAAGATTGCAAAGCCTTTGACCGAATTAACCCAGAAAAACAAGAAGTATGTGGGAAACTAGAAGGGGGGTTGAATAGTTTACCGTTTTAAATTCTTTTAAAAATCTTGTTTTAAAAGTTGGCTATTGGAAACTTTGATTCGAACTCTATGTGTAATCAATCAACACCAATATGAACTACACACTTAACTAACTAATACAAATAATGAAAGTAAAGAGTAGAGTTGGTAAGATCAAACCTAGACAATGGATTTATAGTGGTTCGGCTACGAAGCTCTTCTACGCCCTACCCCACTCCCCGAGTACCACACTCGAGAGTTTCAAGCACTATGTCAACAACCTCCCTTCAGGCGGAGAAAACCGTACACGTCGCTTATCCTATTACCGACACTAAGCTAAATGTCGAGTGCTAATCTTAGCTAGCACCAATCTACCAAGGTCCACGTGACCAATCACACAAGCCCTAATGGCTACAAGAGATCACCACGATCTCAACACGATCACAAAGATCAACTCTCACTTCACTCTACTTAATCTAACTACTCTAGATCCTTTGATTACTCACACACAAGCCCGATGGCTTTAAGAGATCTTCACTATCTCTTAAGATCACAATGATCTTCACTCACACTCTCACAAAAGAAAGATAATATTGATGTATGCTAAGATAAAACAAGGATGTAACAGGTGTTACAAAATCTAACAACTACAACTCTTGTATCTTCTTGAATACCTTGAGTTCTTCTCTTGCTAATGAAGAGGAATGATAACACCTTGTATCAACTTGGACACTTGTGTTCTTCTCTTGATAATGAAGAGGAATGATAACACCTTGTATCAACTTGGATACTTGTGTTCTTCTCTTGCAAGTTAAGAGGAATGAAGAGGATCACTTGAAGGATGATTGGATCACTCTTGAACAAAAGAAAAACTAACCTAAATGATCTAAGAAAGAAAGTCTGAAGAGAGTATTCAACTCAGAAAGTTTTGTGTGTGTAAGGATGCCTAAAATCTGTGAAAGGGGTTGGTATTTATAGGCAAAGAAAATCTGAACGTTACAGAAAAATAGTACGGACGGCTCCACTAAACATGCCACGGCTCCACTAAATTTAGTGGAACCGTGGAGCCGTCCTAGACTAGGACGCTCCAAATTTTGTCTTTTCTGGTGAAAACTTATTTGGGGAAGGTTGGAGCTGATTTTGGGGGGAAAAATAGCTGTTGTGATTTTCAAACTTATTTTTCCATTAAAACATTTCTTAATATTTCAAAAATAATTTGTCATGTGTAGTTTTGAAAAAATGTTTTGTCCCATTAAAATGTGAAGTCTCAAAACACAAATTCACTTCTTTATCATTTGTCAAGTTGTAAATTTGTTCTAGAGTGATTTGCGTAGAAACGGGATCTTTCGATTAAAAACTTGTTTACGTTAATTTTAACGTAACGTGATTTCACATTTTGTCATCCTCAAAACGTGAAGTAATCGAAAGATATAAATAACATTTTTAGAACATTATTTGCATCAACAATCTCCCCCTTTTTGATGATGACAAGATATAAACTCATTATAAGTTAAAATTAGTTTTAACAATTTTTTAATGAGTTTACTCCCATTTCTCCCCCTTTTTGTCTAATCAAAAAGGTGACTAAAGCTCCCCCTTGACGTATACTCCCCCTCATTTGGAGAATACCAAGGAATCGAGCAAGGATTCGTGCTACAAAACAAGGTTAGATGACATATATACAATATCTAACATGTAGCACCTAAGACAAATATCCAACCACAAAATGAGTGACTAAGTAGCTAAGCATCCACATAAAATGAAAGCATTCATTCATAAAAGCAAATATCATACATAGGTATGACTACATAAGAAGCATAAAAGAGACAATAGGAAACCTAAATCCCTAATGACTAAAGGCAAGCTTCATTTCCAAGAAGGATCCTAAAGGTTTATTGGTGAGAAACTGTGGGGACCTTGGTTATACACGATTAAGGTGGTTAAACCTTGTGACTTTGTGTATGAGATATATTGACTTAATATGATTAAGCACGCGGAATTTACTTAACCACACTTAGAAGGTTATGTATGTTATGGAAATGGAAGAATTATGTTTGTTACTTAACAATGAACAAAGAAAGTATTTCACTAAACGATTCAATATTATTCCAAATAATACGAGTGATCTTGAGTTTTTCACTAGGGTTACAAAACCTTGAATCTTATGTTACAACTTGTGATTTTTGTTTGTTCTATGTCTTAACAGTTATTCAATTATTTCATGTACTACATAATCACTAGTCTAAGATCTCTTTTATAGTTGTAAAAGATCTTTACAAATTGCTAAAAAGTCTTGACCGACTTACTTGGTTAACTTATGCATATAGGTGTCAGTACATAAGATACAACATGTATCTATGTATACAACTTGTTAACTAAGCACATGGAGTAAGATATTATCTACCGTATATGTTTGACCAAAATACAATAAATATCTTTTCGATCTTATCCACTTAATCAGCAGAGTGTTCTCTATCAGCAGAAACAATCTATCGCTATGAGCAGAATCATCAGCAGAGTTGTTAAGCCTATCAGCAGAGTCATTGCACTAAACAGCAGAGTCAATGTACTAAACAGCAGAGTCAACATCATCAGCAGAAACATACTTGGAGTATTTCCCGATTAAGAACTTCATGAATATTTAATTCCTAACAATCCTCCCCTAAACATGTGAATCATTTCAAACATGTTTTCTGAATTAAATGAGGACTTATCTTGAGAAGATCTTTCAAACACTTCATGAATCTGAACTGATCTGCTCTATTCTTCTTTGACTTTAGCAATATCAAAACATTGTACCAAAAGATGGTGCAATTTCCTTGGATGGAGGAATTGTAAGAGGCAATTATGCTGTATATCTTGGATGCTTGTTTCAACAAGTGAAATCATCTAACCAGCATGTCTTTGAAGTGAAATTGAAACTTTTCTTCGTTTGATCTAGATAGAACTTTCTCCTTTGGAATGCTTCATCCCTTCTAGATATTTGATCTGTTCTAATCATTTTCAACCTCTACATCATCTTGTATGCTCTTGTCTTTTCCTTCCATATATTGGTTTATTCTTCCTTTTCTGGGCAATTATTTCCTCCCCTGAAGCAAATAACTTTTGTTTCCTCCCCTTGTTTGGAAGATCTCACTATGTACTAAAGAACTTCTCTTCATATCACCTGATCTATCAGTTTGAACTTGTTTTCAGACAATATTGTACATGAAGCCATCAATTCCTTAAGAGTTTAAGTTGCTGTCCTCATCACTTCTAGGTGTGTTAACTCCTATGAGAGGTGAATCAGTGGACATTTTGATTCATAATCCATTAATGAATGGTTTTTCTGAATCCTTGAAAATCCTTTTAAGAAATCATTTAACTTAGTAGTATGTTCATGATTTTTAGAATTGAAAAATCATACTACATTCAACCATTTTGAAAGAATCAAGTGTATAACAGACACCTAATCAAAATTTCGGTTTAAAAATAACCTCTGGTTGTGTGAGAACCAATGTATTTCAGTTATCACTAACTGCCTGTGAAAAGATAAATCTATTCAAAAGATTTTCTTGACAGGGTTTCCAGCTCATAGTAATTGTTACCTCCAACACAAGTGTTAGATTCACTTTCACTAGCTGTTATTTCTATCAGATGTCCTTAGACTAACTCATTATACTTGAAAGTATAAAATGATAGAAATTGAGTTGTATCAGTTACTATCTGATCAACTAAGTCATCAATTCAATGTGAAATATCATAACTAGATTTCAAGAAAGAAGTTTTAAGGAGGTTTAATTCCTAAACTCAGTCCATCATAAACCTATTATGGTCAGCAATTTGATAAGAATTCTGCTGTTCCCATTTCACTTGGAATATCCTTTGTATTCTCATATTCATACCTGAAATAGTTAGTCTATAACCAAAAGAACAATGTACAAAGTACTTGTCTTGCATTAGTATAATCATAAAACCAACTGTATGAATAACACAATTCAAATTTTGATATATTAGCAGTACCTTATAAATCCAGCAGTACCAACAAAAATTTATGTACAAAAACACATCATATTGAAAATTTAAAGATTAAGCATTCCAATACTCGCTATTAAGTACTGAAACCTTGAAACATCAAAAGCTTTTGTTAACAGATCTGCAAAATTATGCTCTGAAGCAATTTTAAGAACTTGAATTAATCTTTTCTCATTGCAATCTCTTATAAAGTGATGCCTAATTTCAATGTGTTTTGTTTTAGAGTGTTGTACCGGATTTTTAATAATACAAATTGTACTACTATTATCAATATAAATAACAGTGTTTAAGAAATTGTACCCATAATCAAGAAGTTGGTTTTGAAGCCATAGAACTTGACTAGAGCAACTTGCAGCAGCTATATATTCAGCTTCAGTTGTTGAATTTGCCACACTTGTTTGCTTCTTACACTGCCATGAGACAAGTCTACACCCAAGGAATTGACATCCTCCAGTTGTTGACTTTCTGTCTAAGCTAGCACCAGCATAATCACTATCCGAATATGCTACCAAGTCAAAAGGAGATTCTCTAGAATACCATATACCCAACCTTGGTTGACCTTTGAGATATCTAAAAATTCTTTTGACTGCAATTAAATGAGAAACCTTCGGAGTAACTTGAAATCTTGCACATACACAAACAGAAAACATGATATCAGGTCTAGATGATGTAAGATACATCAAGGAGCCTATCATAGATCTGTAACTGTGTACATCTACATTTTCTCCATCTTCATCTTTCAGAAGGTGCTTCTCTGGGTCCATTGGTGTGCTTGCAATTTTTGAATCAGCAAATTGAAATTTTCTAAGTATCTCTGCAACATATTTGTCTTGACTAATAAATATGCCTTCAGATGATTGCTTAACTTGCAAACCCAAAAAGAATGCAAGTTCTCCCATAGAACTCATTTGAAACTTATCTCTCATAAGCTTCTCAAATTCTAAACACATTTCCTTCCTTGTAGATCCAAAGATAATGTCATCCACATACACCTGCACTAACAAAAGATCCTTCTTGTGCTATTTGATGAAAAGTGTCTGATCAATCTTCCCTCTTTGAAATCCATTTTCTAATAAGTAGGAAGCAAGTGTTGCATACCAAGCTCTTGGTGCCTGATGAAGGCCATAGAGAGCTTTCACTACTCTGTACACTTTGTTTGGATGTAATGGATCAATGAAACCAGGAGGTTGTGAAACATACACCTCTCTTCCAATTTCACCATATAAAAATGCGCTTTTGACATCCATTTGGTAGACTGTGAAGCCTAAAAATGAAGCATAAGCTAGAAACAACCTAATTGCCTCAATCCTTGCTACTGGAGCATAAACTTCATCATAATCTATTCCTTCTTCTTGTGTGTACCCTTGTGCTACTAGTCTAGCCTTATTTTTGATCACAATTCCTCTTTCATCCCTTTTGTTCTTAAAAACCCATCTAGTGCCAATTAGCTTCTCACCTGTAGGTAAATCAGCTAGCACCCAAACCTTTTGAATCTTGAACTGAAGAAGCTCTTCTTGCATAGCCTCTAACCAGCTTGAATCATCTAGGGCTGTAAGAATATTCTTTGGTTCCTTTTGAGAAAGAAAACATACAAATAAACATGAGTTTGAAAGTTCATGTTGTTTTGAAGCATAAAGGGCATCAAGAATCCCTTGTTGGTCTGAAGAGACCAATTGTCTTCTTGTCTTCACACCAGATTGTACATCTCCAATCACATTATCTAGGGAATGAACTTTGTGAATTCTTGTGTGTGGGGTTGTTGGAACTTGATAGTTAAGTGGAAGATTACTAAAATCCACTTCATCTTCAGAGAATTCTGCTTCTTTTGTGTGTGATGGCCCTATATCAGAAGTATTTGGCCCAACAGCAGAGTGTTCTGGCTTATCAGCAGAATGTTCTTGCTCATCAGCAGAGTGTTCTTGCTTATCAGCAGAGTGTTCTTGCTCATCAGCAGAGTGTTCAGCAGGAACAAATATACTATCAGCAGAAACATTTTGTTGATCCATAGTTCCATCATCCTTTCTTTGAGCCTCAACATCTTCTTTTGCTTTACCATAAGAAGATTCATCATTGTTTGAAGCTAAATCCACACTGGTACTTGACCACAATGGCATAATGACATCAGATTGATCTTTGTCTAACTCCTCCTCATTTGTTGCTTGTGAACCTTGATGAAGCGAAAAGTGTACCGCTTTTAAGGGGTCATTTAAGCCCTAAATCGTATTTATTTGATCAAATATTGCCCTAAAATCGTTCCTTTTGTCATTTTAGGTACTTTTGAGGAGAAATCTGGAAAAGGAGGCATTTTGGACGTTTTTGGAGAATAAAAGTGAAGAAAACGACAAAGTCTCAAAAATCGGCTGAAAGTTACCTTTGACGGCGTCACAATTAACTCTGGACGGCGTCATGCTTTGGCAAGAAAAAGTGGACGTGAAATTTACTCATGATAGGCCAGTGAAAATAGCATGTGAATTCTGACGGCGTCACGCTTTAACTTGATCAAGGGCGTCACGGCTTAAATCATAAGGGGACGGCGTCACGTTCAAGGTTCGACGGCGTCAAGCCTTGATAAGCCAGAATGGATTTTTGAAGAGCTAAAGAGGGACGGCGTCAAGAAGGTCATCCGGGAACCCTAGAAGCGGCGAGGTGACGGCGTCACACTCCATAAGGTGACGCCGTCAGATGCAAAAGTCTATATATAGTTTTCTAATTTTTTGTCAAAAAAGGAGAGCTTAGTGTGTGGAATTTTGGGAGAAAACCCTAAGACGAATTCAGCTTCTTTTTCAAGGCTTTTTGCCTTGAGATCTTCCATGTTACATTGAAGATAAGTTATCAATTAATCATTCAATATGTCTATGTGTTGTTTGATTTTATCTTATTCTTGTCTTTTGATTAACATGTTAGGCTAAATTTATCTTGTGTTTGCTTAGATCTAATGAAACCTAGTTATTGATTATTGGTTGTTAGTGTGTTGTTAGTTGTATTGGATGATTGTTTATCTATGTTAGGCTTAAGAAAACTGGCTAACTTCCTATTCGGTAACTTGCTTGAACGTCTTAAGAAACATGAACCAAATGCGTACTAAAGGTTTTTATGGTTGTATTTAATGCACAAGCGAATTCTAGTGATCCCATGTTAGGAGCTTCCTAGCCGGCTCGACATAGGAGTGAAGTAGGAGCTTGTAGAGTTGGGGAAGTAAGTACGCCACCCCACGAATGGTATTAAGGAATACACCCGTCATCCACGCGACTAATACACACTAATTAACCGGTAAAAGATAGTTAGGGAGTAAGGAAATCTAAGTAAACACATTTCTCTACACATAAGTTTCTCACCACATTTTATTTTCAGTTATTTATTTTATTTGCATTTGTAGTTATTTTGGGTTAGTTGACTAGCAACTAATTCCGCCCACTCTTTCAAAACCGAGATTTTACTTGCTTTCACAAAAAATATAAAAACATAAAAAGAATCTTCCTCAACCCTTAGACCTAATTAGAGTAGTCTTTCACACCTAACGAACACTATTCCCTGTGGAGAACGATCAATCCCCCGTACTTACCACTACACTATACTACATCGGTCAGGTACACTGCCTGGTGGGGTTGTAAGCCTCTTGAGATCCCTCGAGAGGTAAAACCTGTTGTAAGGTTGCAAAACCCACGCATCAAGTTTTTGGCGCCGCGCTGCCGGGGAATAGTTATTGTTTAGGTTGAATTTTTATTTCTATTAGGTCTACTCACTAGATTCCTTTCTAGTGAGATTTTTGTTTTATTTTTCTAGATTTTCTTTAGTCTATCTATTTTCTTCGTGTCTTTGTTCGTAACCATTACCATCCGACATCATGGAAGATGGTAATATCCTTAACCCCAACAACCCACCACCACAACAACCACAACCACCTCCTAGAACCCGCACTTTAGGAGGATATTCCCTAATTTTGGATGATGACCCCCCTAATCTTAGAATCACTAGGAGCCGAAGCTCGATAAAGACTCTTGCCACACCCTATGCTGAACCCGAAAGGGAAATGCATAAATTAAGGCGACTCCACCAAGCGGCTGAACCATCCACGATCAATTTTGATGATGCCCTCTCCGAGGAAGAATCCAATCATCATTCTACACCTCCTAGCCCTCAACCCAATCACGATATGGAAGTTCCCGAAATCCCAATCCCTAAATGTCTCAAGGACTACTCTTCTCCCACCCCTCATGGTTTTTCCAATGCTATCGTTTTTCCAAATGAACACACGGATGGGGTCTTGCGTGCAACTGATATTTGGCTGGTCCAAAGTGTATGCAAGTTTCACGGATTGAAAACTGAAGATCCAATCCAACACATCAAGGACTTCCTGAAAATAGTGGATACCCTCCATACGGACGGAGCCACTAGAGATACCTCCCGGTTGCGATTCTTTCCCTTCACCCTTCATGAAAGAGCCGGAGACTGGTATAACCAACTTCCTTCCGAATCCATCTTCACATGGGAACAACTTATCTCAAAATTCTATGAGAAATTCTTTCCCATAGGAAGAACTTCAAAGTTGAGAGACGAAATCCTCCGCTTCCATGTTGGACCAGCAGAACCTATTCACAAATCTTGGGTTAGATTCAAGGATCTAATTAGACAGGTCCCTCATCATGGCATTGAACTCTGGCTTCTTGTCCAAATCTTTTATGACAGTGTCTCCAAAAACGACCAATTGGGCATTAATAATTCATCAAAAGGAAAAATAGCCAAACTAAGCGTTGAGGAAGGATGGAATAGAATTGAGGAATACGCGAATGATCAAGACGATACCTGGGATGAACCCGATTCGATCATGAGCGTTTCCAAGATCATGAAAGAGCCTCCTTTTGCTAGCCGGGTGAGTAGATTGAATGATCAGGTATCTTATCTAGACAAGTCGCAACCAACTAAGCGGTTATCAAACCCATACTTGATCTGTGATCAATGTGGTGGCCCGCATGAAGTGGAGGAATGCGAGGATGATACCACCACCGAACAAGCATGCTTGTCAAGCCACGACATCTTCGATGATCCTTCGCTCTTAACTTTCTACCAAAACAATGATTTCACCCCTTGGGGAAATCTTGTGAGAGAAGAGGGAGGAGGAGAATATCCTGACTATAAGGTTAGGAGCACTTTTGAGGATGATCTCGGGCATTTCACGTTTGAAAAGAATCTGCAACTAAATGGTCTTGACAACTTTATCAATAGCCAACAAGCCAACGTGAAGGCCAAATTCGCAGAACTCAACGCCACTCTCGACGGCCTTGGCGAATCGCAAAGAGACCCTTTACTCGCCATCACCACTCGTGCTGGAACAACTACTAAGGATCCACCCTACCCAGCTCAACCATCTAACGTCATGGAACCCAACACCCCTCATGAGGAGAACGATAATGTGAACGATGAAAATCCCGAGCAAACCCCTCCGGTAACTCCATCCCCACCTACTCCTGCCAAACAGCCCCTTAAAGTCCCATACCCATCTCGCCTCAAGAATCAAAAGGTCGAAAGTGATAATAAAAGATTCTTGTCATATTTGAAGAATTCGGTCGTCACCATACCCCTTCTTGATGCATGTTATCATATGCCCAAATATAGTACATACTTCAAGAGGCTGCTCACCAACAGGAAAGGGCTCGAGGGTCTTGTAACCTTAGGAGAAGAATGTTCTGTGGTGACTCAACGAGGGCTACCAAAGAAGGTGGACGATCCAGGTAGTTTCACCTTGCCCTGTTCAATTGGATCTCTTTCAGTCAAAAATGCTTTAGCCGACTTAGGAGCAAGCATCAATCTTATGCCGCATTCCCTGTTCCTCAAGCTAGGGTATTCTGGGTTGAAACCAACCCGTATGAGCATCCAACTGGCCGATAGATTAGTCAAATACCCCTTAGGAATATGCGAGAATGTGCTGGTTAAGGTAGGGAAGTTTAAATTTCCAGTTGACTTCGTCATCCTAGAAATGGAAGAAGATGATCTTGTGCCCATCATTCTAGGAAGACCCTTCCTTGCAACTTCTCGTGCTGTTATTGATGTTCATGACGGCAAACTAACCTTACGAGTGGGGGCCGATAGCTTAACCTTCGACATCAAGGACACAATGAATCTTTCTCTCGAAGCAGATAATCAACTGTATTTCATCGAAGAAATCGATGAACTATCCGACGAGATTGATAATTGTGTAGATGAACAGGTGGAAGCTGGTTGGTTGCGAGATGAAGCTTTCTTACCCATCTTAGAGGAGGAGAAGGCTATGGATGTGAATGCAGTCTCCTTCTATCCCAGACAAGAAATCGAACAGCTTGAGCTTCGTAAACCCGAGAACAAACTTAAACCTTCCATCATCGAGCCACCTGCGGTAGAACTCAAGGAACTCCCAACCAACCTTGAATATGGTTTCCTCCAAGGGGAAGATCAACTTCCGGTAATCATAAGCTCTTCTTTGAAAAATGAACAAAAGGATAAACTCTTAGGAGTTTTAAAAAAATATAAAGGAGTTATAGCATGGAGTGTAGCCGATATCAAGGGTATTGACTCTACCTTTTGTACGCATAAAATCCTCATGGAGGAGGATTATAAACCCACCGTGCAACCTCAAAGGCGAGTAAATCCCAACATAAAGGAAGTCGTAAAGAAGGAAGTCATTAAGCTCCTAGATGCAGGACTAATTTACCCGATTTCGGACAGTCCATGGGTAAGTCCTGTACAGGTTGTACCAAAAAAGGGAGGAATGACAGTGGTGAAGAACGATAAGGATGAGTTAGTACCTCAACGAACAGTAACTGGATGGCGTGTGTGCATCGATTATAGGAAGTTGAATGATGCAACCCGAAAAGATCATTTCCCTCTCCCCTTTATCGACCAAATGTTGGAAAGGTTAGCAGGGCATGAGTACTACTGCTTCTTAGATGGGTTCTCGGGGTATTTCCAAATCCCTATCGCTCCTGAGGACCAAGAAAAGACTACGTTTACATGCCCCTATGGCACCTTCGCCTACAAGCGAATGCCCTTTGGACTATGTAACGCCCCCGCCACTTTCCAGCGTTGCATGACGGCAATCTTCCATGAGTTAATGGAAGACAGCATGGAGGTCTTCATGGATGATTTTTCAGTCTTTGGAAATTCTTTTGATCGCTGTCTTGCTAACCTTGAGAAAATGCTCAAACGTTGTGAGGAGACCAACTTGGTACTAAACTGGGAAAAGTGCCACTTTATGGTGAAAGAAGGGATTGTGCTAGGGCACAAAATTTCAGGAAGTGGAATCGAAGTAGACCGGGCAAAAATTGAAGCTATATCCAAACTTCCCTATCCAACAACTGTCAAGGCAATCCGTAGCTTTTTGGGTCATGCTAGCTTCTATAGGAGATTCATTAAAGATTTCTCAAAGGTAGCTAAACCAATGACTCAGTTGCTCATGAAGGATGCCCCGTTCGACTTCTCTCAAGAGTGCAAGGACGCATTCGATCTATTGAAGCAGGAACTTACCCAAGCTCCAATTATGGTTACCCCTAACTGGGAGTTACCCTTTGAAATCATGTGCGATGCTAGTGATTATGCTGTTGGAGCAGTATTAGGCCAAAGGCTTAACAAACACTTTCAGCCAATATACTACGCTAGCAAAACCATGAATCCTGCTCAAGAAAACTACACTACCACTGAAAAGGAATTACTAGCCGTGGTATTCGCTTTTGATAAATTTCGCCAGTATCTTGTCCTTTCTAAAACGGTTGTTTTTACGGATCATTCAGCTATTCGATATCTTTTCGCTAAGCAGGATGCTAAACCACGGTTACTTCGTTGGATCCTACTATTGCAAGAGTTCGATGTTGAAATTCGTGATAAGAAAGGAGCAGAGAATCTTGTGGCTGATCATCTCTCTCGTCTCGAAAACCCCAGCCTCGCTGAATCTGACAAGAGTGAGATTCGGGAAACATTTCCTGAAGAGCAGCTCATGTCAATAAATGATTCTGAACCTTGGTATGCGGATTATGCTAACTACCTAGCAAGTAGAGTCATCCCTGAGCATATGAGCAGGCATGAAAAAAGGAGGTTCTTTAATCAATTAAAGTACTACTTTTGGGATGAACCCTTCTTATTTCGAAGATGTCCAGATCAGGTAATCAGGCGTTGTGTTTCGGAAAGAGAGGCTGTCAGAATTATGAAAGAGTGTCATGCATGTCCATCTGGAGGACATCACGGAATAAGCACTACTGCACGAAAGGTCTTCGACGCGGGATTCTATTGGCCTACAATATTTCGTGATGTGAAGGGAATGATACAAACTTGTGACGCATGTCAAAGAGCTGGGAATATCTCTAGGAGGGATGAAGCCCCACAGAATTATATACAAGTTTGTAAGGTTTTTGATGTCTGGGGAATTGATTTCATGGGACCATTCCCATCTTCTGGAGGGAATGAATACATCTTGGTGGCCATTGATTATGTTTCGAAATGGGTGGAAGCACAAGCCCTTAGGACTAACGACGCTAGGGTAGTCATTCATTTCTTAAAAAAATTGTTCGCTAGGTTCGGAATTCCGAAGGCTCTTATTAGTGACAGGGGAACCCATTTTTGCAATTCACAAATGGAGAAAGTCATGAAAAGGTATGGAGTCTCTCACCGATTCTCCACCGCTTACCATCCTCAAACCAACGGTCAAGTCGAAAACACTAATAGAGCCATAAAGAGAATATTAGAGAAAACGGTTAATCAAAACAGAAAAGATTGGTCTTTTAAGCTCGATGAGGCTTTGTGGGCATTTCGAACCGCCTATAAGACACCAATCGGGACAACCCCGTTCCGTATGGTATATGGCAAGGCATGCCACCTCCCAGTAGAACTGGAACACAAAGCATATTGGGCACTTAAGGCCTGTAATTTGGATTATACAGTTGCGGGAACAAATAGATTCTTACAGCTCCAAGAGCTTGATGAATTGAGATTAGAGGCTTATGAATCTTCCATCACATACAAAGAGAGGGCGAAAAGATGGCATGACCAACGGATTAAGAGACCCAAGGAGTTTTCAGAAGGAGACAAGGTCTTATTATATAATTCTCGCTTAAGGCTATTTCCTGGGAAACTTAAATCTAGATGGTATGGACCTTTTACCGTAAGGAGCTCCTCTAAAACCGGAGCCGTTGTATTAATTGACGACGAGGATAGAGAATTCACTGTGAATATTCAACGAGTCAAGCATTATCAAGAGAATGGTAATGAAATGATCAATGAGGAAGACATAACTTTCGATGAAGAAGTCACGTAATGTACGTGACTTTGAGTCTAGCTACAAGACTCGTTAATAAAGAAAAGCGCTTCTTGGGAGGCAACCCAAGCTTTATTTGTTTTATTTGCTTTGTGTGTTTATTTATTTGTTTGTTTGATTTTATTTGTTTCCGTATGTGTGTTAAATTTTTATTAGTATTGATTCATGTTCGAAAGTAATTTGTGAAAATGCTTTATTTTGTTTTTAACTTCGTCTTAACTACATATAAAGGTATTTTGCAAAAGTTAAGTGTAAGGGAAATCTAAATCGGTTTATTAGAACACAAATGAACATGAATCCTAATAATATTAAATTAACATACATATTCGTGTTTGTTTGAGTCAAATGCTTGTATCGAGTCATAATGATGTTTTGCAGGATTTCCAGGAAGTAAGGTAAAGGTTTTTCCAGAAATTTTCCGGAAACTTAAAATGAAAATTTTTGTCAGGTCATTTCTGACGGCGTCAAGGTTTATAACCTGACGGCGTCAGATTTAATTTCCAGAAATTTTTGAAAGTTTTGTTTTCATAAAAAGTTTTTATTAAATCTCCAACTTATAATCTCCAGGAATCTGCAAAATTATCATTCCACAAGCATTATATCCTTATATATAGATTTTTCCCGCCGATGTTATGCAGGTTTTCGTGTTTGTTTTCTCAGGTTTAACAGGTTATTTTGGACAAGGAGATGTTTATTGAATCAAGCTTTTGGCGATGCATTAGTCATGGAGCTTCAACATTCTCTTTGGAGGAAGATCTAACCGTGTAATTTCATTATCCACCGAGTGAATCAGGGGAGTATTTGATTTCATTCTTTTACTTTTTGCTTTTACATCTTGTTATTTGAACATTGGGGACAATGTTCATCTTAAGTGTAAGGGGAGGGTAAAAGTACGATTTTTGAGAATACAATTGCGCTTGATTTTTGTTTGTTTAATAGTAGATGTGTAATAAAACTGAGAGAAATACTTGTTAAGGTAATTTTAGTGCCAAATTTAAAATTTTTTACAACATGTAGGAGTGAAACTTTGATCTTAATGAGCGTCTCACGGATAGGAGTTATATGACTAGCACAAAAACCGTACCACTAAAAAAATTTTCCACCCCCAAATATGTGAGGTTCGCCCCTAGAATTGGTAGGAAAAGCATTTATGCTATGATGTGTGTACCGGTAGCACTTAGATTCTAGAACTTGCGTTAGGACCATTCCAAGGCCACAAGTGAGACTACATTCGTGTAGTTAGATTTACTACATGATAAGAGGCATTAGGATTAACCCATTGTTTTACACCTGTGTTTTTGTTATAATTACATTGGCTACATTGGTCAAGTAATTCTCCCACACCCTTTGCGTTGTACTCATTTTTAGTACACGATACCCCTAGTACACCCCTCAGAGCCTATCTTTTCGTTTCGACCTTTAAGCATTTTACTTAAAGGAAGAATTTGTTACACCCCACTAAAATGTACACCCAAATCGCCTTAGCCTACCTTGTATGCACTCATTTTTAGTGCATTATTGTTACAACATTTGTTTAAACCCAAGTTAATTATCTAATTGATTACATGGTTGCTAAGTCGAGTCATATCCTTGTACATATTGTTTTGGGACGATTGGGACTCATGGGTAAAGTACTAGTGTAATGGAGTAATGGGGAAGAACATCATTTATTACCCCCATATGTGCTAAATGTTTTAAAAGTACTCCAAGTTTTTCAATTATCTTAATTCGAGTCATTAGATTAGTTAATTGTAAAGTTATGTAAAAGTTCAAGTGTAAGGGGAATGCAACGCCCCTATGATGTATTATTTTGGATGGTAGGGCAAGAGTGTATGCAAAAAAAAAAAAAAAAAAAAAAAAAAAAAAAAAAAATCGAAAAAATCAAGAAAAATACAAAAAAAATGAGAAAAAGAAAAAGAGAAAAAACATACGGACTACCATCCCGTTTCATTTTATGTTTATCTTATGTTTTTGTTATTTTGTTTCTAGCTTAAGATCGAGTCGAGTCTTGGCTTAGCAACATTGTATAGTACATGTAATTGATCAAGATTTTTAACTCGCCACCAGTAAAATATCCTTTATCCAACCAAACCGTGTTTTCCTTTTCCCTACACCTAACGTTATAACCCATGAAAAAGCCCTCTTTGATAGTTTATCTTAGGTGCTTACGCCTAGTGGAGGAGGTTTTCGATCATTTCCCAAGCCTATGGTAATCTATTTGCTATGACAGGTAGTGAGAGATATTATCCGTTTTCATTTATGAGATTTATTTTGATGACACTTGAGAGATGTGAGTATCTAAACACTACTTGTGAGGTGCTAGTTTGTAATCTCCGTGCTTATTATGATTGAAGTGGAACGATTATTTGTTGTAATTACTTTTATGTTTGCATTAAATGACCCCTAACTTGTATTTTGATTAGAATAAAAGCGCATTTGCTTGAGGACAAGCAAATCTCAAGTGTAAGGGTATTTGATGAAGCGAAAAGTGTACCGCTTTTAAGGGGTCATTTAAGCCCTAAATCGTATTTATTTGATCAAATATTGCCCTAAATCGTTCCTTTTGTCATTTTAGGTACTTTTGAGGAGAAATCTGGAAAAGGAGGCATTTTGGACGTTTTTGGAGAATAAAAGTGAAGAAAACGACAAAGTCTCAAAAATCGGCTGAAAGTTACCTTTGACGGCGTCACAATTAACTCTGGACGGCGTCATGCTTTGGCAAGAAAAAGTGGACGTGAAATTTACTCATGATAGGCCAGTGAAAATAGCATGTGAATTCTGACGGCGTCACGCTTTAACTTGATCAAGGGCGTCACGGCTTAAATCATAAGGGGACGGCGTCACGTTCAAGGTTCGACGGCGTCAAGCCTTGATAAGCCAGAATGGATTTTTGAAGAGCTAAAGAGGGACGGCGTCAAGAAGGTCATCCGGGAACCCTAGAAGCGGCGAGGTGACGGCGTCACACTCCATAAGGTGACGCCGTCAGATGCAAAAGTCTATATATAGTTTTCTAATTTTTTGTCAAAAAAGGAGAGCTTAGTGTGTGGAATTTTGGGAGAAAACCCTAAGACGAATTCAGCTTCTTTTTCAAGGCTTTTTGCCTTGAGATCTTCCATGTTACATTGAAGATAAGTTATCAATTAATCATTCAATATGTCTATGTGTTGTTTGATTTTATCTTATTCTTGTCTTTTGATTAACATGTTAGGCTAAATTTATCTTGTGTTTGCTTAGATCTAATGAAACCTAGTTATTGATTATTGGTTGTTAGTGTGTTGTTAGTTGTATTGGATGATTGTTTATCTATGTTAGGCTTAAGAAAACTGGCTAACTTCCTATTCGGTAACTTGCTTGAACGTCTTAAGAAACATGAACCAAATGCGTACTAAAGGTTTTTATGGTTGTATTTAATGCACAAGCGAATTCTAGTGATCCCATGTTAGGAGCTTCCTAGCCGGCTCGACATAGGAGTGAAGTAGGAGCTTGTAGAGTTGGGGAAGTAAGTACGCCACCCCACGAATGGTATTAAGGAATACACCCGTCATCCACGCGACTAATACACACTAATTAACCGGTAAAAGATAGTTAGGGAGTAAGGAAATCTAAGTAAACACATTTCTCTACACATAAGTTTCTCACCACATTTTATTTTCAGTTATTTATTTTATTTGCATTTGTAGTTATTTTGGGTTAGTTGACTAGCAACTAATTCCGCCCACTCTTTCAAAACCGAGATTTTACTTGCTTTCACAAAAATATAAAAACATAAAAAGAATCTTCCTCAACCCTTAGACCTAATTAGAGTAGTCTTTCACACCTAACGAACACTATTCCCTGTGGAGAACGATCAATCCCCCGTACTTACCACTACACTATACTACATCGGTCAGGTAAACTGCCTGGTGGGGTTGTAAGCCTCTTGAGATCCCTCGAGAGGTAAAACCTGTTGTAAGGTTGCAAAACCCACGCATCAAACCTGAAAAATTATTAGTTTCTGCAACAACAGGTAAATAATTCATAGAGTTTGTTAGATAATCAAGATCAAATATCCATTTGGGTCCTTGACCTACTACATTGGATTTGTTTTCCTGAAACTCCACATGTAGTTCTTCTTGAACTTTTTCAGTTCTTAAGTTGTAAACTCTAAAAGCTTTGCTAACAAGAGAATATCCAACTAAGAAACCTTCATCTGCTTTACCATCGAATTTTCCTAAATGGTCTAAGGTATTGAGAATTGTCACATGACATCCAAAAGGTCTAAGAAATCCTATTGCAGGAGTTCTACCATTAAAGAGTTCATATGATGTCTTATTGTGAGGCTGCACAACTAAAACTCTATTTTGAACATAGCAAGCAGTGTTAATTGCCTCTGCCCAAAAGATTATAGGTAGCTTGGAATCAGCTAACATTGTTCTAGCAGCTTCAATTAGTGTTCTATTCTTTCTTTCAAACACTCCATTCTGTTGTGGTGTTCTAGCAACACTATATTCTCTCCTAATACCTTTTTCTTTGCAGAAATCATCCATAACTCTATTTCTAAACTCTGTCCCATTATCACTCCTAATGACTTTTACTTTCTTGCTTACTTGGTTTTCTATCAGTGTAATGAATTCCTTAAGGATGCTTGATGTCTCATCCTTAGAGGCTAAAAAGAAAACCCGTGTAAATCTGCTATAGTCATCAGTTATAACAAGACAATATTTTTTATGTTGTATACTCCTTACTGAAACTGGTCCAAATAAGTCCATATGCAGCATAAACAATGACTGATTGATAGAGTTAAAAATTTTGGGCTTACAAGTGGCTTTGTGTTGTTTGCCTTTTAGACAAGCAATGCATGTTTGATCATTTTCAAATCTTTTGTGAGGTAAACCTCTTACCAAACCATTCTTAACAATTTTATTTATGGTTTTGAAGTTAATATGACCAAGCCTTCCTATGCCATAACATTGATTCATCCAATGTGGCCTTTGATACAAGACAAGTTAAATCTTCTTTAGGAATGATGTTCTTCATATCAACACTATACATATTGGCCTTTCTAGGAATTCTAAGAAGTACTTGATTTTCATCAGGCATCTTAAAATCCTTAGATAGAACAAGACATTCAGTGTCAGTAAAAAGCACATTATTCTTTTTGTCACACATTTGTGAAACACTAAAAAGATTATACTTTAACTCTTGTACATAGTACACATTTTCAAAATCTAAATTTCCGGTTTTAATAGTACCTTTACCAGAAATTTTGCCACGAAAACCACCTCCAAAGGTAACATATCCTCCATTGAATTCTTGAAAATCTGAAAGATAAGACATGTTGCCTGTCATGTGATTGGAACATCCACTATCTGAGTATCCTTGATCTTGATGATCAATAGAATGTCCCTGCACACAAAAAAGAAAGTTAGTTTTCTTTGGGGATCCAAGCCATTACTGACTTGAATTTGCCTCTTGCATCAATATAATTTAATCTTTTAAGGACAGTTGATGCAACATTGGATTTTTGAATCCAACATGCTGAGGCCTTAACAGCATTTGCCCTATTACCCTTAGCAGCAGAGTGAATAACATGTTCAGCAGAGTTTGCTAACTTTGAAGTCACACCCTTTGGTCTCCAAATCTGTTTGTGGACCACTGCTTTTGTTTGAATGGGTCTTAGAACAGTTTTAGATGCATGTATGAAAGTTGTTTTTGCATCCTTAGCTATTGATTTTGGGTTAATAGTCATAAATGGTCGAGCAGCAGAGTAAAATTTGCTATCAGCAGGATCATTTGGTCTATCAGCAGAATCAGATTTTGAGATAGACTTGCTTTTGACTACTCTGGGGTTTGATTTCTTAGAACTAGAGTGAAAGTGAGATTTAGGTGTTTGCCTTTTGTGATTCACTCTATGGTTTTCATACCCAGATACCCTTTGGTTGCAGAAAGCTGCAAGATGGTCAAAACTACCACATGTATAACAAGCTTTATTGTAAAATGCAAAGTCATCACCTAATTGGTTAGACTTGAGGTTGTTCCAATTCCTTTGGTTACCTCTGGGCTTGTTTGTAGTTCTATATTGTTCACAATATCTAACTGGTTTCCTAACAGTCTTAACATTTGACTTAGGCCTGTTAGTGTTGTGATTGACTATCTTAGGAATACTTGTTCCTACTTTCTTAACCAATACAGGTTTAGACATAACCTGTTCTTCTTCACTATCACTATCAGTTGTGCAATCTTCAACAACTATAACATCTCCTTTCTTAACAAAGGACACCTTGTCCTGATAAGATAAAGTTTTATCTAAACTTTTACTTACCTTTTCTATCTTTGGAGATTTAGTGACCTTAGAACCATATTCCATGATTGGTTCTTGAAACTCAGGTAACCCTGTGTGTGCTAAATCAATACCTGGAGGTGAATGAACACCTCTGTATGGTGGGGGTACAAACTTAAATCCAACACCAGAATTAACCTTATCAATAACTTGGGCTTCCCAAAGCTTATTGAATCCTTCTGAGGAATGTGCTAAAACATCCACAGAAACCTTTACATTTTCTCTTTCATTCTTGTGTTTAGCTAATGATTCATTCAACTCAACAATACACTCATTTCTGATCTTAATGTCATTTTTTAGTATATTGATGTCATCAGCAAAATGAATTTCATTATTTTTAAAATGTAAGACTTGTTTTTCTAAAACAGCTAGACCTCTTTTATGATTAGCCAAATTAAAAAGAGAGTTAAGTAGCTCTTCTTTATGAGCTTCAAATCTCTTATTAAGGTCTTCATAAGCTTTAAGATTAGGACATGATTCAGTACAAGATGTAATATTGTTTACCTCTGAATCAGAATGGGCCATTAGAGCAAATTCATTGACCAAAAGAGCAGCATTTGGTGGTGCATCCTCTTCAATAGCCATAGAGCTCCAATCATAACCAATACCATCAATAGCCAACATAGCCTTTGGCTCTTCAACAGTAACTTCCTTTTTCCTATCTTGCTTATACCATGTGTTTCTATTCTCCTGCTTTCTTGGGCTTCTACACTCCTTAGCAAAATGTCCTAACCTATGACAGTTAAAACACTCCACTTTCTTCTTATCAAACCCTGCAGTATCATTACCATTTATGGTAATTTGCTTCCCAGTTCTTTGCCAATGCTTCTTGGCCCTCATGCTGAGCAAAGCAACCTGCCATTTGATGTCCATCTCTTCCAAATCATCACTATCAACCTGCTCTAGGTCTTCATGATTTAGAGGAGAACCACTAGACTGACTAGATATAAATACATAGAATGCTGGATCACCAAGTCCTGCAACAGTCTTGTGTGTACTAGTAGAAGGACCACCATTTGTAGCATTAGAAACACCTTCAACTTCTTCTACCTCTTCAGCCTTACCAATACTAGGAGATGACAAAAGTGCCACATTCCCAGAACTAGTACCATAAGTTCCAGACTTTCTAAGACTTTGTTCAACAATTTTAAAGTTGTTGTACAGATCATTGAGCTTCATTGTTTCAATGTTTGGTTTGTTCATCCAGACAATAACATGAGTGTGGAACTCATCAGGTAGACTTCTTAAAAACTTCATGTTGAGATCTTCCTTCTCTGTCTTAACACCCAACACAGCTAACTGACTGACAAGCTTATGTAATCTTGAGAATAGCTTATCAAGAGATTCATTACTAAAAGCAGTAAAGTTTTCAAATTGTTGCTTTAGTAGTGTCTTCTGTGTCTTTTTGGTAGTTTCATTACCACCAAAATATGCACAAATCTCTTCAAAAAGAGTTTTTGCATCAAGATACTTGTTAAATGATAGCATCTGCTCACCAGGAACGGTCATGAGCAGCAAATTTCTTGCTTTCTGATCATTTCTCTTCAGTATCTTCTCTTCATTTGACACTGGTCCAGTATTTCTTTTTCTACTTGTTTTACCTTCTAGGACAACCTCTGAGTAGCTTGGTGAAAAAGAATCACCATATATAATTATATCCCAAAGAGTATAATCTTGGACCATGAAATATTGCTCAATTCTCATCCTCCATAACTCAAACTCATTGGGTTTGATCATGGGCAACTTTGCAGCAACATTTGTTTGAACATCATGTGGATCCATTTCTGTTTCTTCTAATTCAAATATATCAACCCTAAGCTCTGATACCAACTGTGGGGACCTTGGTTATACACGATTAAGGTGGTTAAACCTTGTGACTTTGTGTATGAGATATATTGACTTAATATGATTAAGCACGCGGAATTTACTTAACCACACTTAGAAGGTTATGTATGTTATGGAAATGGAAGAATTATGTTTGTTACTTAACAATGAACAAAGAAAGTATTTCACTAAACGATTCAATATTATTCCAAATAATACGAGTGATCTTGAGTTTTTCACTAGGGTTACAAAACCTTGAATCTTATGTTACAACTTGTGATTTTTGTTTGTTCTATGTCTTAACAGTTATTCAATTATTTCATGTACTACATAATCACTAGTCTAAGATCTCTTTTATAGTTGTAAAAGATCTTTACAAATTGCTAAAAAGTCTTGACCGACTTACTTGGTTAACTTATGCATATAGGTGTCAGTACATAAGATACAACATGTATCTATGTATACAACTTGTTAACTAAGCACATGGAGTAAGATATTATCTACCGTATATGTTTGACCAAAATACAATAAATATCTTTTCGATCTTATCCACTTAATCAGCAGAGTGTTCTCTATCAGCAGAAACAATCTATCGCTATGAGCAGAATCATCAGCAGAGTTGTTAAGCCTATCAGCAGAGTCATTGCACTAAACAGCAGAGTCAATGTACTAAACAGCAGAGTCAACATCATCAGCAGAAACATACTTGGAGTATTTCCCGATTAAGAACTTCATGAATATTTAATTCCTAACAATCCTCCCCTAAACATGTGAATCATTTCAAACATGTTTTCTGAATTAAATGAGGACTTATCTTGAGAAGATCTTTCAAACACTTCATGAATCTGAACTGATCTGCTCTATTCTTCTTTGACTTTAGCAATATCAAAACATTGTACCAAAAGATGGTGCAATTTCCTTAGATGGAGGAATTGTAAGAGGCAATGATGCTGTGTATCTTGGATGCTTGTTTCAACAAGTGAAATCATCTAACCAGCATGTCTTTGAAGTGAAATTGAAACTTTTCTTCGTTTGATCTAGATAGAACTTTCTCCTTTGGAATGCTTCATCCCTTCTAGATATTTGATCTGTTCTAATCATTTTCAACCTCTACATCATCTTGTATGCTCTTGTCTTTTCCTTCCATATATTGGTTTAATGTTTAGTTGTTTTGGTTAGGAGGTGGTGGAGATGGTGACATCATTTGGGGTGGTGGTGGTTGTGTCAAGAGGTGCTCCACAAAGGAGAATATGAAGTGAATCTCATCTCTTAAGCAAAAGATAAGATTACGATTGTGGAGGCAACATAGGAAATTAGCACTATGTAGATTAAAGGGATGGGGTTGGATGGGTTGTGCCATGATAAGAGAAGGTGGTGGTGGTGAGTTTGTTGGGGAAGGAGTTGGCATGGCATAGTCCAATGGAGTTATGGGTGATAGTGTGTAATCCATGGATGATGTTGTGTTAAAGGATGATGAAGATGTTGTGTAGGAAGAGGATGTTTTAGAGGGTGCATTAGGTGGTGATGGTGAGTAAAGAGTGGCTTGGGAAGGTGGTGTCATAGCTTCATCATCTTTTGTGAGATCCACAAAGAGTGGTTTTGAGGGTGGTTTCACGGTTATCCTAGGTTTCTTGGAGATGTGAGAGGTGGATTCTTGTGTGGAAGACATGGTGTTTGTGTGATGAGAGGTTGAAGGTGAAGTGCAAGATAAGCTTGCAAGGGTGAGGCCTTAAATAGGCAAGTTGGGTGAAATTTGAATTAAAGTTGATGGGAGTGTCCTATGGTGTAGTAAGGGAATCTTAGGGTGTGTGTGAGGTTGCAAAATTTGCAGGTTTGAGGTTAGGGTTGCAGGGATTCTAGGAGGAATAGTAAAAATCCGTCAAACAGGGACACGGTTCCTCTAAATGACCCACGGTACCGTTAAATTTAACGGTACCGTCCCTATTTAGTGGTACCGTGACACTATTGTCACGAAAATTTCTGTTGAGGCTAGTTCTGGGCAGCTAGGGGGATGTTTTCTTGGGGAACTAGTTCCTGGAAATGATAATGCCTCAACTCACTAAGTATTTGTTTTCCTAATATGTCCCATACAATGCTACATCTAGCACATAAAGATTATCAAGCAATTTTCCAAGATAATCATAAGCATGCAAGCATAAAGGACAAGATAAACTAACATCCAAATATCACATAGATCATTCATGCATGGTAATAGATTTAGTACTAAGCATGCAAGAAAATTAGAGTATTAATTCCTAATATAGTCTATTAAGAATAATCCCTAGTAGGAGATATAAATCTCTTCATAACTACTTATGACTTGAGCCTTCTCCCATTCTTGTTATACTCCCGTCCTGAACATTTATCTCATTCACATGATTTGGATCATCAAAGGGTGCATAGTGGGTGGAGGATTCAGAAATGAGAATGGTTGACATGTATGACTCGGTTATGGGTTTCATGACTGGTGTGAAAAGTGAGTATTGGGGACCATGAAGGTAAGGGTGTAGGTTCATGAAGTGGTGATAGAGGCGGGTTAGGAACATCCCATAGGGTATCAATTTATTCTTGTTACCCTTGAGATGTACAATTCGCTTAGCGAAGAAGTAAGCGAGATTGTATGGTTGTTGGGTAAGGAGACAGTAGATCATATGAGTACAACACACCAGGAGTTGCTCACGATTTCCTGTTAGACTTAGAACATTTTCTCGCAGGATGACTGCCCAAGAAAGTAGTTCATGACGCACCTCTTCCAAACGAATTTTCATTGGATTAGGATAAGAGGAGTACTTATGAGTACGGATGATTTTGGTTAGTTCGGTGGGAGAGGGTATGTAGGAACAATATGGACTATCCTCTTCACGATAGTTGAAGAGGGACTCAAGACACCAATCCTCAGTATAGGCACATTGCCCATGATTGGGGATTTGAAGGATTTGAACAAATTGCTCAAGGGTTAGGACAAATTTGAAATTTCTGACCCAAAACCAAAGAGACAAGGATTGATCCTCGTTACGTACGAGTTCAACTTGTCGGAAGAATTCCAACATAAAGCGAGGACAAATGTGCTCGTTTATGTGGAGTAAGCAATCGAATCCTATAGCTCTAAAAGAAGTGTTGATGTCCCGATGGTAAACAAGGGATGGATCAACGACACGGCCTTCGTGAAACCGACGGGTTTCAAGATTGACATAGGCACGAATGTGGTTACCGGGAGTTGTGGGTTCTTGTGATATTTGGGGTGTGTAGGTGTCGGTTAGGAGATGATCAAAATCATATTCATGAGACATTTTTGTTTCCTATAAAAGTGTTTTTAGGAAAAATTAGTATGAAGAATAGTTGCATTATATACACATGCCTAGTGTGTGCCTATATGCAAACTATGTGGAGGTGCGGCAATCTCGACTCAAAAGAAAATAATGAGATTACCCAAACACTCCTAATTTTACTTTTGCTCAAGCAAATAAGTCGAAGAATACATATTGATTATGTAGTTTTATCATGATTTGTGAGATCTAGTATGCATGGGAAAGTGTTTTTAGTTTGCATCAACAATGCATGAAAAGAACAATTTCATGGTCCTAGTTTCGTGAGATTTTGAAAATGATGGAATTGGGGTGTTTTGGTAACCTCAATGTTTTGGTACCAAAGATTTTGAAATGTTTTGGTGTTGATGACTTCTAATTGAAAATTTCCTAGAAAAAAAATTGAAAAACCCCAATTCAATTTTCATCAATGCATAAACCCTAGACCCAAAATTAAAAAAAATTTGAGTAAGATGACTTACAATTTTTGTTGAAAAAGGGTGAGAATGATTGAGGATCTTGAAACTCAATGTCTTGAATATGATCTTGAAGGGGTGTAATTAAGTGTTGGGTGTGAGGTTAAGTTATGACAGTAGTTGCAGAGGTTATGAGGGTTTGGAATGAGTGGTGTGGAAAAAGGGAACTGAAATACAGAATGTTTCAGATGCACGGTTCCACGGTACCGTTAAATTTAACGGTGCCGTGCCACATTTAGTGGAGCCGTGTATCTGCAGGGATGGTTTTCTGTCCCATTTTGATGTTTGATGAATAAGTCTCGCTGTTTTAGTGAGACTCTATGACACGAGGAAGGAATTTATACCTAATAAATTCCTTTGACTAGGGAACCTAAACTAGACTTAACGAGACACACGAGATGACTTCAAGAGTCATGAGGTTTATGGAACATGTTCCATCATTCCTAGACCTAGACGAAGGTAGTTAAAGGATTCTCGTTTGAGAGGTTTGGTAAGGATGTCTGCGATATTATCTTAAGAAGGAACTTTCTCAATAGAAATATTTCCTTTCTGAACATTATCACGAAGGAAGTGGTGGCGAATTTCGATATGTTTAGTACGGGAGTGTTGAACGGGGTTCTTGCTCAAGTCAATAGCACCTTTATTATCACACATAATGGGGACGTCATCTAAATGAATGTCATAGTCTATAAGGGCTTGTTTCATCCATAGTGCTTGTTGACATGCCTTTCCGACGCTTACGTACTCGGCTTTGGTTGTGGAGATAGCAAGAGACGTTTGTTTCTTGGAGAACCAAGAAGTTAAGCAACAACCCATGAAGGTACAAACGCCACTCGTACTCTTTCGATCCACATAATCTCTCGCATGATCAGAGTCGGCATAGACAACAGTTTCTACACCGGTCCTCTTGGGATAGAATAATCCCAAGTGTATAGTGCCTTTAATGTATCGGAAGATACGCTTAACCGCTTCGAGGTGAGAGGTTTTGGGATCCTCTTGGAAGCGAGCACAAAGGCAGACACTAAACATGATGTCGGGCCTACTTGCCGTGAGGTATAGTAAACTTCCTATCATACCTCTATACTTAGTGCTATCCACGGACTCACCTTCTTCATCTTTTGTGAGTTTTATTTCCGTGGACATGGGGGTTTTCATGGGCTTAGACTCTTTTAAACTAAACTTCTTAAGCATTTCTTTACTATACTTAGCTTGATTAAAGAAGATACCATCTTCCATTTGTTTAATTTGTAAACCAAGGAAGAAGTTCAATTCACCCGTCATGCTCATCTCAAACTCATCATGCATGATCTTAGAGAAATCAACGCACATCTCTGAACAAGTTGATCCGAATATAATGTCGTCGACATATATTTGAACAATGATAAGATGTGAATCTCTTTTCTTTGTGAAGAGTGTGTTATCAACCTTTCCCATGGTGTATTCATGTTCAATCTGGAAAGCTTTCAGTCTATCATACCAAGCTTTAGGAGCTTCCTTAAGACCATAGAGTGCTTTCTTGAGTTTTTAAACATGATTTGGATATTCGAAATCAACGAATCCCAGAGGTTGTGCAACATACACCTCCTCGTTGATATAACCATTAAGGAACGCACTCTTCATGTCCATTTGGTATAGTTTAAAGTCTAAGGCACAAGTATAGGCAAGGAGTATTCTAATTGATTCTAATCTAGCTATGGGTGCATAGGTTTCATCATAATCTATTCCCTCTTGTTGGTTATAGCCTTGTGCTACCAACCTTGCCTTATTCCTAACTACGACGCCATTTTCGTCGAGTTTATTCCTAAACACCCACTTAGTTCCTATGATTGTTTGATTCTTAGGAAGAGGTACTAAATCCCAAACATGGTTTGCGGTGAATTGATTAAGTTATTCTTGCATGGCAAGTATCCAACTTTCATCCTTAATCGCTTCACTTACATTCTTAGGTTCTACGGTTGATATGAAACAAAAGAAATTACTTTTGTTTTGTGTTTGTGACCTAAGGGTTCTTTGGTTTAAATTACCTATGAAATTTTCAATAGGATGGTTTTTGGATTCCTTAATGTTGACAATTTCGTCAACTTCAACTATTTCATCCTCAATGTCATCTTCTAAGGTTTTCTTGCCATTGACCCTAATGGCTTCATCCTCATCTAAGTCATCATCCACCAAGGGTGATGTCTTAGTTTGTGGAGGACTTTCATCGAATGTCACGTTGAGTGATTCTTCGACTTTCATGGTTTCTCTATTTAGGACAACATAGGCTTTACTATTTTGGGAGTAACCTAGAAAGATACCTTCGTAAGACTTTGGGTCAAACTTGGTGAGGTAATCTTTAGTGTTTAGTATGAAGCACTTGCTTCCAAACACTCTAAAGTAATCAAGAGTATGTTTTCTACCTTTCATGATTTCATATGTTCCTAGGATAGATCTAATTAGAATCCTATTAAGAATATAAGTTGAGGTGTCCACCGCATTACACCAAAACTTTTGCGGAATTGATTGTTCATTCAACATCGTTCTACTCATCTCTTGTAGAGTACGATTTTTCCGCTCTACTACCCCATTTGATTGTGGAGTGCGTGGAGCCGAGAAATTGTGAGTAATACCATTAGCATCACAATATACTCCAAATTGCACTTCATTATCAAATTCCCGACCATGATCCGTCCTAATAGCGACTATTGTACATCCTAGTTGGTTTTGGACTTTCCTACTAAAGATTTAAAATTCCTCAAAAGCTTGAGTCTTATTCTTAAGAAATCTAGTCCAAGTATACCGAGAATAGTCATCAACTATTACTAAGGTGTAGTAATTTCCTCCGTAGCTCCGTACGGCGGATGGACCGAATAAGTCCATGTGAAGGAGTTCTAGGCATCTAGATGTCGAGACCATATTCTTAGCTTTGTGACTTGAATGAGCTTGTTTTCCAACTTTACAAGCGTCACAAAAGTGTTTGTCAAACTTAATCTTAGGTAGGTTTCTAACTAATTCCTTAGATGCCAATGATTGTATCAAACGCATATTGGCGTGACCTAACCTCCTATGCCATAGAGTTGAATTATCATCTATGGTTGCTAAGCATATCCTATCCTGAGGCTTATTTCCTATTTTCATAACAAATAAGCCATTTCTCCTAACTCCTTTGCCTATGGTTTTACCATCCTTAATTATCTCACTACCCTCTTCAGAGAATATAACTCAACACTTATTATCTACCATTTGACTAATGCTAAGCAAATTAAATCCTAAGTTATCTACATGCTCAACATTTCTAATAGTGAGGGAGTTTTGAGTGATCGTACCTTTGCCTATAATGTTGCCCTTAAGTTTGCTACCGAAAGTGACATTACCTCCGTTGTATGCCTTGTATGATGAGAATAAACTTCGGTTACCCGTCATATGGTTAGTGCATCCACTATCCTTGACCCATTCGTCAGGCTCCAAGTCAATTCCCAAGCATATCTATTGCAAAAGACAAACATTCAAACATTTGGTCCCCAATATCTCATGGGTCCAAAGTAGTTAGCATTAAACATCCCATGCATTACTTGCATGTGGTTAGGATGTTGGAACGGAGGGCAAATTTCCCATGGCAAGTAACTTTGTAGTTGACAGTCATTCCAAGTTACGGGATAATTACTTGGAAAACTTTGTCTTCTAGAGTTACGTCTCGGTAGAGGAGTTCTTGACCGTGGTTTGGGAGTGCTTGTTTTTCTAGGTGGAGGAGTCTTAGACCTAGTGGGTTTTACAAATCCAGGTCTGGGGTTTGACATAGGTTTGTAAATTTTTTTGACTTCCTCTATACTAGCAATAGAGACCTTTGTACCATTTACAATTATGTGAGTTGGTTTAGGACCTGATTTGTTTTTGAAATTAGACTCAGTTCTGTCTCCAGTGTTAGACGGTACCACGGTTCCATTAGGTTTAATGGTACCGTTGGTACCTTTAGTGGTGCCGTCTGGGGATTTGACAGAATTCGTGGGTTTGACAGATTTTACTTGATTTGTTTTATCTGTCGAAGCATTTTCTGTTTCCTTTTTGAACCTAGTGATTCTAATTGCATTTTCCTTGAGTTTCTCATTTTCTGCTTGAAGATTTATGCATGACTCACAATCTATGTCTAATTCTTTATATGTTTCAAGTCCTTTGACTTGTTCCTTTAGTCCTAAAATTTCTACTTCAAGTTCATGCAATTTTGATTTTAGTGATTTGTTTCTACTTAGCATTTTTGAAACAATTTTGCATAGATTATTTTGTTCGTCATTTAGTATGTTATCATCTATTGACGAGTTGTCATCTATAAAATCAGGGTAGTCGTGACGTACCTCATTTGAAGTATGAGCCATTAGACATGTTTCGTCCTTGGGCTTCTTTTCTTCATCATCACCGCTATCACTCCAGGAGCCTCCTATGAGAGCTCGTTGGTTGTTGAATTTTGGTGGTTTGGGACACTCTCCTATGAGGTGATTAGGATCTCCGCACCTAAAGCATTTCCTATCACTTGTCCCTTTCTTTTCAACATGGTTCTTTTGTGATGTCTTCTTCTCATCACGAGGTTGCCTAACGAACCTACCTCTTCTCCTAAAGAACTTTTTAAAGTCCCTAACCGCTAATGCATATTCCTCATCTTCACTATCGGAACTTGAGCATTCCTCATCACTAGACTCCTTCTTGGCTTTCAATGCTAGAGATCTAACTCTCTCGCTTTTGCCTTTGACTATGTCGGAGTCCTTCTTGATTATCATCTCATGAACTTTCAAGTTTCCTATAAGTTCATCGAGTGACAACATCGCCAAGTCCTTTGACTCTTCTATGGCGGTAATCTTTGCTCTCCATTTAGGATGTAGAGCCCTAAGAAACTTCCTAACATAATTCTTGCTAGAGTAACCTTCATCAAGAGCTTTAAGACTAGTAATAATAGTATTGAATCTAGCAAAAGCATTATCTATTGACTCATCTTCCGTAATGGAAAATTGTTCATATTGTTGAACAAGAAGATCTATCTTGTTCTCTTTGACTTGGTTATTACCTTGGTGAGTGACTAACAAAGGTTTCCAAATATCTTTTTCCGTATTACACATGAAAATTCTTTCAAATTCCTTTTTAGGCAAAGCATTATAAATCATCATTTTAGCCTCATTATTTATGGCTAATTTCCTTTTAAGTTCATCACTTTGTTTATCATAAGAAACTATTTCATCCTTTTTAGTTTCCGGATTCATTTGAATAGGTTGAAAGTCACCCTCGGTAATAACATGCCAAAGATCAATGTCTTTTGATTTCACATACGTTTCGAATCTTGTTTTCCAATAAATAAAAAAATCGGTTTCGAAAAGTGGTGGTCTTTGCAAAGGTTGTCCTTCTAGATATTTGTCGGAATCCATTGATCGATTCAAGTTTTAAAATACAATATACTTTAAAATATTGACTGACGTGGCTTCTGATACCAATTGTGGGAAACTAGAAGGGGGGTTAAATAGTTTACCGGTTTAAAATTCTTTTAAAAATCTTGTTTTAAAAGTTGGCTATTGGAAACTTTGATTCGAACTCTATGTGTAATCAATCAACACCAATATGAACTACACACTTAACTAACTAATACAAAATAATGAAAGTAAAGAGTAGAGTTGGAAAGATCAAACCGAGACAAAAGATTTATAGTGGTTCGGCTACGAAGCTCTTCTTCGCCCTACTCCACTCCCCGAGTACCACACTCGAGAGTTTCAAGCACTATGTCAACAACCTCCCTTCAGGCGGAGAAAACCGTACACGTCGCTTATCCTATTACCGAAACTAAGCTAAATGTCGAGTGCTAATCTTAGCTAGCACCAATCTACCAAGGTCCACGTGACCAATCACACAAGCCCTAATGGCTACAAGAGATCACCACAATCTCAACACGATCACAAAGATCAACTCTCACTTCACTCTACTTAATCTAACTACTCTAGATCCTTTGATTACTCACACACAAGCCCGATGGCTTTAAGAGATCTTCACTATCTCTTAAGATCACAATGATCTTCACTCACACTCTCACAAAAGAACGATAATCTTGATGTATGCTAAGATACAACAAGGATGTAACAGGTGTTACAAAACCTAACAACTACAACTCTTGTATCTTCTTGAATACCTTGAGTTCTTCTCTTGCTAATGAAGAGGAATGATAACACCTTGTATCAACTTGGACACTTGTGTTCTTCTCTTGATATTGAAGAGGAATGATAACACCTTGTATCAACTTGGATACTTGTGTTCTTCTCTTGCAAGTGAAGAGGAATGAAGAGGATCACTTGAAGGATGATTGGATCACTCTTGAACAAAAGAAAAACTAACCTAAATGATCTAAGAAAGAAAGTCTGAAGAGAGTATTCAACTCAGAAAGTTTTGTGTGTGTAAGGATGCCTAAAATCTGTGAAAGGGGTTGGTATTTATAGGCAAAGAAAATCTGAACGTTACAGAAAAAATAGTACGGACGGCTCCACTAAACATGCCACGGCTCCACTAAATTTAGTGGAACCGTGGAGCCGTCCTAGACTAGGACGCTCCAAATTTTGTCTTTTCTGGTGAAAACTTATTTGGGGAAGGTTGGAGCTGATTTTGGGGGGGGAAATAGCTGTTGTGATTTTCAAACTTATTTTTCCATTAAAACATTTCTTAATATTTCAAAAATAATTTGTCATGTGTATTTTTGAAAAAATGTTTTGTCCCATTAAAATGTGAAGTCTCAAAACACAAATTCACTTCTTTGATAATTTGTCAAGTTGTAAATTTGTTCTAGAGTGATTTGCGTAGAAATGGGATCTTCCGATTAAAAACTTGTTTACGTTAATTTTAACGTAACGTGATTTCACATTTTGTCATCCTCAAAACGTGAAGTAATCGAAAGATATAAATAACGTTTTTAGAACATTATTTGCATCAACAAAGTATATCTGGGAAGAGAAACAAGTGTCAGCTTTTCAACTCTTAAAACAGAAACTCTGCGAAGCACCCATCTTAGCACTACCTGAAGGAAGTGAAGACTTCATGGTGTATTGTGATGCATCCCATCACGGTTTAGGTGCAGTGTTAATGAAAAGAAGCAAAGCGATAGCTTATGCTTCTAGACAGCTCAAGAAGAATGAAGAAAACTACACCACTCATGATCTAGAATTAGGAGCAGTGGTCTTTGCTCTTAAGATTTGGAGACATTAATTGTACGGTACCAAGTACATGGTTTTCACCGATCAAAAATGTTTTCAACACATACTGGATCAAAAGGAGCTGAACATGAGACAGCGCCGATGGTTAGAATTGCTCAACGATTACGATTGTGAAATTCGCTATCACCCTGGTAAAGCGAATGTCGTGGCTAATGCCTTGAGCAGAAAAGAAAGAATCAAACCTCTTAGAGTCCGATCTCTGGGAATGACCATTTATTCACCCCTTCCATCACAAATCCTCATAGCCCAAGCAGAAGCTCTCGAAGAAGAAAACATACCCCATGAGAAGATTTACGGTATGCCCGAGAATGAAAATGGTTTTGTAAAAAGATCAGACGGTATGCTATGTTTCAAAGAAAGATATTGGGTTCCTCTCTACGGAGGTATTCGAAATCTCATCATGCATGAATCTCACAAATCCAAATACTCTATACACCCAGGTTCTGACAAGATGTATCAGGATCTCAAAAAGATCTACTGGTGGCCCAACATGAAAGCCGACATCGCTGAGTATGTTGGGAAATGTTTGACATGTTCAAGAGTCAAGGCGGAAAGTCAAAAGCCGTCGGGATTGCTTGTACAACCTGAACTACCAGTATGGAAATGGGAAAGAATTACCATGGATTTCATCACTAAACTACCAAATACGTCAACTGGATTAGATACCATCTGGGTCATCATTGATCGTCTCACCAGGTCTGCTCATTTCCTACCAATCAAGGAAACTGACGAGATGAGCACTCTCGCTCAGTTGTATCTCAAGGAAATAGTGACTCGACATGGAGTTCCAATCTCCATCATCTTAGATAGAGATAGCCGATTTACCTCATGATTTTGGCAAACACTACAAAAAGCTCTTGGTATACGTCTAGATATGAGTACCACTTATCACCCTCAGACTGATGGGCAGAGTGAAAGAACGATCCAAACCTTAGAAGACATGCTCCGAGCATATGTGATAGACTTTGGAAAAGGTTGGGATAAACACTTGCCATTGGCTGAATTTTCTTACAACAACAGTTACCATGCCAGCATCAAGGCGACACCATTTGAAGCACTTTATGGTCGAAAGTGCAGATCGCCTGTTTGTGGGACAGAAGTTCGTGACACACAACTCACAGGACCAGAACTGATACACGACACAACAGAAAAGATTTTTAAGATCAGACAAAGACTACAAGCTGCTCGTGACAGACAAAAGAGTTACGCTGATGTAAGACGAAAACCCATGGAATTTCAAGTCGGTGACAGAGGTATGTTAAAAGTTTCCCCATGGAAGGGAATGATACGTGATGAAGCAAAAAGTGTACCGCTTTTAAGGGGTCATTTAAGCCCTAAATCGTATTTATTTGATCAAATATCGCCCTAAATCGTTCCTTTTGTCATTTTAGGTACTTTTGAGGAGAAATCTGGAAAAGGAGGCATTTTGGACGTTTTTGGAGCATAAAAGTGAAGAAAACGGCAAAGTCTCAAAAATCGGCTAAAAGTTACCTTTGACGGCGTCACAATTTACCCTGGACGGCGTCATGCCTTGGCAAGAAAAGTTGGACGTGAAATTTACTCATGATAAGCCAGTGAAAATAGCATGTGAATTCTGACGGCGTCACGCTTTAACTTGATCAAGGGCGTCACGGCTTAAATCAAAAGGGGACGGCGTCACGTTCAAGGTTCGACGGCGTCAAGCCTTGATAAGCCAGAATGGATTTTGGAAGAGCTAAAGAGGGACGGTGTCAAGAAGGTCATCCGGGAACCCTAAAAGCGGCGAGGTGACGGCGTCACACTCCATAACGTGACGCCATCAGATCCAAAAATCTATATATAGTTTTCTAATTTTTTGTCATTAGGAGAGAACTTAGTGTGTGGAATTTTGGGAGAAAACCCTAAGACGATTTTAGCTTCTTTTTCAAGGCTTTTTGCCTTGAGATCTTCCATGTTACATTGAAGATAAGTTATCAATTAATCATTCAATATGTCTATGTGTTGTTTGATTTTATCTTATTCTTGTCTTTTGATTAACATGTTAGGCTAAATTTATCTTGTGTTTGCTTAGATCTAATGAAACCTAGCTATTGATTATTGGTTATTAGTGTGTTATTAGTTGTATTGGATGATTGTTTATCTATGTTAGGCTTAAGAAAACTGGCTAACTTCCTATTCGGTAACTTGCTTGAACGTCTTAAGAAACATGAACCAAATGCGTACTAAAGGTTTTTATGGTTGTATTTAATGCACAAGCGAATTCTAGTGATCCCATGTTAGGAGCTTCCTAGCCAGCTCGACATAGGAGTGAAGTAGGAGCTTGTAGAGTTGGGGAAGTAAGTACGCCACCCCACAAATGGTATTAAGGAATACACCCGTCATCCACGCGACTAATACACACTAATTAACCGGTAAAAGATAGTTAGGGAGTAAGGAAATCTAAGTAAACACATTTCTCTACACATAAGTTTCTCACAACATTTTATTTTCAGTTATTTATTTTATTTGCTTTTGTAGTTATTTGGGTTAGTTGACTAGCAACTAATTCCGCCCACTCTTTCAAACCCTAGATTTTACTTGCTTTCATAAAAAATTATAAAAACATAAAAAGAATCTTCCTCAACCCTTAGACCTAATTAGAGTAGTCTTTCACACCTAACGAACACTATTCCCTGTGGAGAACGATCAATCCCCCGTACTTACCGCTACACTATACTACATCGGTCAGGTACACTGCCTGGTGGGGTTGTAAGCCTCTTGAGATCCCTCGAGAGGTAAAACCTGTTGTAAGGTTACAAAACCACGCATCAAGTTTTTGGCGCCGCTGCCGGGGAATAGTTATTGTTTAGGTTGAATTTTTTATTCTATTAGGTCTACTCACTAGATTCCTTTCTAGTGATATTTTATTTTATTTTTATAGGTTTTCTTTAGTCTATCTTTTTCTTTGTGTGTTTGTTCGTAATTTCCATTGACTCTTCCGTTCACCATTATGGAGTACGCGAATCCACCATACCACCAACCACAAAGGCCATTCTACCCTATTGACATCTCGAATTTCAAACAATATCGAGATGAACCCATATATGATGCATGGACTCGTTTTAGAAATTTACTCCAA
This sequence comes from Artemisia tridentata subsp. tridentata, assembly GCA_021014915.2. NCBI lineage: Eukaryota > Viridiplantae > Streptophyta > Magnoliopsida > Asterales > Asteraceae > Artemisia > Artemisia tridentata. The sequence continues at coordinate 151,896,358 of CP139509.1, forward strand.
AAATTCCCTCATCATAGTTTCGCTTTAGCATCCCTAACCCGAACCTTTTACTATCGTGTTGGCCAATATGACCAAATGCGCATTGAGGATTTTGCCAATGGGGACTTTAGGGAATTAAGTGCTGAAGAAGCATGGGATGCCATAGAAGATTGTGCCCAATATTATTATAGGGTAGACAACCCAACAAACGTTAGTACAAGTCAATTGAATATAAATTTCCTGGATCATGAAACAAGTTTGTTTGGGGATGAATACATTAGTGTTGAGATACCTAAGTGGTTGTCATGTAATGCCATAGTACAAAACAAACACATAGGTGATCTTGATAAGATGGATGATAAAGTAGAAAATCCAAGCCCGCCAAATACCCCACAAGTCCTACCATCATTTGAGGCATACACACCGCCCGTGACTTATTCAGAAGAAGTAGAAGAGACTTTAGGAACCCCAATTGAGGTAGAACCCTTGGACCAAGCACCACTAGAGCATATAGGTTTGAATACTCATAATGATAACCTTACTCTTAGTTCTAGGGAAGTTCCTAGTTTTGATGAACCGGAGCCTCAACCAAAACCGTTACCTAATCTTCCATCCTTGGATGAGAATTTAGGAATTGAAATAGGTCCCGATCCACCCATCAAACCATATAGTCCGGGTAGTCTTAGGATAAAGGTAGTAGACTCTAGGCCATGTGGAGTGGTATCTAATATAGGAGTGAACCATGACCTTACATACTTACATCACCCATTCATGATTGATCACAAGAAACATTATGGGTTTAAACCGGGTCTATTGGGTCAAGATGGATTCCCAATTAGGAGTCTCTCGAAGTTGTTAGAAAATGATCCCTTTTTAGGAGAACACTTTAACTCACCCATTGACCAAAGTGAACTAGGTAAGGTTATGATGAAAGGAGCACACCCCTTTGAGCATATAATTCATCCACCACTCTTTCCTCACGTGGCATACTCCTACCGAGCTGGTGTGTATCGCTACTTCCATCCGCACTTAATCCTAAGTGTAGGAAAAACCTCTCCTTTATCCGTTAAATAAGGGTAGAGTCAGGCTTGTGACTCGAACAAAAACAAGCGCTTCTTGGGAGGCAACCCAAGCTCTATTTGCTTTGTGTGTTTAATTATTTGTTTGTTTAATTTTATTTGTTTCCGTATGTGTGTTTAATTTTTATTATTATTGATTCATGTTCAAAACTAATTTGTGAAAATGCTTTATTTTGTTTTTAACTTCGTCTTAACTACATATAAAGGTATTTTGCAAAAGATAAGTGTAAGGGAAATCTAAATCGGTTTATTAGAACACAAATGAACATGAATCATAATAATACTAAATTAACATACATATTAGTATTTGTTTGAGTCAAATGCTTGTATCGAGTCATAATGATGTTTTGCAAGGATTTCCAGGAAGTAAGGTAAAGGTTTTTCCAGAAATTTTCCGGAAACTTAAAATGAAAATTTTTGTCAGGTCATTTCTGACGGCGTCAGGGTTTATAACCTGACGGCGTCAGATTTAATTTTCAGAAATTTTTGAAAGTTTTGTTTTTAAAAAGTTTTTATTAAAATCTCCAACTTATAATCTCTAGGAATCTGCAAAATTATCATTCCACAAGCATTATATCCTTATATATAGATTTATCCCGCCGATGTTATGCAGGTTTTCGTGTTTGTTTTCTCAGGTTTAACAGGTTATTTTGGACAAGGAAATGTTTTGAATCAAGCTTATGGCGATGCATTAGTCATGGAGCTTCAACATTACTTTGGAAGAAGATTTAACCGTGTTACTTCATTATCCACCAAGCGAATCAGGGGAGTATTTGATTTCATTCTTTTACTTTATGCTTTTACATCTTGTTATTTGAACATTGGGGACAATGTTCATCTTAAGTGTAAGGGGAGGGTAAAAGTACAATTTTAGAGAATGCTATTACGCTTGATTTTTGTTTGTTTGATGGTAGATGTGTAATAAAACTGAGAGAAATACTTGTTAAGGTAATTTTAGTGCCAAATTTAAAATTTTTTACAACATTTAGGAGTGAAACTTTAGTTCTAATAAGCGTCTCATGGATAGGAGTTATATGACTAGCACAAAAACCGTACCACTAAAAAATTTTCCACCCCCAAATATGTGAGGTTCACCCCTAGAATTGGTAGGAAAAGCATTTATGCTATGATGTGTGTACCCGTAGCACTTAGATTCTAGAACTTGCGTTAGGACCATTCCAAGGCCACAAGTGAGACTACATTCGTGTAGTTAGATTTACTACATGATAAGAGGCATTAGGATTAACCCATTGTTTTACACCTGTGTTTTTGTTATAATTACGTTGGCTACATTGGTCAAGTAATTCTCCCACACCCTTTGCGTTGTACTCATTTTTAGTACACGATACCCCTAGTACACCCCTCAGAGCCTATCTTTTCGTTTCGACCTTTAAGCATTTTACTTAAAGGAAGAATTTGTTACACCTCACTAAAATGTACACCCGAATCGCCTTAGCCTACCTTGTATGCACTCATTTTTAGTGCATTATTGTGACAACATTTGTTTAAACCCAAGTTAATTATCTAATTGATTACATGGTTGCTAAGTCGAGTCATATCCTTGTACATATTGTTTTGGGACGATTGGGACTCATGGGTAAAGTACTAGTGTAATGGAGTAATGGGGAAGATCATCATTTATTACCCCCATATGTGCTAAATGTTTTAAAAGTACTCCAAGTTTTTCAATTATCTTAATTCGAGTCATTAGATTAGTATTTGTTAAGTTATGTAAAAGTTCAAGTGTAAGGGGAATTCAATGCCCCTATGATGTATTATTTTGGATGGTAGGGCAAAAGTGTATGCAAAAAAAAAAAAAAAAAAAAAATCGAAAAATCAAGAAAAACACAAAAAAAAAAATGAGAAAAAGAAAAATAGAAAAAAACATACGGACTACCATCCCGTTTCATTTTATGTTTGTTTTATGTTTTTGTTTTTGTTATTTCATTTCTAGCTTAAGATCGAGTCTAGTCTTGGCTTAGCAACATTGTATAGTACATGTAATTGATCAAGATCTTTAACTCGCCACCAGTAAAATATCCCTTATCCAACAAAACCGTGTTTTCCTTTTCCCTACACCTAACGTTATAACCCATTTAAAAGCCCTCTTTGATAGTTTATCTTTGGTGCTTACGCCTAGTGGAGGAGGTTTTCGATCCTTTCCCAAGCCTATGGTAATCTATTTGCTATGACAGGTAGTGAGAGATATTATCCGTTTTCATTTATGAGATTTATTTTGATGACACTTGAGAGATGTGAGTATCTAAACACTACTTGTGAGGTGCTAGTTTGTAATCTCCGTGCTTATTATGATTGAAGTGGAACGATTATTTGTTGTAATTACTTTTATGTTTGCATTAAATGACCCCTAACTTGTATTTTGATTAGAATAAAAGCGCATTTGCTTGAGGACAAGCAAATCTCAAGTGTAAGGGTATTTGATGAAGCAAAAAGTGTACCGCTTTTAAGGGGTCATTTAAGCCCTAAATCGTATTTATTTGATCAAATATCGCCCTAAATCGTTCCTTTTGTCATTTTAGGTACTTTTGAGGAGAAATCTGGAAAAGGAGGCATTTTGGACGTTTTTGGAGCATAAAAGTGAAGAAAACGGCAAAGTCTCAAAAATCTGCTAAAAGTTACCTTTGACGGCGTCACAATTTACCCTGGACGGCGTCATGCCTTGGCAAGAAAAGTTGGACTTGAAATTTACTCATGATAAGCCAGTGAAAATAGCATGTGAATTCTGACGGCGTCACGCTTTAACTTGATCAAGGGCGTCACGGCTTAAATCAAAAGGGGACGGCGTCACGTTCAAGGTTCGACGGCGTCAAGCCTTGATAAGCCAGAATGGATTTTGGAAGAGCTAAAGAGGGACGGCGTCAAGAAGGTCATCCGGGAACCCTAAAAGCGGCGAGGTGACGGCGTCACACTCCATAACGTGACGCCGTCAGATCCAAAAATCTATATATAGTTTTCTAATTTTTTGTCATTAGGAGAGAACTTAGTGTGTGGAATTTTGGGAGAAAACCCTAAGACGATTTTAGCTTCTTTTTCAAGGCTTTTTGCCTTGAGATCTTCCATGTTACATTGAAGATAAGTTATCAATTAATCATTCAATATGTCTATGTGTTGTTTGATTTTATCTTATTCTTGTCTTTTGATTAACATGTTAGGCTAAATTTATCTTGTGTTTGCTTAGATCTAATGAAACCTAGCTATTGATTATTGGTTATTAGTGTGTTATTAGTTGTATTGGATGATTGTTTATCTATGTTAGGCTTAAGAAAACTGGCTAACTTCCTATTCGGTAACTTGCTTGAACGTCTTAAGAAACATGAACCAAATGCGTACTAAAGGTTTTTATGGTTGTATTTAATGCACAAGCGAATTCTAGTGATCCCATGTTAGGAGCTTCCTAGCCGGCTCGACATAGGAGTGAAGTAGGAGCTTGTAGAGTTGGGGAAGTAAGTACGCCACCCCACAAATGGTATTAAGGAATACACCCGTCATCCACGCGACTAATACACACTAATTAACCGGTAAAAGATAGTTAGGGAGTAAGGAAATCTAAGTAAACACATTTCTCTACACATAAGTTTCTCACAACATTTTATTTTCAGTTATTTATTTTATTTGCATTTTTAGTTATTTGGGTTAGTTGACTAGCAACTAATTCCGCCCACTCTTTCAAACCCGAGATTTTACTTGCTTTCATAAAAAATTATAAAAACATAAAAAGAATCTTCCTCAACCCTTAGACCTAATTAGAGTAGTCTTTCACACCTAACGAACACTATTCCCTGTGGAGAACGATCAATCCCCCGTACTTACCGCTACACTATACTACATCGGTTAGGTACACTGCCTGGTGGGGTTGTAAGCCTCTTGAGATCCCTCGAGAGGTAAAACCTGTTGTAAGGTTACAAAACCACGCATCAAAGGGAATGATACGCTTTGAAAAGCGTGGAAAGTTGAATCCCAGGTACATTGGACCATTCAAAATCCTTGAGACGATTGGTCCAGTTGCTTACAAACTTGAGCTCCCAGAAGAACTCAGTAGAGTACACCCAACATTTCACGTTTCACAACTAAAGAAATGTTTGTCAGACGAAACTCTCGTCATCCCCCTAAAAGAAATCAGACTTGATGACAAACTCGTGTTCACAGAAGAACCAGTAGAAATAATGGACAGGGACATAAAACAACTTAAGCAAAACCGTATTCCCATTGTCAAAGTTTGATGGAACTCCAAACGAGGACCAGAGTACACATGGGAACGTGAAGATCAAATTCTCGACAAATACCCCCATTTATTCCCATAGACCCCCATAACAACTATCTTAGATTTAATTCTGAAATGGAATTCTGTTTGACGGGTAGGTACTGTAGTAATCTGTAAAATTCCCCAGTAATTTGTACATTGCTAATCAAGTATTAAATTCTAATACAGTTCAGTTAACCATTTTTATGGTCAAAATTTAAAATTTTGTTATTATATTACAAACACATTGGAACAAGCTCACACACGGACCACAAATAATCCAACACACCCATTATAAATGGATCCCAACACTATTTCTGGCCCAAGTTTTTGTCCTGGTACTATTCAAAAGCCCAACCCTTAAATTTTAAGTTTTAACTCTTGTAATATACCACTCGACTGAACACCATTTGCTTTGCCCCGATTTCTTTTAATTTTGATACACAAGACATGCATTATTTTGCATCATTCGAATCCACCCCCAGCAAAGAATTGGTATGTCAAAGCTCATTTTCCATTTCGAATGTCTGGTACGTAATCAAGACCCAAAGTGAATGCTACCTGAGACATATACAACACCATTCGATATTTTTCCACTTTAATCCAACTCAACACAACTTATTTTCCCCTAGCTTATTTGGCATTCTATGATCAAATATGAGTTCAAGAGTTCATTTCTCACCTTTATACACAATATGGTACGTTACAATATTTGTTGGACCCTCTAAATATGTCGTACGATACATATATATTACACACTTGTGTTTTTAACCAAAGAACACACCAAAACCCCCTCCTAAGCTACTGCATACTCGAGTATTATTCTTATTCCTCTGCTAAAACATCAAATCATGCAACATGTGGGAGTATTATACTATATATCGATTACAAATACATTCATAAATACTTTTACCAGAACTCCTATTCACACACACAAGTTTTATCCATTTTTACTAAGTATTTCCTCTCCAAGCCGAGTTCTCAAGAAGCCAGAAGCAAATCTCCCACTTGTTCGAGCCAAGTTCTAGTCGATAACTCCCTAGTTTGAAGCATTGGTGATCACTTCTAGCGAGCTACACCCATATTCCCCTTATTCCTGATCATTTCGAACGTATACACTCCACCTTTTAGGTGTTATGAGTCTTCCGAAACCTTTTTCAACTCATTCTTATTGATTTATATATCTCATGCATTGTTCCTTATTTATTTCGAATGTATATTTCATTTTAATGCATTATTTCGCTTACTCGTTATTTATTTTACGTTTATACTCAATGACATCCTTAATGGATGGCTAGTAACTTGTGTTTTACAGTTATTCGACACTTATATATTCATTTCTTTACTTATCGAGCTCATTTTATTCATGTATCGAATCGTTTATCATATAACACATTATATATGTCATTGTCCTATTCTTATAACCATGTTATATCGACTAAGAAATGGACCAATAAAATCGGATACATACACACACCATGTCATTTTTATTGCTTATCCCAATTCTTCATACGCTCATTTATTAAGTTGATGTTTTAAGTTTCCTTTAATAAGCTACTCAGACCTATTGAAAAACTCTTTAATTTTACCGATTGGGCTTAAAAGCACAATAAGCAATTAATAAGCAGTTGCGATAAGCTGGGTAAATAAGCTCTTTTGCAAAAAATTTAAGCTCATTAAATAAGCCCAAGACCAGGCCCATTCCCTTCAAACCCCTCGGATCGAAAATTGTTAATGGGCTTTGTTTTTAAATTGTTAAAGCCCATTTAGCTTAAAAATAAGCAGTTCGAATAATAAGCAGTTGATTTTGACTTAAATAAGCTTTATTAAGTTATAAAAACTCTCGAAAAACTTATCACCCTCTTTTTGTAAATTTTGGACTAAGTTTGCAAAGAATATGTCATTTCGGGTTAAATATGTCAAGTTTGTATAAATATGTTCTAAACTGTTCATTTAAATAACCTAAGGGTATAAATTGATCAAACAGATAACATGTGGCTTATTATGTTATTTTAGAAATATTTGGACTAAAAATGTAATAAAAAGATAACCAAGGACTAACGGTGTAAAACTAACACCGTTAGGGTAGAAAGTGTTAAATTGGTAAAAGTACAAGGACCAGACTGTAATTTTATTCCATATTCATTTGTATTGCATATTTTACATTTCTCATTTCACTCACGTGCATTTTATTACGTTTCGTTCAATATTTTATCACGTTATGTTTATATTTATATATAACAAATTTTAACGATTAACTTAACGTTTTGTTCAAACACTTTCGAGGAAACGATATTTATGGAATCAATGACATAAAAACATGATAATATTATGTATAATATTAGTTTTGAACTTTAAGCATTTTAAACATATCACACTCACATCACACACCAAATCATTATCCGTTACTCGTTTTCACACTCATTGTTCATATTAAGTCAAAACACCAAATACTCAGACTTCACTATTATCCAGGCCGTGTGTTGAAGCCGTTTTCGTAAATTCACTTGATTTCACATTTCCATCTTGCCAGTTACACACAAGGTGAGTCATAGCCCCACTTTTACTTATTTAACAAAGTTTACACTCTATGGGGGAGATACATGCTACAAACTAAAACACAAGTATTTTCAAGTATTTTTGTATGCTTCACCTGATATGATATTGACTAAGTTACTCTATTGCCACAAGCCCCTCACATCATGAACCATTAATCACTTGCGAGCGAACGCGAATATAGTGAATAGATCTATTGGAGGCTGACTGCCTATTCCACTAATGCCTTGACAAATAGCCTTAGTTGCTAGTCGGATTAGTCGCAATGCATTATATTTGAAGGAAATAGGCAATGGCAAAACACCTATTACACGAGGGCCCCACACCGGTTACTACACTGTTAACGTTTGCGTGTCATGAGACTTAAGGCAATATATACAACTGCAATATCACCATTTTAAACATGATTGTAATACCCAGGCAATCACTACTTGTGTTCTCTCAAACTCATTATTATTACAAACTCTATGATTTCACTCAACAATTTTGTTGACTTTTAGCTTGTTTATCTCAGGTAATTAGCGGAGTAGACAAGGCACGGAGCGAGCAATAAACTCAGGGTTTTTAATGTGGTGTAAAATAAAATCATGTCATTCACCATTAAACTACTACACCCTTTTACGGGATGTTTTAACACTGATATTTTCACATTTTGTCATTCAATTTTGATTTGAATAACAAGTACTTATAAAACGCCTCATTTTAGCCATTTTCTATTATTATGACAAAGATCCTCCCCGTAATACCCCGATTAGACTTCCGCTGTTCACTTATAATTTAGGGGGTGTTACAATGGCCTCTTCATCACCAATTTGTCTTATGACAAGAGCATCTGGAACAAAGTCTTGGCTGTGGCATTGAAGATTATCCTATCTCAATTTCGACACCATCAACAAATTATCCAAAGACAACATCGTCAACGGACTCCCTAAGTTCAAATACAACAAGGAACACCTATGTCCATCTTGTGAACTTGGAAAAAGCAAAAGGGCATCATATAAACCCAAAACCGTACCTAGTTCGGAAGCACGGTTACATATGTTGCACATGGACTTATTTGGCCCAATGAGAGTTGAAAGCATAAACGGGAATAGGTATATTCTTGTTATCGTCGATGATTATTCAAGATATACATGGGTAAAGTTTTCGAGATCAAAAGATGAAGCACCAGGCATCATCATCACCTTTCTGAAGCGTATTCAAGTCCTACTTCAAGCTCCAGTAAGAATTGTAAGAACTGACAATGGCACAGAATTTACAAATCAAGAGTTACAAACTTATTTTGAAGATACTGGAATCACTCATCAGACTTCAGTTGTCAGAACTCCAAAACAGAATGGGGTAGTTTAAAGAAGAAATCGAACTCTTGTGGAAGCTGCTCACACAATGCTAATTTATTCTAGTGCACCGTTATTCTTATGGCTGATGCTGTTGCCACTGCTTGTTTCACTCAGAATCGTTCCCTAATCCACCCAAGATTCAATAAAACACCATATGAGCTTGTGAACAATCGGAAACCTGATATCTCTTACCTTCATGTGTTTGGCGCTTTGTGCTATCCAACGAACGACAGAGAAGATCTAGGGAAGCTGAAAGCTAAGGGTGATATTGGAATCTTCATTGGATACTCAGAACACTCGAGGGCATTCAGGGTGTATAATAGAAGAACAAAAAGGATAATGGAGACAATGAATGTAAAGTTTGACGAGATTTCACAAATGGCTTCTGAGAGACTCACTCTAGAACCCGCGCTAAACCCAATAGCTTCTAATCAAACCAGATTAGGACCCGCATCAAACCCGCAGACTTCTGGACACATTAGTTCAGGACTCATACCTCAAGGAGCTCAATCAACAACCACTGACAAACCTTCAGAACAAGAACTGGAAAATTTCTTCGAGTTAATGTTTGATGAATACTATGGTGGAACTTCGACAAATGCATCACAACAACATTTCGCTGCACCCGATCAAAACCATCAACCACCAACACCACCACAAGATGCATCTACTCTAATCGAAGCTGACGCACCAACTCCCTCAACATCATCTACATCTACTCCAGCAACTCTAGTATTTTAAATTGTTCTACCAAGAGTTGATGAGCAAAACCAAAGTACACCACTTCAAGAAGAAACAACACATAACCAAAACGATGTTGCGTTAGAAGAAGAAGTATTCGAAAACCCGTTTGCTACAGATTCAGTAGCAATCTATAAATTTCCCAATGATTTCTAAACATTAATCAAGTATTAATTATCATTATAATTCAGTTAACCATTTTTACGAGCAAAAATTAAAATTTTGTTTATCAAAATAATATTAATTCTCAAAACATTGGAACGAGCTCACACGCGGACCACGACAAACCTAACATACCCCATATAAACCAAACAGATCCTATTACTATTCCTTAGCCCAAATTTCGGCCTGGTACTATTCACAAAGCCCAACCCAATATTTTCAATTCATTTATTTCTTATTTTCATTCAACTAAATCCATCCTACTTTGCCCCGTTTTCTTTCAATTTCGACACTAAACTCATGCAACTTTTTGCGCCACTCGACTCTCCATACACCAAACAAATAGTATGTCAAATCTCATATCTTAATTCGAACGTTTAAACCTTGAACGAGACTCAAAGTAAACCTCTATCGCAACAGTTACAAACCCATTCGACGTTTATTATTTTGACCCAATTCGTTCTAAACTAATTTTTCCTAGTTCATTTGACTTCCCAAGAATGATTTTGAGTTTGTGAACGAGTTTCTCACCATCTCTCATTTTTAGTCACGTTAAAAAACCCGTCTTTTGACCCTTTTATAAATCGTACGTAAACACATACATACATACATGTACCATTCGATCCATAACCATGTATCTACATCTCCTAGACTCATAATACTACTAGATACTTGAGATTATTCTTTCTATCCTATCCAATCTCTGCATATATCGAATCATACCTACTTGCATAATTTAAAAACTATAAAAATCGAACCATGCATGCATACATATAACGACCAAACGTATAACTCTTTTCCCACTTGTAAAACTCTTCACACATACTTTCCAAACCTGCTAAATCTCCTGCCAAGTCATTCGAAGGAAGCAAGGACAAATCACTAGCCATTCGAGTTCATACAAGCCTCATTTCGAATCCATCTTGATCATTCGAACGTATAGACCCACCTCTTTGGTGTTGTAAGCACTCGCCAACTCTTTTCAATACATATATATCGCGTTATAACATCTCATGCATTGCCTCTTGTGGAAACCATAGAGGGGGGGGGGGTGAATACGTTTCCATTTAAAAACTTAAAAACTTTTTGTATCAAACACCCAATCAAGTGTGACGTAATATAAAAAGTGTCAACAATGATCATATAACATCTAGAGATGAATAAATTAAACTACATCACAAGCACAATCAAATCATGACACATACATAATCAACATAATATAAGCAACTAGCCACACAAACATAAACGCAATTTAAATATAAATATAATGCGATAAAGAATAAAATGAAAGTAAAGAGATAAGTAAGAAGGCGCAAATCGGACACGATGAATTATAGTGGTTCGGTCACGAAGCTACTCTTCGTCCTACTCCACTCCCCGAGTACCCAACTCGAGAGTTACTTCACTAATCAACAAGCTCCCTTCAGGCGGAGAAAACCGTAAAACGTCGCTTATCCAATTTCCGACACTAAGCTAAATGTCGAGTGCTAATCTTAGCTAGCACCAATCTACCACGATCCACATGATCTACCCACGATCTACCCGATCTACCCTTGATCCACTTGATCAATATACAATCACACAATCTACAAGAGATCTCCAAGATCTCACCAAGATCACAATGATCTACTCCCACTTGACTCGATCTACCCGATCTACCTATAATCTACTTGATCAATCATACAAGCCCAATGGCTTCAAGAGATCTCCAAGATCTCAACAAGATCATAATGATCAACCCTCACTTGACTCAATCTACCCTATCTACCTTTGATCAACTAACACACTAGCTCACAAGCTACAAGAGATATTCAATATCTCTATAAGATCACAATGATCTTCCCTCACAAACTCTCAAAAGAAAGATAGACTTGATGTATACTATGATACAATCAAGTGTGTAACAAATGTTACAAGTTGTTAGGAATTATATTTGAGTTGATAAGACAAAACAATGAAATATGAGGGACTTATAGAGACAAAGGATGAAACTTCACAAAAGGAAAAGATTACAAGAAGATCTTTTATATTTTTAGTATATATCCTTTGTAACCCTAATCTTCTATTATATAAAGAGGGTTAGAGGCGTCTAGTTTAGTGTGTGTGTCATAATGTAGTTGAATAAAGGTGTAAGTTGTGTTCTAGGCATCGAGTTCCTACAACGGATGCCTAGGTTTTGTAATCGTTAGTGTTAGAGATGATGGCGAAGAACCTTAGTGATAATAATAATATTCTTTATGATTATCCGCTGTGCATATTATTATCATTGTGTTTATTGTTTATCCTAGATCAAGGTCTAAACAACCTAGAGTTCAAAACGGTCCAAGAACTTATAGATGGTGGCGTACATAAGTTCTAACAAGTGGTATCAGAGAGGGTGGCTCTCGATCTAAGGATGTTACAAGGTTCATTGTCGACAGAAAGCAGTTTTGAATATTAAAGTGGGTCAATGGTCATGATTTGGAGGTCCCCACACTCGATTAAAGCTAAGGATCAGTTCTTTAAATGCTGTTTGAATATTTGGAATTTATTACTTTCTACTGTTCGAACAAGATTTATTCTACTGCTACGCTTACGTTGAAGTTTATGAGTATGTGTTACGAGGAGTAAGGGGAAGCAAGTATGGATTTATATGGTGATCACACACACAGGGGAAGTTCATACATACAAGGTTTTTGGATATGTTTTTGGTTCGTTAAAGTTTTAAAGGCTCGAATTAATTTTCTTATTGACGAAAAGGAGTTTTTGTTGCTTCTTTGATGATGCAGTGGAATTTATCAAGGTTGTGTCTTATTATATCTTAAGGTGGGTGTTACACTTTAAAGGTAACTTGTTTGTTCGTTCAGGTGACTACGAATTGACAAAACACTTGAAGGAGTTACGTTATTGTGCTCAGTGATTATTGTCAAGAGATTGCGGTCTCCCTATACGTGGAGTATACGTTCGAAGCCGTATTTAGTACAAGACATAAGACACAAGGTTGGTTTCTTCTACTTCAGCATCAAATTGGTAATGATTAGTTTTCTTCAACAATATATAAAGCCTACAGATTTGAAGAATCAAGGAATGGTTAACATATGGGTTTCAGGGGAAGCTTATTGTTCAAATGTGTAACCATTTATATGCTACATCAAGGTGAAGGTTTTTATAGTTGCTCGTTGGTATTTTTACTGAAGATTTGGGATTTTTCTGTCTTGAATTCATTTATAAAAGAAAGCGTTTTGGTGTACATTCATGGAGGGAGATTCAAGACATTGGGAGACTAAGTTGGATGTATGGTACTGGTTCGTGGTTATGAAGATCAAAGTTGCATATTTTTGTTCCCTAATTGATGATGACAAAAAGGGGAAGATTTATATTGAAGATTGCAGCTTGAAGATCCTTGATGATATGCATGGCTTAAGGGGAAGTTCGTTTATCTTTCATACATATTAACTTCAGGGGAAGTTCGTACTTACTTGGTTTTGTCATTATCAACTAGGGGAAGATTGTTGGGAATTATATTTGAGTTGATAAGACAAAACAATGAAATATGAGGGACTTATAGAGACAAAGGATGAAACTTCACAAAAGGAAAATATTACAAGAAGATATTTTATATTTTTAGTATATATCCTTTGTAACCCTAATCTTCTATTATATAAAGAGGGTTAGAGGCGTCTAGTTTAGTGTGTGTGTCATAATGTAGTTGACTAAAGGTGTAAGTTGTGTTCTAGGCATCGAGTTCCTACAACGGATGCCTAGGTTTTGTAATCGTTAGTGTTAGAGATGATGGCGAAGAACCTTAGTGATAATAATAATATTCTTTATGATTATCCGCTGTGCATATTATTATCATTGTGTTTATTGTTTATCCTAGATCAAGGTCTAAACAACCTAGAGTTCAAAACGGTCCAAGAACTTATAGATGGTGGCGTACATAAGTTCTAACAAGTGGTATCAGAGAGGGTGGCTCTCGATATCTAGGATCTACAAGGTTGTTACTATCGAAGAAGAGCAGTTTTGGAGCAGATTCGATGAAAAAGAAGCAGATCTGGAAATATTATGAGTTGAGTTTCACAGGTGTGCGTTCTTATGTTTGTGTGTTATTGCGGTGACAAAGACTTGATGAATCTAGCAAAGGTGTGTGATCTACAAACTAGGGTGCTTAATGCTCACATTTGTTATCACTTTAAGGAGTTACGTTGTAGTGCTCAGTGTCTCATATAGTTGAGGATTTATCAAGAGGTCCTGGTAGCCTACTTCTAGGGATAAGTTTGGAGTCACGTGGATAGTGCAAGATATAAGACACAAGTTTAGGAAATTCAACTTCTTCATCAAATTCATTATACTCGGTTTTCTTCATCAGTGATCATTTCATAAAGCTTATGGAGTTCGTGATTCAAGAGATGGTAAACATGCTTAGTTTCAGGGGAAGCTTATTGATTATTTGGTTTATCCATTTACATGCACCACTTAAAGGGAAGTGATCCGATTCAAGTTGCATTGAAGACCCCTATTCGATGATTACAAAAAGGGGAAGAAGATTGGTTTGCAGCTTATCGTGTGGTGACATGTTCAAAAAGACCTCAAGGAAGCTTTGAAGAGATAGTTTTGTAATATCAAATAGGGGAATATTGTTGGGAAATATAATTTGATGATTACAAAACTATAGGGACTAAATGTTAAATTAATTAGCTTTCTTTGTAAGCTAGGTTTTTCTTGTAAACCCTATATATAAAGGGTGTTAGGGCGGCAGTCATATCATAGAAAAATGTAGATCTCTCCAATGAGAGTCTAGCAGTAACGTGTGTGTGTGTGTACATGTTAATTAGTAGTAGTAGTAGTTTTATTTATTATTGAATAAAAGATGGCGCCATGAATAAAAACCTTGTTCAATAATAATGATTGTTTTGTGTTTATCCACTGTGTGTTTAATCATTGTTATTGTTCCTAGAGGGGTTAAAAGATTCTTTAACACAAGTGCTCTACCTACAACTACAACACTTTGTATCTTCTTGGATACCTTGTGTTCTTCTCTTGCACTAGAAGAGGAATGAAGAGGATCTCTTGGTGGGATGAAATGATCACTCTTAAACAAACTAAGACTCTCTAAATGATCAAAGAAAGTGATCTAAGTGAGGAGGGATTAGACCAGAGAAAACTGACTGGAAAAATCAAGTTGAAAGTGTAAAATGGTCCACTATTTATAGGCAAAGAAAAACTAGCCGTTATGAGGACATGGCACCACTAATTGTCACACGGTACCACTAAATTTAGTGGTACCGTCGGTACTTTAGTGGTACTGTGGACGCTCCTTCATTTTTTTTTAGTGGGGAAGGTTTATTTGGGAATGTTTGGAGCTGTTTGGGGGAAAATGACTGTTGGGATTTTTTTTAACTTATTTTTCAAAATAAGACATTTCTTTTTAATTCAAAAATAATTTGTAAAATATATTTTTGAAAGAAATGTTTTGTCACATTAAAAATGTGAAGTTTAGAAAAAAATATAATCCTTTGATCATTTGTCAAGTAGTAGATTTGTTTGTCCATACCTAGAGTGATTTACATCGGGATGGAAATCTACGACTTTGTTGAAGCATACTTGAGACGTCGAGAGGTATTGATGTAAGTATGCATTGATGATTTATGTTTACAAGTAACTTGCGCATTTTACGTTATGCATTACAAGTTACATGTTTGTCATTATTAAAACTGAAGAAACCATTTAGTTTAAATATCGTAATATTTGCACTAACAATCTCCCCCTTTTTGATGATGACAAATATGTAAACCGTAACACGCAGTAAAATGTAAAAGTTACCTGTTTACACTCCCTTTTCCCCCTTTTGTCAAATCAAAAAGGTAGTTGCCTCGAGCTCTCCCTTGACTTCATTCCCTACTTCCACTTATTGCACTACTATCCTTTCTCCCCAGAAAGGCGAGCTTGCATCATCCCAGTGAAGTCTTCTATCATCACTTGTGAAGATGACTTCATGCTATGTATTCAAATACCCCCGAGCTCCCCCTAGCTCAATGCTCCCCTATGGTAATTGAATCCCCTTGTTTATTCACCTTAGTATCTAGCGGATCCATGGATCAAATTCTTACAAAGGCTTTTCCTACATCAAGGGTTAGCTTCGTGCAACATAATATATAACAGTATAGGAGCAACATTATTGGGATAGAATACACATAGCAAGACATGCAAGGGTTAAACTATGTGAGTGACACAGCCTAAAAGTGTGCCAAAAGGATAAAGACCAAAAAAAAAGCCCAAGAAAGTTGAGCGACACAAAAAGATGAATGCATATTGCAATTCAAAGACACTTGAGTGTCACAACCCGATCGACAACCTAAGGTGTAATTGTTCAAGCAATCACACTTAACAAGAACGAGATTCGTTCGTTGACTGACACACAAAATGACTTCTTCCAAGTTGTCATTGGGAAGGCAAGTTCTAACAAACCCTTTGAACAACATAATCATCTACCTAAGATGATTGATGTTAAGGATAGTTTGTTGATAAGACATGCTCTAAGTGATTACTATTATGACAAGTCGTGCCATAAAGTAGACTCGATAGAGGTTATACCAAAAAGAATGAAAATGTGAACGATAAGCACCTAAATGCGAATGGAAATGATTCCATAAGGTGGGAGAGTGTTGGTTTTGCCCTTTGAGGAAAGGTGGGAAATGATGGTTTAGATTAATTTATCGTTTGCACTGACAATGAGATGCATGATATATTTCAAAAGAGAAAAAGAAATGGTGCATGTGATCCTAACAGGATTGGGGGTGGATATCTCTAACGGGGTTGAGGTAACGAAGTTCTAGATTTCTAGTTTGGATGATCCTAGTTGTGTGTTAGAGATAATTTGGTGCATGAAGGGTTTCGTGTGATTGAGAGGATTGAAGGTTGTTTAACTAACTATCACTTATCCAAAGTGAGGAGTAGTTGCAAGGTTTGAGTGTGATGATCGATGGGTTGAAGGTTCTTAGACTAACTATCACTGTCAAGAGTGAAGTGTAGCTAAAATGTTTGAGTGGGATTGATATAAGGGTTGAAGGTTTTGAAACTAAATATCACTGTCAAGAGTGAAGTTTAGTTATAAGGGTTGAGTATGAAGATGAGATGCAAGATAATCTTGCAATGGTGAGGCCTTATATAGGCAAGAGTTGTGGGATTCGAACTAAAGTTGGTGGTGGTATCCTATGGTGTAGTGAGAAAATCTTAAGGTGTATGTGAGTTTGCAAAATTTTGCAAGTTTGAGGTTAGGGATGAAGGGATCTAGAGGAAACAGTGAAAATTCATCAAACATAGGCACGGTACCACTAAATACCACACGGTACTGTTAAATTTAACGGTACAGTGGCCTATTTAACGGTACCGTGACCTGAAAGTCACGAATTTTCCTGTGCAACCTAGTTCTGGGCAGCTAAAGGGAAGTTTTCTAGGGAATAAGAACTACATTTGTGTGTTCTTGAGAGTGTTTGTTGAAAGACTATATGAGTGTGTTTTCGCTCCCCCTTAATCTATGACCATCTGGACAAGATGTGAAAAAAAGTAAAGAGGAAAACAAACGTTGACGGAAGCGATGAGCTTAGTAACGTCATGACAAGTGGTGGATAGCATACAATAAACTTCACCTTTGAAGTCACGTAGCTCTTCTCAATCATTGTGAATATTCATAGAATATTCATATGATGAGGCATGTGATCACGTGGAGATATCCTAAGGGTTAAGAAGATAAAATATTCAAGGTTGTGAGGTTAGTGATAAGGTTCTAGTGGGGTTATCTATGTTGATGAAGAAAGGTTATCTCAACTTATCCTAGCGGTTCTTCGTTTGAAGTGTGTGGAAGATGAGTGGGATGCGGAAGCATTGGTAGTGTTTAGTACCATGCGGAAGTGAAAGGGAAAAAGATAAGGAATCAGAAGATAGATAGAATCTATTCTGATAGGAGACGTGATGCGTGGTTTTGCGACCTTACAACAGGTTTTACCTCTCGAGGGATCTCAAGAGGCTTGCAATCCCTACCAGGCAGTGTACCTGACCGATGTAGTATAGTGTAGTGGCAAGTACCGGGGGATTGATCATTCTCTAGGGGAATAGTGTCGTTAGGATTGAAAAACTACTCTCATAGGTCTAAGGGTGAGGGAAGATTCTTTTTGTATTTTTATATTTTTTTATAAAAGCAAGTAAAATCTCGGGTTTGAAGGAGTGGGCGGAATTAGTTGCTAGTCAACTAACCCAAATAACTACAATTACAAATAAAATAAAATAACTGAAAATAAAAAGGTTGTGGAACTTATATGGAGAGAAATGTGTTTACTTAGATTTCCTTACTCCCTAACTATTTTTTACCGATTGATTAGTGTGTATTAATTGCGTGGATGACGGGTGTATTCCTTAATACCAATCATGGGGTGGCGTACGTACTTCCCCAACTCTACAAGCTCCTACTTCACTCCTATGTCGAGCCGGCTAAGAAGCTCCAAACATGGGATCACTAGAATTCGCTCATGCATTAAATACAACCATAAAAACCTTAGTACGCATTGGTTCATGTTTCTTAAGACGTTCAAGCAAGTTACCGTATAGGAGGTTAGCCAGTTTTCTTAAGCCTAACATCGATAAACAATCATCCAATACAATTAATAACACACCAACAACCAATAATCAATAGTTAGGTTTCATTAGATCTAAGCAAACACAAGATAAATCTAGCCTAGCATGTTAAATAAAAGACAAGAACAAGATATAATCAAACAACACATAGACATATTGAATGATTAATTGATTACTTATCTTCAATTGAACATGGGAGATCCAAGGGTATAAAACCCTTAAAAATGGCAGAAAAATCGTCTTAGGGTTTCTCCTCACAAAGTTGCACACTAATGACTAAAAATTATGAGAATATATATAGAAAATCAGATCTGACGGCGTCACGTTATAGAGCGTGACGCCGTCACCTCGCCGCGGTTAGGGTTTCTTGATGGCCTTCTTGACGCCGTCCCCCTTTAATCTTCCAAAATCCTCTCTGGCTTATCAAGGGTTGACGGCGTCACACTGGGGCTTGACGCCGTCACAAGTACTTTTCCAGCAGATTTTGAGACTTTGTCGTTTTCTTCACTTTTATGCTCCAAAAATGTCCAAAATGCTTCCTTTTCCAGATTTCTTCTCCAAAGTACCTAAAATGACAAAAGGAACGATTTAGGGTAATATTTGATCAAATAAATACGATTTAGGGCTTAAATGACCCCCTAAAAGCGGTACACTTTTCGCCTCATCAAATACCCTTACACTTGAGATTTGCTTGTCCTCAAGCAAATGTGCTTTTATTCTAATCAAAATACAAGTTAGGGGTCATTTAACGCTAATATAAAAGTAATTACAACAAATAGTCATTCCACTTTAATCATAATAAGCACGGAGATTACAGACTAGCACCTCACAAGTAGTGTTTAGATACTCACATCTCTCAGGTGTCATAAAAGTATATCTCATAAATGAAAATGAATAATATCTCTCACTACCTGTCATAGCAAATAGATTACCATAGGCTTGGGAAATGATCAAAAACCTCCTCCACTAGGCGTAAGCACTTAAGATAAACTATCAAATAGGGCTTTTAAACGGGTTATAACGTTAGGTGTAGGGATATGATAAACACGGTTTTGTTGGATAAAGGATATTTTACTGGTGGCGAGTTAAAGATCTTGATTAATTACAAGTACAATATGGCGTTGCTAAGCCAAGACTAGACTCGACTTAAGCTAATGAAAGAAATAACAAAAAGATAAAATAAACATAAAATGAAACGGGATGGTAGTCCGTATGTTTTTTCTACTTTTTTTTTTTTTTTTTTTTTTTTTTTGTGTGTGTGCATACACTCTTGCCCTACCATCCAAAATAATACATCGTAGGGGGGTTGTATCCCCCTTACACTTGAACTTTTACATAACTTTACAATTAACTATTCTAATGACTCGAATTAAGATAATCGAAACACTTGGAGTACTTTTAAAATATTTAGCACATATGGGGGTAATAATGTTGTTCTTCCCCATTACTCCATTACACTAGTACTTTACCCATGAGTCCCAATCGTCCCAAAACAATATGTACAAGGATATGACTCGACTTAGCAACCATGTAATCAATTAGATAATTAACTAAGGGTTTAAACAAATGTTGTCACAATAATGCACTAAAAATGAGTGCATACAAGGTAGGCTAAGGCGATTTGGGTGTACATTTAAGTGGGGTGTAAACAAATTCTTACTTTAAGTAAAATGCTTAAAGTTAGAAACGAAAAGATAGGCTCTGAGGGGTGTACTAGGGGTATCGTGTACTAAAAATGAGTACAACGCAAAGGGTGTGGGAGAATTACTTGACCAATGTAGCCAATGTAATTATAACAAAAACACAGGTGTAAAACAATAGGTTAATCCTAATGCCTCTTATCATGTAGTAAATCTAACTACACGAATGTAGTCTCACTTGTGGCCTTGGAATGGTCCTAACGCAAGTTCTAGAATCTAAGTGCTACCGGTACACACATCATAGCATAAATGCTTTTCCTACCAATTCTAGGGGCGAACCTCACATATTTGGGGGTGAAAATTTTTTTAGTGGTACGGTTTTGTGCTAGTCATCTAACTCCTATCCGTGAGACGCTCATTAAGACCAAAGTTTCACTCCTATATGTTGTAAAAAAATTTAAATTTGGCACTAAAATTGCCCTAACAAGTATTTATCTCAGTTTTATTACACATCTACCATTAAACAAACAAAAAATCAAGCGTAATAGCATTCTCTAAGGTATCGTACTTTACCCCCCCCCCCCCTTACACTTAAGATGAACATTGTCCCCAATGTTCAAATAACAAGATGTAAAAGTAAATAAGGTAAAAGAATGAAATCAAATACTCCCCTGATTCGTGATGAGGCGAAAAGTGTACCGCTTTTTAGGTGTCATTTAAGCCCGAAATCGTATTTATTTGATCAAATATTGCCCTAAATCGTTCCTTTTGTCATTTTAGGTACTTTTGAGGAGAAATCTGGAAAAGGAGGCATTTTGGACGTTTTTGGAGCATTAAAGTGAAGAAAACGGCAAAGTCTCAAGAATCGGCTGAAAGTTACTCTTGACGGCGTCAGACTTTACTCTGGACGGCGTCATGCCTTGGCAAGAAAAGTTGGATGTGAAATTTACTCATGACGGGCCAGTGAGTTAGCATGAGAATTCTGACGGCGTCACGCTTTAACTAAATCAAGGGCGTCACGGCTTAAATCATAAGGGGACGGCGTCACGTTCATGATCCGACGGCGTCAAGCCTTGATAGGCCAGAATGGATTTTTGAAGAGCTAAAGAGGGACGGCGTCAAGAAGGTCACCCGGGAACCCTAAAAGCGGCGAGGTGACGGCGTCACAATGCATAAGGTGACGCCGTCAGATCCAAAAATCTATATATAGTTTTCTAATTTTTTGTCATGAAGGGAGAGCTTAGTGTGTGGAATTTTGGGATAAAACCCTAGGACGAATTTAGCTACTTTTTCAGGGCTTTTTGCCTTGAGATCTTCCATGTTTCATTGAAAGATAAGTTATCAATTAATCATTCAATATGTCTATGTGTTGTTTGATTCTATCTTATTCTTGTCTTTTGTTTAACATGTTAGGCTAAATTTATCTTGTGTTTGCTTAGATCTAATGAAACTTAGCTATTGATTATTGGTTGTTAGTGTGTTGTTAGTTGTATTGGATGATTGTTTATCTATGTTAGGCTTAAGAAAACTGGCTAACTTCCTATTTGGTAACTTGCTTGAACGTCTTAAGAAACATGAACCAAACGCGTACTAAAGGTTTTTATGGTTGTATTTAATGCACAAGCGAATTCTAGTGATCCCATGTTAGGAGCTTCCTAGCCGGCTCGACATAGGAGTGAAGTAGGAGCTTGTAGAGTTGGGGAAGTAAGTACGCCACCCCACGAATGGTATTAAGGAATACACCCGTCATCCACGCGACTAATACACACTAATTAACCGGTAAAAGATAGTTAGGGAGTAAGGAAATCTAAGTAAACACATTTCTCTACACATAAGTTTCTCACCACATTTCATTTTTGTTATTTTATTTTATTTGCATTCGTAGTAAATTGGGTTAGTTGACTAGCAACTAATTCCGCCCACTCCTTCAAAACCGAGATTTTACTTGCTTTCATAAAAATATAAAAACATAAAAAGAATCTTCCTCAACCCTTAGACCTAATTAGAGTAGCCTTTCATACCTAACGAACACTATTCCCTGTGGAGAACGATCAATCCCCCGTACTTACCACTACACTATACTACATCGGTCAGGTACACTGCCTGGTGGGGTTGTAAGCCTCTTGAGATCCCTCGAGAGGTAAAACCTGTTGTAAGGTTACAAAACCACGCAATCAAGTTTTTGGCGCCGCTGCCGGGGAATAGTTATTGTTTAGGTTGAATTTTTATTTCTATTAGGTCTACTCACTAGATTCCTTTCTAGTGAGATTTTTATTTTTCTAGGTTTTCTTTAGTCTATCTATTTTCTTCGTGTCTTTGTTCGTAACCATACCGTCCGACATCATGGAAGATGGTAATATCCTTAACCCCCACAACCCACCACCACAACAACCACCACCACCTCCTAGAGCCCGTACTTTAGGAGAGTATTCCCGTCCTAGCCACCATGGCTATCGAAACACCATTGAGCTCACTCAAGGAGCCAATATCACACCCTTGCGATCCGACACCATCCGGTTGGTGCAAAGTGGATGCGCATTCCATGGACTTCGTTCTGAAGATCCTAATCAACATCTCAAGGACTTTCTTAAAATCGTTGATTCTATAGACCTTGATGTTGCCACTCGAGAGACGACCCGATTGCGTCTCTTCCAATTCTCTTTGCGGGACCAAGCTAGTCAGTGGCTAGAACGTCAACCCGCAGGATCCATTACCTCTTGGGATGATCTCACCACTTGTTTCCTTGCTCAGTTTTTCCCACCGGGAAGAACTACCAAGCTAAGGAATGATATCTTGATGTTCCAACAACGTCAAGGCGAAACTCTCTACGAGGCATGGACTCGATTCAAGGACTTACTCCAAAAAGTCCCTCACCATGGCATAGAACTTTGGCTCCAAGTCCAAATCTTCTATGACCATATCAATCTCTCCACGAGGCAAACCATTGACCAAGCGGCCGGTGGCAAGCTACGTGATCTAAGTGCGGAACAATCATGGGCTCTCCTAGAGGATCTTGCTCTTTATGACAACGAAAGTTGGAGTGATCCCCGTGATTTGAATAAAACGGTCAAGGCAATATCTTTGCCTTCTAACAATTCAAGCACTTCTGACCGTAGGATCATAGAACTTGAAGACCAAGTCAAGTTTCTCATGAAATCCTACGAGGCTCCTAAATCTTCAAGCCAAGTGAACAAAATCACTTCCTCATGTGAATTATGTAGTGGTCCCCACGACACTCGTGATTGCATGGAACTCCCCGAACAAGCTTTTGTGGACTACGCATCCTCGCGTACCGACGGAGCGGGAGACAAGTGGTACACTTTCAAACCCGAGCCAAACCATTACGGTGATACATACAACCCCTCATGGAAAAATCACCCGAACCTTAGGTGGAAACAAAACCAAAACGCCCAACAAACAAATTCTTCCAACCCACCTAATCGTTTCCAATCAAGCGGTTCCAACTCGAACCGTACTTTCAACAACAATCCTTCCGGCAATGGTAGTACCAATAACTTTGAAGGATTGATTTCCCAATTTATGGCATCTCAAGAAGCTCGGATAGCTAGATTCGAGACCGAATTCAATCAACAACAGACGGAGATGACCAATAAAATTGACAACTTGTTGAAAGCCCTCCATAACCAAGTGTTATCACCTCCACATAAGGACGCTAGGAACACAAATAGCGGACCCCAAGTCAAAGACCCTTCTTCATCCAAACATGTCCACTTCGTCAACGTTGTCACTATTAAACCAATCGATAGGAGCATGGAAGAAAGTGACAAGAATGAGGGTAGGATAGAAAGTGAACCTAAGGATGAGGATAGGAAAGTCGAGGTTGATAAGGAAGTTAGGACAAGTGTGATTGAGGAAGTAGATAATGATGAGGACTACTTCAATAAGCTACCCACTAAGGAAGAGCGTGCATATCATACAAACTTATTCGATGACCCCGAGACACCATACTTCCTAGGTAGACCAATCATAGAAATAGGCGACCCTTCTAATCTCAACATACCATGCAACATCGGACATCTACATGTGTGGAAAGCTTACATCGACCTTAGATCGCCCATAAACATCATGACTAGAGCCCACTACAACTTGATAATGAAAAATCAACTTGGGTATAGGATGCTCCCTGACAAGGGTTGGATGAGTAACTTCACGGGAAGAGTTAAGGGATTACCGGTTTATGTAGGAAACTTCACCTATGTCACCGAATTTGTAATTGTAGAAGATATCCGCCCAATAGTCGATGCATCCTTGACTCAAGTGGTTTTTGGAAAACCATTTGTTGAGGTCTCTAGAATGACTTATGAACCTTCCTTAGGGATAGTTAGATTTAAGGATGAGACCGATGAAGTAAGCTACCAAATGCCATATAAGATAGAACAATTCCAACACTTGTCAAATGTTGAGAAGGAGCTTAAGCAAGCGGTCTACTATAGGAATGATGAGGATAGAAGTAAAGGAGTAGACTATGTTATGGAAAGGATATTCGGTTTCTACAAGGATTGTTTGAAATTAGGACCGGAATATAAAACCGGGAAGGAGAATGGCCTAGGAACCGTGACCGATGATGGAGTCACGTAATGTGCGTGACTTTGAGTCTAGCTACAAGACTCGTTAATAAAGAAAAGCGCTTCTTGGGAGGCAACCCAAGCTTTATTTGTTTTATTTGCTTTGTGTGTTTATTTATTTGTTTGTTTGATTTTATTTGTTTCCGTATGTGTGTTTAATTTTTATTAGTATTGATTCATGTTCAAAAGTAATGTGTGAAAATGCTTTATTTTGTTTTTAACTTCGTCTTAACTACATATAAAGGTATTTTGCAAAAGATAAGTGTAAGGGAAATCTAAATCGGTTTATTAGAACACATATTAACATGAATCGTAATAATAATAAATTAACATACATATCCGTATTTGTTTGAGTCAAATGCTTGTATCGAGTCATAGTGATGTTTTGCAGGATTTCCAGGAAGTAAGGTAAAGGTTTTTCCAGAAATTTTCCGGAAACTTAAAACGAAAATTTTTGTCAGGTCATTTCTGACGGCGTCAGGGGTTATAACCTGACGGCGTCAGATTTAATTTCCAGAAATTTTTGAAAGTTTTGTTTTCATAAAAAGTTTTATTAAAATCTCCAACTTATAATCTCCAGGAATCTGCAAAATTATCATTCCACAAGCATTATATCCTTATATATAGATTTTTCCCGCCGATGTTATGCAGGTTTTCGTGTTTGTTTTCTCAGGTTTAACAGGTTATTTTGGACAAGGAAATGTTTATGGAATCAAGCTTATGGCGATGCATTAGTCATGGAGCTTCAACATTCTCTTTGGAGGAAGATTTAACCGTGTGATTTCACTATCCAACGAGCGAATCAGGGGAGTATTTGATTTCATTCTTTTACTTTATGCTTTTACATCTCGTTATTTGAACATTGGGGACAATGTTCATCTTAAGTGTAAGGGGAGGGTAAAAGTACGATTTTAGAGAATACAATTGCGCTTGATTTTTGTTTGTTTGATGGTAGATGTGTAATAAAACTGAGAGAAATACTTGTTAGGGTAATTTTAGTACCAAATTTAAAATTTTTTACAACATATAGGAGTGAAACTTTGATCTTAATGAGCGTCTCACGGATAGGAGTTATATGACTAGCACAAAAAACCGTACCACTAAAAAATTTTCCACCCCAAATATGTGAGGTTCGCCCCTAGAATTGGTAGGAAAAGCATTTATGCTATGATGTGTGTACCGGTAGCACTTAGATTCTAGAACTTGCGTTAGGACCATTCCGAGGCCACAAGTGAGACTACATTCGTGTAGTTAGATTTACTACATGATAAGAGGCATTAGGATTAACCCATTGTTTTACACCTGTGTTTTTGTTATAATTACTTTGGCTACATTGGTCAAGTAATTCTCCCACACCCTTTGCGTTGTACTCATTTTTAGTACACGATACCCCTAGTACACCCCTCAGAGCCTATCTTTTCGTTTCGACCTTTAAGCATCTTACTTAAAGGAAGAATTTGTTACACCCCACTAAAATGTACACCCAAATCGCCTTAGCCTACCTTGTATGCACTCATCTTTAGTGCATTATTGTTACAACATTTGTTTAAACCCAAGTTAATTATCTAGTTGATTACATGGTTGCTAAGTTGAGTCATATCCTTGTACATATTGTTTTGGGACGATTGGGACTCATGGGTAAAGTACTAGTATAATGGAGTAATGGGGAAGAACATCATTTATTACCCCCATATGTGCTAAATATTTTAAAAAGTACTCCAAGTTTTTCAATTATCTTAATTCGAGTCATTAGAATAGTTATTTGTAAAGTTATGTAAAAGTTCAAGTGTAAGGGGAATGCAACGCCCCTATGATGTATTATTTTGGATGGTAGGGCAAGAATGTATGTCAAAAAAAAAAAAAAAAAAAAAAAAAAAAAAAAAAAAAAAAAAAAAAAATCAAGAAAAATACAAAAAAAAAAAAAAAAAAAAAATGAGAAAAAGAAAAGTAGAAAAAACATACGGACTACCATCCCGTTTCATTTTATGTTTATTTTTATGTTTTTGTTATTTTGTTTCTAGCTTAAGATTGAGTCGAGTCTTGGCTTAGCAACATTGTATAGTACATGTAATTGATCAAGATCTTTAACTCGCCACCAGTAAAATATCCCTTATCCAACAAAACCGTGTTTTCCTTTTCCCTACACCTAACATTATAACCCATTTAAAAGCCCTCTTTGATAGTTTATCTTAGGTGCTTACGCCTAGTGGAGGAGGTTTTCGATCCTTTCCCAAGCCTATGGTAATCTATTTGCTATGACAGGTAGTGAGAGATATTTTCCGTTTTCATTTATGAGATTTATTTTTATGACACTTGAGAGATGTGAGTATCTAAACACTACTTGTGAGGTGCTAGTTTGTAATCTCCGTGCTTATTATGATTAAAGTGGAACGATTATTTGTTGTAATTACTTTTATATTAGCGTTAAATGACCCCTAACTTGTATTTTGATTAGAATAAAAGCGCATTTGCTTGAGGACAAGCAAATCTCAAGTGTAAGGGTATTTGATGAGGCGAAAAGTGTACCGCTTTTAAGGGGTCATTTAAGCCCGAAATCGTATTTATTTGATCAAATATTGCCCTAAATCGTTCCTTTTGTCATTTTAGGTACTTTTGAGGAGAAATCTGGAAAAGGAGGCATTTTGGACGTTTTTGGAGCATTAAAGTGAAGAAAACGGCAAAGTCTCAAGAATCGGCTGAAAGTTACTCTTGACGGCGTCAGACTTTACTCTGGACGGCGTCATGCCTTGGCAAGAAAAGTTGGATGTGAAATTTACTCATGACGGGCCAGTGAGTTAGCATGAGAATTCTGACGGCGTCACGCTTTAACTAAATCAAGGGCGTCACGGCTTAAATCATAAGGGGACGGCGTCACGTTCATGATCCGACGGCGTCAAGCCTTGATAGGCCAGAATGGATTTTTGAAGAGCTAAAGAGGGACGGCGTCAAGAAGGTCACCCGGGAACCCTAAAAGCGGCGAGGTGACGGCGTCACAATGCATAAGGTGACGCCGTCAGATCCAAAAATCTATATATAGTTTTCTAATTTTTTGTCATGAAGGGAGAGCTTAGTGTGTGGAATTTTGGGATAAAACCCTAGGACGAATTTAGCTACTTTTTCAGGGCTTTTTGCCTTGAGATCTTCCATGTTTCATTGAAAGATAAGTTATCAATTAATCATTCAATATGTCTATGTGTTGTTTGATTCTATCTTATTCTTGTCTTTTGTTTAACATGTTAGGCTAAATTTATCTTGTGTTTGCTTAGATCTAATGAAACTTAGCTATTGATTATTGGTTGTTAGTGTGTTGTTAGTTGTATTGGATGATTGTTTATCTATGTTAGGCTTAAGAAAACTGGCTAACTTCCTATTTGGTAACTTGCTTGAACGTCTTAAGAAACATGAACCAAACGCGTACTAAAGGTTTTTATGGTTGTATTTAATGCACAAGCGAATTCTAGTGATCCCATGTTAGGAGCTTCCTAGCCGGCTCGACATAGGAGTGAAGTAGGAGCTTGTAGAGTTGGGGAAGTAAGTACGCCACCCCACGAATGGTATTAAGGAATACACCCGTCATCCACGCGACTAATACACACTAATTAACCGGTAAAAGATAGTTAGGGAGTAAGGAAATCTAAGTAAACACATTTCTCTACACATAAGTTTCTCACCACATTTCATTTTTGTTATTTTATTTTATTTGCATTCGTAGTAAATTGGGTTAGTTGACTAGCAACTAATTCCGCCCACTCCTTCAAAACCGAGATTTTACTTGCTTTCATAAAAATATAAAAACATAAAAAGAATCTTCCTCAACCCTTAGACCTAATTAGAGTAGCCTTTCATACCTAACGAACACTATTCCCTGTGGAGAACGATCAATCCCCCGTACTTACCACTACACTATACTACATCGATCAGGTACACTGCCTGGTGGGGTTGTAAGCCTCTTGAGATCCCTCGAGAGGTAAAACCTGTTGTAAGGTTACAAAACCACGCAATCAATTCGCTCGGTGGATAAAGAGGTAACATGGTTAGATCTTCTTCCAAGGTAATGTTGAAGCTTCAAGATTAAAGCAGCGCCAAAAGCTAGATTCCACATACATCTCCTTGTCCAAAATAACCTGTTAAACCTGAGAAAACAAACACGAAAACCTGCATAACATCAGCGGGATAAATCTGTATAAGGATATAATGCTTGTGGAATGATTATTTTGCAGATTCCTGGAGTTTATAAGTTAGAGATTTAATAAAAACTTTTTATGATTCCGGTAGAAAAACAAAACTTTCAAAAATTTCAGAAAATTAAAACCTGACGCCGTCAGGTTGTAAGGCCTGACGTCGTCAGAAATGATCTGACAGAATTCTCATGTTAAGTTTCCGGAAAATTTCTGGAAAAACCTATACCTTACTTCCTGGAATTCCTGCAAAATATCATTATGACTCGATACAAGCATTTGACTCAAACAATTACTAATATGTATGTTAATTTAATATTGTTATGACTCATGTTCATTTGTTCTAATAAACCGATTTGGATTTCCCTTACACTTAACTTTTGCAAAATACCTTTATATGTAGTTAAGACGAAGTTAAAAACAAGATAAAGCATTTTCACAATTTAGTTTCGAACATGAATCAATAATAATAAAAATTAAACATACATACGGAAGCAAATAAAATCAAACAAACAAATAAATAAACACATAAAGCAAATAAAGCTTGGGTTGCCTCCCAAGAAGCGCTTTTCTTTATTAACGAGTCTTGTAGCTAGACTCAAAGTCACCGTACATTACGTGACTCCATCATTGGTCACGGTTTCTAGGCTCCCCTTTGATTCTCTATCAGAATCACTTTCATAGTAAAGGTATTTCGGGTCCTCGAGATCAAAAGGATTGTTTTGGTATTTAGAACTAAGCTCCTTAACATGCTTAAAGAATCCACTCGACAGGTCAAAAGTGTCCTTACATCCTCTTCTCACATCATCATCACATAACACGAGTTGGGAACTTAACCCATCGAGCCCTCCATAATCAATCTCCTTGAATTCTCTCATCTTGTAAGGCGTTTGGTATGAGATTTCCCTAATCCCATCGGTGAAAGTCATGATCCCATTGAGCTCGTCCACAACCAAGCTTGTGGCCTTGCAAAAAGGTGCCCCAAAAACAACTTGTGATAACCTGGGATCGATGTACTTTTTGATATTATCGACGATTACGAAGCTCATAGTGAATGTCATATTTCCTACAAACACCTGTACATCATCATCTATGCCGATGTCATCCTTCCCTTTATGAATCATCCCCCATCTGCAAATGTTGTTATAATGAAACAAGGACATCACATTTTTGGGTAAACATGTGTCAATGTAAACATTATAAAAATGCTTGTGACCAATCATGCAAGGTATTTTGAGATTATTCGGATCACGTCGCTTAATACGGCCAGGCCTTCTACCATGTAGCCCCCATGTGTTGCAAATTGCTGATGGTTGATACTCATACACTTCTTTACTGCCATCCCGAAAAATCACTTTCCTGACACCATCGGTAAATAATGCACTACTATCATCCTCATCGAGTATCACTCCCGTTGTTTTTATGAATGGTTTGCCTAGAACAAGGCTGGTTAAGGATGGGCTGATGATCGAGTTCATGTTATTAAATACAGTTAGCTCGATATGAAAGAGGAACTTTTCTATCACAATTGGTACCCTTCCTATTACCCCGATGATATTAAACCCTTCATATTTGACCTGTTTGGTGAAGGCTTCGTTATATAGAGAAAGGGATATTGCATTCATAGAAGAGTTGGGGTTTATGTAGGCATCTTTTATAAACTTTTTCCTAGTGGTGCAAGATATCTTAAAGACCCTGGGAGCGCCATCCTCTATTCTCTCTCCAAATCCCATAGGCAGCTTTGCTGTGCCCCTCTCAAGTTCCTCCACCAGGGGGCGGTCTAGCAGTCCTGGGAGCCCATGAGGCATTTCGGATTTCTCTTCCGAGCCCTCCTCATCACTCACCTCTCTTGTACTGGAGTTCTTTGGTGAGTCTAGATAGTCGCCGGGCGCCTCGGGGTTCTTTTCGGGAACTTCACCCTCCATTTCATTGTCCACATTCTCGGTTGATTGTTGGTCCAGGTTGGGTTTAGGAATAGGTATTGTTGTAATGGTGTTCACGAAGTGGAGTGGTTTTGAAGGGGTATGAGTATCTCTAGTTTCTTTTCCGTTTTGTGGTATGTGTTTGAAGAGTTTACTAGGGTGCTTGATTTTTACAGGAGGGGGTGTTTGGTGAGTCACCGTGACAGATTTGATCTCATTAACTCATGCCAACTCACAAGTTGACCTGCCAGCAATGCGATCATTGATAACCTTTAACAGGTTATCAACCTTGTTGTTCATATCAACTTGCTGTTGTCTGAATTGATTCTCAAGTTTGGAGAGCTGTGTTTCTTGAGAGAGAATGAATTTTTGCAGTGATTCCTCGTGATTTTGTTGTTTATGCGTATGCTGATGAGGATAATGTTCAGACCAGGTGAGTGGGGGAGAGTCATTGAATGATACGATTCGCGTTTGGTTCCAACTAAAATTTGGCTTACTCTTCCATGCCTCATACCTATCTTCGGAATTCTTGGGTCCATAATTAGTGGTGAGCCACTTATCTCCCGCCTTATCGATTCGCGAGGATGCGAATTCTTTGAAAGCCTGTTTGGGGAGTTCCATGCAATCACGAGTGTCGTGGGGACCACTGATGAAGCGAAAAGTGTACCGCTTTTAAGGGGTCATTTAAGCCCTAAATCGTATTTATTTAATCAAATATTGCCCTAAATCGTTCCTTTTGTCATTTTAGGTACTTTTGAGGAGAAATCTGGAAAAGGAGGCATTTTGGACGTTTTTGGAGCATAAAAGTGAAGAAAACGACAAAGTCTCAAAAATCGGCTAAAAGTTACCTTTGACGGCGTCAGATTTTACTCTGGACGGCGTCATGGCTTGGCAAGAAAAGGTGGATGTGAAATTTACTCATGATAAGCCAGTGAAAATTGCATGTGAATTCTGACGGCGTCACGTTTTATCCTGATCAAGGGCGTCACGACTTAATTCAAAGAGGGACGGCGTCACGTTCAAGGTCTGACGGCGTCAAGCCTTGATAAGCCAGAACGGATTTTGGAGAGCTAAAGAGGGACGGCGTCAAGAAGGTCACCCGAGAACCCTAAAAGCGGCGAGGTGACGGCGTCACACTCCATAATGTGACGCCGTCAGATGTAAAAATCTATATATAGTGTTGCAATTCTTTGTCATAAGTGTGGAACTTAGTGTGGAATTTTTGGGAGAAAACCCTAAGACGATTTTAGCATCTTTTTCAAGGCTTTTTGCCTTGAGATCTTCCATGTTACATTGAAGATAAGTTATCAATTAATCATTCAATATGTCTATGTGTTGTTTGATTCTATCTTGTTCTTGTCTTTTGATTAATATGTTAGGCTAGATTTATCTTGTGTTTGCTTAGATCTAATGAAACCTAGCTATTGATTATTGGTTATTAGTGTGTTATTAGTTGTATTGGATGATTGTTTATCTATGTTAGGCTTAAGAAAACTGGCTAACTTCCTATTCGGTAACTTGCTTGAACGTCTTAAGAAACATGAACCAAATGCGTACTAAAGGTTTTTATGGTTGTATTTAATGCACAAGCGAATTCTAGTGATCCCATGTTAGGAGCTTCCTAGCCGGCTCGACATAGGAGTGAAGTAGGAGCTTGTAGAGTTGGGGAAGTACGTACGCCACCCCATGATTGGTATTAAGGAATACACCCGTCATCCACGTGACTAATACACACTAATCAACCGGTAAAAGATAGTTAGGGAGTAAGGAAATCTAAGTAAACACATTTCTCTACACTTAAGTTTTCACCAACTTTTTATTTTCAGTTATTTATTTTATTTGCATTCGTAGTAATTTGGGTTAGTTGACTAGCAACTAATTCCGCCCACTCTTTCAAACCCGAGATTTTACTTGCTTTCATAAAAAAATATAAAAACATAAAAAAAGAATCTTCCTCAACCTTTAGACCTATTAGAGTAGTCTTTCATACCTAACGAACACTATTCCCTGTGGAGAACGATCAATCCCCCGTACTTACCACTACACTATACTACATCGGTCAGGTACACTGCCTGGTGGGGTTGTAAGCCTCTTGAGATCCCTCGAGAGGTAAAACCTATTGTAAGGTTGCAAAACCACGCATCAACCACTACATAATTTACACGAAGAAGTGATTTTGTTCACTTGGCTTGAAGGTTTAGAAGCCTCGTAGGATTTCATAAGAAACTTGACTTGGTCTTCAAGTTCTATGATCCTACGGTCGGAAGTGCTTGAATTGTTCGAAGGCAAAGATATTGCCTTGACCGTTTTATTCAAATCACGGGGATCATTCCAACTTTCGTTGTCATAAAGAGCAAGATCTTCCAGGAGAGCCCATGATTGTTCCGCACTTAGATCACGTAGCTTACCACCGGCCGATTGGTCAATGGTTTTCCTCGTGGAGAGATTGATGTGGTCATAGAAGATTTGGACTTGGAGCCAAAGCTCTATGCCATGGTGAGGGACTTTTTGGAGTAAGTCCTTGAATCGAGTCCATGCCTCGTAGAGGGTTTCGCCTTAACGTTGTTGGAACATCAAGATATCATTCCTTAGCTTGGTAGTTCTTCCTGGTGGGAAAAACTGAGCAAGGAAACGAGTGGTGAGATCATCCCAAGAGGTGATGGATCCTGCGGGTAGGCGCTCTAGCCATTGACTAGCTTGGTCTCGCAGAGAGAATTGAAAGAGACGCAGTCGGGTCGTCTCTCGAGTGGCAACATCAAGGTCTATGGAATCAACGATTTTGAGAAAGTCCTTGAGATGTTGATTAGGATCTTCGGAACGAAGTCCATGGAATGCGCATCCGCTTTGCACCAACCGGATGGTGTCGGATCGCAAGAGAGTGACATTGGCTCCTTGAGTGAGCTCAATGGTGTTTCGATAGCCATGGTGGCTAGGACGGGAGTAGTCTCCTAAGGTACGGGCTCTAAGAGGTGGGTGTTGTTGTGGTGGTGGGTTGTTGGGATCGAGGATATTACCACCTTCCATGATGTCGGATGGTAATGGTTACGAACAAAGAAACGAAGAAAAAAGATAGACTAAAGAAAAACCTAGAAAAATAAAATAAAAATCTCACTAGAAAGGAATCTAGTGAGTAGACCTAATAAAATAAAAATTCAACCTAAACAATAACTATTCCCCGGCAGCGGCGCCAAAAACTTGATGCGTGGTTTTGCGACCTTACAACAGGTTTTACCTCTCGAGGGATCTCAAGAGGCTTGCAATCCCCACCAGGCAGTGTACCTGACCGATGTAGTATAGTGTAGTGGCAAGTACCGGGGGATTGATCGTTCTCTAGGGGAATAGTGTCGTTAGGATTGAAAAACTACTCTCATAGGTCTAAGGGTGAGGGAAGATTCTTTTTGTATTTTTATATTTTTTTATAAAAGCAAGTAAAATCTCGGGTTTGAAGGAGTGGGCGGAATTAGTTGCTAGTCAACTAACCCAAATAACTACAATTATAAATAAAATAAAATAACTGAAAATAAAAAGGTTGTGGAACTTATATGGAGAGAAATGTGTTTACTTAGATTTCCTTACTCCCTAACTATTTTTTACCGGTTGATTAGTGTGTATTAATTGCGTGGATGACGGGTGTATTCCTTAATACCAATCATGGGGTGGCGTACGTACTTCCCCAACTCTACAAGCTCCTACTTCACTCCTATGTCGAGCCGGCTAAGAAGCTCCTAACATGGGATCACTAGAATTCGCTCATGCATTAAATACAACCATAAAAACCTTAGTACGCATTGGTTCATGTTTCTTAAGACGTTCAAGCAAGTTACCGTATAGGAGGTTAGCCAGTTTTCTTAAGCCTAACATCGATAAACAATCATCCAATACAATTAATAACACACTAACAACCAATAATCAATAGTTATGTTTCATTAGATCTAAGCAAACACAAGATAAATCTAGCCTAGCATGTTAAATAAAAGACAAGAACAAGATATAATCAAACAACACATAGACATATTGAATGATTAATTGATTACTTATCTTCAATTGAACATGGGAGATCCAAGGGTATAAAACCCTTAAAAATGGCAGAAAAATCGTCTTAGGGTTTCTCCTCACAAAGTTGCACACTAATGACTAAAAATTATGAGAATATATATAGAAAATCAGATCTGACGGCGTCACGTTATAGAGCGTGACGCCGTCACCTCGCCGCGGTTAGGGTTTCTTGATGGCCTTCTTGACGCCGTCCCCCTTTAATCTTCCAAAATCCTCTCTGGCTTATCAAGGGTTGACGGCGTCACACTGGGGCTTGACGCCGTCACAGGTACTTTTCCAGCAGATTTTGAGACTTTGTCGTTTTCTTCACTTTTATGCTCCAAAAACGTCCAAAATGCTTCCTTTTCCAGATTTTTTCTCCAAAGTACCTAAAATGACAAAAGGAACGATTTAGGGCAATATTTGATCAAATAAATACGATTTAGGGCTTAAATAACCCCTTAAAAGCGGTACACTTTTCGCCTCATCAAGACGGTTCTGGTTCAAGACTACATCGAGTGGGTTTCGATAGTGTTTTTGAAACAGTGAGAATTGAAAACAAAATAAACTGTCTCAGCAGACAAAGGTCCGACGGTACCGTTAAATTTAGCGGTACCGTCCCCTATTTAAGGGTACCGTGACCTGCTGAGGTCAGTTTTGACTCAGAATTAGATTTTTGACAAAGAAATTTCACATATGTTGTGATTTTTCTGGACTTTTAGATTAAAGGAATTTATTCCAAATAAATTCTTTTATGAATGAATCCAATGGGATTCGATGAACGTTGATCGAGAACGAGAAATGACATTTAATTGCATTTCGCAAATTAAATATACTTTAAATATTTCGGATGAAATATTTAAGTTGTCATTAGAATTTAAGAGGATTTTACGAATAGATCTCGCTGATTTAGTAAGACTTTTCGACACGAGGAGAGAATTTATACCTAATAAATTCTTTTTACGAGATGAACGGTACTAGGCGAGAATAGATGACTTTCATATTCCCGAGGAAATACATAGGTAGTCATTAGAGCGATCTGAAAGATGACTTAATATTTCCAGTGAAATATTTAAAAAGTCATGAGACGAGACACAAGATATGACTTGACATTTCCAGTGAAATATCTAAAAGTCATGGGACGAGATAGAGGGAATGACTTGATATTTCCAGTGAAATATCTAAAAGTCATGAGACGAAATAGAAGAGATGATCTCAATATTTCCAGTGAAATATTCAAGTGGTCATACGAGGATCGTGAGAGATGACTTAATATTTCCAGCGAAATATTTAGAAGTAATGAGATGAGACGCAAGGAATGACTTGATACTTTCAGTGAAATATCTAAAAGCCATGAGACGAAATAGAAGAGATGATCTCAATATTTCCAATGAAATATTTAAGTGATCATGCGAGGAACGTGAGGGATGACTTAATATCTCTAGTGAAATATTTAGAAGTCGTGAGGTGAGACGTAAAGGAATGACTTAATATTTTCAGTGAAATATTTAAGTAGTCATGAGAGGGATTTAAAGAATGACTCAATATTTCCAGTGAAATATTTAAAGAGTCATGAGACGAGACGCACGAGATGACTACACTATTTCCAGTGAAATATTCAAGTAGTCATAAGAGGGGTACGAGGGATGACTTTAATATTTCAAGTGAAATATTTAAATAGTCATAAGATTTATGGAGTATGTTCCATCATTCCTAGACCTAGACGAAGATGGTTAGAGGATTCTCGTTTAAGAGGTTTGGTTGATTTACGGATTTCGATGTGCTTCGCACGTGAGAGTTTCACGGGGTTTTGAAAGACGTAACGTAGGGCCTATGGTGCTGATTCACAGCAGGGTTTAGGATCTTAAGAGGTGTATATTCACACGAGGATGAAAGGAACTACTAATCACTTATATAGTAACTCGTGAGTCCTTTGTCACCCGAAGGTTGATGTTAGCTTTTAGCTTTTGGATGTGCGTTTTAACATATGTTGTTAAAGGGCTTGAATATGATGTTTCAGATATGACAATTAATAATTGCGATCGCAAGTTAAACTTACTTGAATATTTCGGATGAAATATTTAAGTTGTCAACCCTACTCCGAGCTCTACTAGGTTTGTATCTAACCTTCCCATGACAAAAGGGTGTATTACTTGAAAGAAGGCGAAGTGATGACCGGGAATTAGGACAACTTCGTGACTACTTTGACTTATTGGTTTTAACACTAGTGTATGACTCTATGACTTCTAAGGGTTCATAGTGATAGGCATACCTAATTCCTAATGTGTTAAAAGGACATAGTGTGGGTGCAAACTTTACAAGCAAATCATGTAAAATGCACATAAGGAATAAATGCAAACATCATGCAAAACATGATAATCATTTAGCATTTAAGATCATGAAGACATTTAATCATATCTTATGAGAACATGCTATCATTTTGAAACAGGATGCAAGCAATCTAGGTTCACTAAGGAAGATCCTAATTACTACTTGTTTAAAATGAGATCCTAACGGGAGATAAAGTTCACCGATGTAAACTATCTCTAGTCAAATGTAGGAATGAAAATTTTTCAAGTTAGAGAATGAGTATGAGACTATCACTAGTGGTGCTCAATTCAGGCTAAACACGACCATTTTTACGGGTTATACCACTAACCCAACTTCTCTCCTGGAAGCAATTCAACCGTTAGGTCAAATTGAATTTCTAGTGCGATAGGTTCTCCAGTAGTCATTCTCATGTTAGAAAAGTTCAAATTCCTATATTTGCCTATAGAAGTATAGCAAAGATGATATTAGCTTATTTCGCTAATATATGGCCTAATATGACTCAACTAACCATACTTTGAAAGTCGGTTAAGAAAATGACATGTCTTACACAACTCCTAACAAAGGCAAGCGAAAAGTTTTAATTTCGTGTTTGAGATTTAGAGGTTATTTGATGGAGATGGTGCATTTTATGATCTCTTGGACAACATCTTTGTTCGTTGAGTTGTTGCATGTTATTTTAACATGATTTAGTTTCCTAGAACCAAGAGATGCTCTAATGTGCTACAATGTAGAATCTACTACATCGAGAGTGTTTCAGGAATGCTCCTTTGCATATCTTGAGAAAAGAATCTAGTAAAGATTATTTACCTCAATAGATCTTGTGAGTATTATATTTGAAATGAGACATATTGTATATTTCAACATATATGCTTTTCTAAAAGGAAACTTATCACTCTTACGAATGCTTAGTGAAACAAGTATTTTAGTGTATGACCAATTTTACTTGTTTATGCAATGACACATGTTGTATTAGGTTATTATTCAACTCTAATATCCTATATTTGTTAACAGGATGCAATGTATTCTCTTGTAACATAATCATTCATGTTACAAAGAAAATAAGAAACATAGGATATAAGTTATCCTTTGTCAATCTTTTGTTAAGAGAAATACATGTGATATTCTCAAAGATTGATGACTTACATAATAGTTAATAACATATTATGTGTGACACTTTTATTAGACATGTGATTTTGAGTGTTGAG
Source organism: Artemisia tridentata subsp. tridentata (assembly GCA_021014915.2). NCBI lineage: Eukaryota > Viridiplantae > Streptophyta > Magnoliopsida > Asterales > Asteraceae > Artemisia > Artemisia tridentata. Next base: position 151,934,983 of record CP139509.1, read on the forward strand.
TCGTTCATAAGCAAAGTTTACATATGTTGTTTGTTTGCTCGTGTTTGGTCTTTCGGAAATGACACATTTACTAATTGCATTGCAATGTAAATTACTTGTATATTTCGGATGAAACATCCAAGTTGTCAATCCTACTTAGTTGTGTATTTTATGCACCTTTTAAACTTATTAGTTTAAAGTTTGGAACATAATTATTGGACAAGAAGACTCGATATGGCATCTTCAACACAAGTGTGAGTTATGATCCGATGCATATTATTTTTGTCTTGAGAAGACGTCATTATTTTCATAACAATCGAGTGTGATTGAGTATGTAGATTCAAGATAATATATTTCATCATATTTTGATGTTATCTTGAAGCTAGATAAATAATTACTCCAATTTCATGTCCATACTCGAAAACTTGTCAATTAGATTCGATAATAATATCAATCATAATTTGAATAATGAATTGAGATGTACTCGAAATCTTTCTTGACCCTCACGATCACTCCTTTTTAAAAAGAAAATAAAAATTTAGGAAATGTGTTCCATTTATCCTAATACTAGTTGTATGTGTGAGGTTAATGGCATATTAAGTTACTACTTCGATATTGTCATTTATTTTTATTTGAGAAAAACTATTTATATTATTAAGCATAATATTCTTAGTTTTTCGACACCTCATTAGTATAAAAATAATTATCTTAACTATTTTTATACAACATATGTGAAATACTAAATGTTTAAAACATTTTGTATGTGTGTTAGATCAATGCAAGTTTAATACATTTTCTTTTACTTAAATACTAATGTATTAATATGATCTTTTATCTTGTTTAGAAAACCCATGGTCAAGCAAGACAAAATGATGTAATGTTTTAGAGATCATGTTACGGATTTTATGAAAGTGTTAAGTATTTTGGGGTGATATACTTTTTACACTTAAACCTTTGAAAAAAATAATTGTGTAAGACAATATTTTTCGACACACATGATCAACCAACTTATTTTCTATTCCTAAGAAAGTTACTAAACCATTTTAAAAACTTGCAACATATGCAAGAAGAATGGTCTATGCCTATATGCAATGCAAACTAATTACTCAATATAGTGCAAGTGATTTAGCATGAGCCTTATAAACACATAAACCGGAAAGCTATAATAAACAGATAGCAACAAGGCATGAAAGACACTTATGCTTATAGGTAAAATTAGCTCAACTAAAGATAACAATAAGCATACAAAAATATTAATTAACAATACTAAGACACAAAGAAAAATAAATAGTCATTTAGTATAACATACAAAAATACTTATCGTCATTTTGTGTATTAAGTATAACAATGTACACTTAGCTTGATTTTATTTGACAATGAATTATTTTCCACCTCATTTCAAAATTTGATCAAGTTCAACACTTTGAAAATATGAGTACATCAATGTGTGATGTTTTCTTTGTAATTTGACAAAAAATTTGTGTAATCGGCATGACCGGAAAGGACTCTCCGTTACGAATCAAAGAATCTCGTAAATTTTACTTTACAATCATTTTCTAAAAGTATTTTTAAATGAAAGTAGACTCAATTACGTTTAAAACGATAGGTGGCACGACTCCTACGGACTTACGGTTGATTTTATACGAATTTTTGAAAATTACCCAATTCTGAAAAACAGACGAAGGTACCGTTAAATTTAGCGGTACCGTCCATATTTAACGGTACCGTGACTGTTTTTACAGTTTTGAACAAAACCAACCACATTACTTTACGACTCGTTCTATAGACATGACCGGGCACTTACGAACTCTATTCTTTTAGTGGTTTAAGAAAACCTTCAAGCTATTATGACAAAGTATACTTAACAACATAACTTGTAAGTATTAAGCAAGTAAATACTTTTCATATTTTATCACCTTCATGGGTAATTTGATACATGGATCGTACTCAATTTTAAAAACCATTTGTTTTAAAAATTTAAGCGACATGGCTCTGGTACCAATTGTGAAAACCGTAGAGGGGGGGGGTGAATACGTTTCCATTTAAAAACTTAAAAACTTTTTGTATCAAACACCCGATCAAGTGTGACGTAATATGAAAAGTGTCAACAATGATCATATAACATCTAGAGATGAATAAATTAAACTACATCACAAGCACAATCAAATCATGACACATACATAATCAGCATAACATAAGCAACTAGCCACACAAACATAAATGCAATGCAAATATAAATATAATGCGATAAAGAATAAAATGAAAGTAAAGAGATAAGTAAGAAGGCGCAAACCGGACACGATGATTTATAGTGGTTCGGTCACGAAGCTCCTCTTTGTCCTACTCCACTCCCTGAGTATCCAACTCGAGAGTTACTTCATTAATCAACAAGCTCCCTTCAGGCGGAGAAAACCGTACAACGTCGCTTATCCAATTTCCGACACTAAGCTAAATGTCGAGTGCTAATCTTAGCTAGCACCAATCTACCACGATCCACATGATCTACCCACTTTCTACCGGATCTACCATTGATCCACTTGATCAATACACAATCACACAATCTACAAGAGATCTCCAAGATCTCACCAAGATCACAATGATCTACTCCCACTTGACTCGATCTACCCGATCTACCTATGATCCACTTGATCAATCACACAAGCCCAATGGCTTCAAGAGATCTCCAAGATCTCAACAAGATCATAATGATAAACCCTCACTTGACTCAATCTACCCTATCTACCTTTGATCAACTAACACACTAGCTCACAAGCTACAAGAGATATTCAATATCTCTATAAGATCACAATGATCTTCCCTCACAAACTCTCAAAAGAAAGATAAACTTGATGTATACTATGATACAATCAAGTGTGTAACAAATGTTACAAGTGCTCTACCTACAACTACAACACTTTGTTTCTTCTTGGATACCTTGTGTTCTTCTCTTGCACTAGAAGAGGAATGAAAAGGATCTCTTGGTGGGATGAAATGATCATTCTTAAACAAACTAAGACTCTCTAAATGATCAAAAAAAGTGATCTAAGTGAGGAGGGATTAGACCAGAGAAAACTGACTGGAAAAATCAAGTTGGAAGTGTAAAATGGTCCACTATTTATAGGCAAAGAAAAACTAGCCGTTATGAGGACACGACACCACTAATTGTCACACGGTACCACTAAATTTAGTGGTACCGTCGGTACTTTAGTGGTACTGTTGACGCTCCTTCGTTCGTTTTAGTGGGGAAGGTTTATTTGGGAATGTTTGAAGCTGTTTGGGGGGGGGGGGGGAATGACTGTTGGGATTTTTTAAACTTATTTTTCAAAATAAAACATTTCTTTTTAATTCAAAAATAATGTGTAAAATATATTGTCACAACTCGTAATTCCAGGCCATTTTTCCGAACCTCGACAATTTACTATTCATAAGTTACTATTCATTTTTACTATTCACTGGCACTATTCATTCCAAAAATTTTTATTTCATATTCTCGTAAGTTAAACTATTTTAATGATAACCCGAGATTTTGGCACTCGTCGGAAAATTTCTGCAAGAATCACGAAACCGTGTCCGAGATTTACCTTAAGGTTTAAACATCATTTAGGCATCCCGATATATCCAAACAACATTACCAACAAGAGAAATATATGTTTTCCACCTTCCGTGACATTTTCATGAATTTAGGAATTTTAGGATACCCGGTTTTAAGTTTTGTGACTTTACGACTTACAGTTAGCAATTAACGGGACCAAAACTCACTCCGTAAGTCAAGATAAATATCCAACCTAAAATATCTAGATATTTTCTCAAAAATATCTAGATATTTCAAAAATCTATTGAAATTACCATTATACCCTTTCATTGAAATTACCAAAATGCCCTTGGACTATATAAAGCCTAAACTAGCTTCTTTATTCACAAAAAAATCACAAACCCTCTCCCTCTTCCTCCCTAGTCCACGGCCAAACCAAGAACACCTCAAGGATCCATAAATTTTTCTAGCAAAAGTGTTATACAAGTTCCTTATATCTTCCTTGTTAGAGTTTTGCGATAAAAACTCCAAGGTTGTGATCTTTTTCCATCCAAACTCATCAATCTTCAAGTAAGCTTCAAGTGAACTTTTTCATTATCTCATACTTTCATTTGATCATTAGCATCATGTATTTTCAAGTTATAATGGTTAAACATGCGAGTTACATATGTTATTCATACCACTTTACAAGTTTTATGGTTTTTATGAGTATATATAAAGCCTATGATCATTCCCTTGAAATCCTACATTATTTTGTGAAGTTTAGGACCCATGACACCCTAAGAAGGTGTATGGTAGATTAAGGGTTGTTTTGAAGTTGATTGGAGTGGACTTGAACAAGTTATGAACTAGAAAATTCATTTTTAGACACTATTAGAAAGTTGCTGTCCCTATTTGCAAAACGTGGGAAACTCAGGGGCTAAGGTGTAACTTTGGACCAAAGATTTAGAAAATACTTTCAAAAACGAAACTATGGCCGCTGGAATGAACAAAAAACGAGTCTATAACGAAGGAGATATGATTTTTCAAAGTTTAACGACGAAAAACTATTTTCTGAAAATAATACGTGCTGTTGCACGAATTTCAACGGACAAAATGAGGCATTAGCCGTAATCTATCCGACCCGGATTATCAAAAATATATTAGTATGTTGTCCCACGATTCCGTGGATATAAAGAACGTTGAAAACAGATTTGAAACGACCAAGATATACACGTTTGAAAACCCGACGAAACTTATTTAATTTTGACAGCTTCTAATAGCAAAATATATTCCAAGTGTAAAACAGTTTTCCTTTCAAGTCACCATATTGCGAGTTATTTTCCCGTTGATCGAGTCAGTTTTGAGAAATTTTCATCAGTAACTAAAATGAAGTACACCTGGCCTATTTTCCAAATCAATCAACCGTTCGTTGATCGGACTTATAATGAGTAAGATATAATTTTCCGAATATCTCCGAAAACAGCCATTATATGAAGATAATACCAAGTATAGAAATTGTTTTTACTAGACACTATATTCATAGCCGATTTTCTTTATGATCGAGACACGTATGATCAAAACTCATAAGAGGCGACATTGAGATTATGTTACAAGGATTTCAAAAACGTCAAGTTCTATTCCTAACTCTTAACGTACAATATTTTGCGACTAGTTTTGCGAGGCCGTTTGGTCATATTTTCACAAGTTGTAAAAAGGGTTATTTTGCGACGAAACTATTTTATTTGGCGATAAAACATCAAACAAGGATCGTGGAGTGCCGTTTCAACATATTTACACGAAAAGTAGTTCATAACTTGCCGAGACGTCAAAAATGTAGTTTTCGACGATAAACATTATTTTCAAAACTAACGAGTGGTATCGTTAACATACGTATTTGCATGTGTAGCATTGTATCATTGCTTACGCTAGATCATATCATTCATAATAGGTCGCGGTTAGAGATCGAGCCTCATTTCATCTTATCCATTATTATCATTGTTGCTATCGCATCAGGTGAGTTTCATAGCCCCTTCTTTACACGTTTTGAACTACTTTGGGGGAGATACATGCTTAACTGCTTGCTTACATACATGATTGTGTTAAACTTATTTGCGTTACTCTTGAAAGCATATCCCGGACCTAAGTATCAAACACTTGGGGTAGCCGAACATAAGTCTCCTCGTGAGCAGCATTGATAAGTCTCCTAGTGAGCAGCATTGATAAGTCTCCTCGTGAGCAGCATTGATAAGTCTCCTTGTGAGCAGCATTGATAAGTCTCCTCGTGAGCAGCATTGATAAGTCTCCTAGTGAGCAGCATAAGGTCTATTAGTGATATAGAACGCATATCGTATACTTACATGTCTTACTCAAGCTATATTTTAGCAGTGGGTTGTAAACACACAGGTTGCAAGTGTTGTTATGGGCGGGATTTGCAACTGAGTGGATTTACAATGCCTTTGCTGGGAAAATCTTTATTCGAATACTTTACTTGTTAAACAAACTCTATGAACTCACCAACCTCGTGTTGACACTTTAGCATGTATTTTCAGGAACTAAGCAATAGCACGCTACTGGAGGCTTTTGGCAGGGCATGGCATGGTCATAGAAGACTCTGATAAAACATTTGGGACCGCTTAACTTATTTTATGGGCCAACTTCCGCACCACTTTTCATAATGTAAATTTAACACTTTTGACTTCTCAAATATATTCTAAATGATTGATGTGAAAACCGTTCTTTATACTTGTGTTATGATACCAATTGAGTTGCACCCCAGCGATGTGTAAGCTTCCGCTGGACCCGATTTTGGGGGTGTGACATATATTTTTGAAAGAAATGTTTTGTCACATTAAAATTGTTATGTTTAGAGAAAAATATAATCCTTTGATCATTTGTCAAGTAGTAGATTTGTTTGTCCATACCTTGAGTGATTTACGTCGGGATGGAAATCTACGACTTTGTTGAAGCATACTTGAGACGTTGAGAGGTGTTGATGTAAGTATGCATTGATGATTTATGTTTACAATTAACTTGCGCATTTTACGTTATGCATTACAAGTTACATGTTTGTCATTATTAAAACCGAAGAAACCGTTTAGTTTAAATATCGTAATATTTGCACTAACACCTCTTATTTATTTCGAACGCATATTTCATTTTATTTCATTTATACGCGTTTCTTTTATTTGTTTATACGTATTATACATAATGCCTCCTTTATGGAATGGCTAGGATTACATTTTACACATTCATATTACATATATACATTCACTTCATTTCATTTCGAACCCATTTTATTTGTTCATCGTATCGCATTTCATTTTATATTTCATGTCTCATATTATTCGGTTATGTAAACTCGGAATATAAAAGAGCCCATAAAATCAAGTTCTTATACGCAACATATGATTTTTATTGTACAACTCATTTCTTGATAAGCTCAGTTAATAAGTTCATGTTTTAAGATTCCTCTCATAAGCTCTTATAAGCCCTTTAAAAAGCTCAAACCTTTCGCTATTTAAAACTAGTCGAAACCCTTTTATTTTATCCGAGTGGGCTAATAAGCCCACTAAGCATTTTTTTTGCTTATTCGATAAGTAGACCATGTAAACCCTTTTGTATCATTTTTAGACTCATTAAATAAGCCCAAACTCAGGCCCATTACTTTCTAAAAGCCCACGAATCGTATTGTGTTATTGGGCTTTTGTTTGCGAATGTTAAAGCCCATTAAGCGAGAAAATAAGCAATTTGTATAATAAGCAGTCGAAAAGCACTTAAATAAGCTTTATAAACTTATAGAAACTCTCGGATTTATTTTCCAACTCTTTTTGTGAAAATTGGACTAAGTTTGCAACGATTATTACTATTTGGGTTAAAACTGTCAACTTTGTAAAAGTATGTGGTAAAACTATCAATTTATTAACTTAAGCATATATATTGATAAAACAGTAAACTTGTAGTTTATTATGTCATTTTGGGAACTTCTGGACTAAAAACGTAAAATATATGTAACCAGGGACTAACGGTGCAAATCTGACAACGTTTGGATAAAAAGTGTAAAACTGGTAAAAGTACAAGGACCAAGACTGTAACCTTCTTACATATTCATTTCTATTATATATTTCACGTTCCTCATTTCATTCACGTGCATTTTTACGTTTCGTTTAATATTTAAACTTATAACGTTTATATTTATATATAACGGATTTTAAACGATTTAACTTAACGTTTCATTTCACCACTTTCGAGGAAACAATATTATTGGATTTAAAGAAATAAAAACAAGATAATATTATATATAATATTATATTTGAACTTTAAGCATTTTAAGCATATCATTCACTCACATCACAAATCACTTCGTCATCCGATACCTTTTCAATCATTATTCGTATTAGACCAAAACCGTCAAAATCTCAGACTTCCTTATTATTATCCAGGTCGTGTGTTGGAGCCATTCCCTTAAAAACCTTTGATTTCGTATTTCATCTTTGCCAGTTACATTCAAGGTGAGTTCATAGTCCCACTTTTAACTTTTAAATGCTTTCAAATATGTGGGGAGATACATGTTATAAAACAAAATGCAAGTATTTTCTATATGCTTTACCTTACTGATATTGCCTAAGTTACCGTTATTTCCTTTATTTAAAGTCCCTCCCATCATGAGTCATTAACCACTGAGGTGGACTCGAATATAGTGAACAGATCTGTGAAGGCTGACTGCCTGTTTGAACAATCTTGAAGGTGGCCTTAGTTGTTAGCTGGATAGGTTCAGATGCACTTTATTTGAATTTAGAATAGGAAGTTGGCAATATCTTATAGAGGGTCATAACTCATGCCATTAATTTGGATTGTTGTGACCGTTTGTGTGGTACATGTTAACGTTTGAGTGTCATGAGACTTAGGGCAATATGTTGACCGCAATATCTCTTTTTCATGATAATTGTATTTATATGCAATTATAGACTTGTGTTTAAAACTGATTATAATTATAAACGCTATGATTTCACTCAACAATTTTGTTGACTTTTAAGCATGTTATCTCAGGTAATTAACAGGAGCATTCAAGGCATTGGAGCAGGCATGTGACGGATGGTTTTGGTGTCAAATAAATTTATGTCATTCATAGCAAACTTACATTATCTTTTGTGGAATATTAAATGCTGAAATTTCCTTTTTGTATATGAATTTCTAAATGAATGACAATGATTAACAAAACGTCTCTTTTGAGTCGTTTTCTATGATTATAACTATGATCCTTCCAGTAATACCCCTATTATGTCTTCCGCTGTTAACTCAAAATTTAGGGGGTGTTACATATTGGCATCAGAGCTATAGTTATATAGAACCAAATGTTTTTGAAACATTGGACTATAACTATATTTTCAAAACGGACCACTTTACACCATACCACGTTACGCCCTCGGTGCCTGCAGATTTCATAACATTATGTTTACAGTATTGCTTAACAGGATTATTACATATTAAATTTTATATACTTGGTGCAATTAATTACTTACAATTACTATTTACGAGGATATTACAGTACCATGTCTACAGTATCACACCTTAGCACCTCATCATCGGACATGGAATCTGAAGATACCTATTCATCTATCACTTCACCCATAGTCACTAGCACATCGCCCGCTATAGTGTCAGATATCGCCTCAGACGAAACGGAGCCCTTTGAGGAAGGAGAAGTCGTCGCTACACCACCCATGCCACTGGTTGCACTAGGTAACCCAGACTCACCCATATCAGAAGACCCGTACGTATTAGCTAGACGGGCATACCTTTCATCAGCTCGTCCGGAGAATTTTCCCAATTATACCCCAATTGCCAATGATCAGTATATGCAGACTCAGCAATGGTTGCCTGCCAAAGATTCAGAAACCCCATTACCTACACCTCCACCCCCACCTGCACCAGTAGTCCGGCGCAGATGAGTCAGAATTTTAGAACCTTACGAACCTGAACCATTCATGACACCATTTGGGAGTCACCCCAACGGTTGCATTAGGATGCATACACCTCGCAAGAGGGTACGCCTACCTATAGTTCCAATTATACCACCATCACGCATATCCCCTACTTCACCTCTAGACGTGATTAGGATAACACCACCATCATCTCCTGAACATCAATATGCATCATCACCCCCTCCAGCCCGAGTATTCGAGACTAGAGAAAGCTCTAGGGCAGCAGCTGACCGCACACCTACCCTATCAACCATCATGACGTGTTTGGAGCGTCACGAGGAGCAGATCAATATACTTATGAGACTCGTGGAAGACATGCAGGTCCAGCATCAAACCGAAATACAGAGACTTCTTGATCAGATTTCAGAGCTCACAAGACCAATGGATGAGACTTCCAGCAGTTAGACATAGCATACATCCGTATAGTTTCGAGGCATCTTAGCCTACCGCATATTGTATTAATAAAATACCTTGTAATCATTCTGTTTTGTAACAAAATTGATTCAAGTTATTAATATATGTTGTTAGTTATGATTTACTATATATTGATGTTGATCTATACTACTGTGGTTGTTCATGCGAATTGTGATCAGATATGTCGTAATGCTATGGTTCTTTGAATATTACAACTGAGATGTAATTACAAAAAATATAACAAAGAATATTTCAAAAGAAAATTAATGAATGTAGAGAAAGTTGCTGAACTTCAGCTTTTGTAGATGATGAATCTGTTTGTTCCTTAGCAATCCTATACCAAGAGTTGATCATTTATTTTCGATAGTACCCAAACATGTCGTGATTTTATGATTCTCAATTGGTTGTGATTTCACATTGTGACCCTATTGTTAGAACTAGTATGCAATTAACTTGTTACTCGAATTATTCAAGCATGGTCATTATGTGGATTCTAAATTCGTGTTTTCTTGTGTTATTAATAGACTTATGGCTCATACAAGAAAAGAAATTGCCACCCCCGCAACAGCTACGACTCCTGAAGCTATCCAGAAACTGGTAGCTGATAGTGTCGCAGCGGCTCTTGAAACTCAAGCGACTACCATAGCCCGCTCGAGTAACAACAGCCGATCCACCGCTAAAAGCGAGGCATATGCGACTCGCAAATGTACCTTTAAGGATTTCATAAGTTGCAAGCTAACTTATTTCAAAGGGTCAGAAGGAGTGACCGAATTGGCTCAGTGATTTGAGCATACAGAGACAGTGTTCATGAGAAGTAACTGCCCAGAAAACAACAAAGTTACCTTTGCTACGGGAACTTTACTGGAAGATGTTTAGTCATGGTGGAACGCAACCGCCCAGACTATGGGAATGGAAGAAGCGTACCAAATTTCTTGGGCTGAACTGAAAACAAAAATGCTCAAGAAGTGTTGTCCGCGTACGGAGATTAGGAAGTTAGAGGAGGAATTTCATCGGTTGACTGTGAGAGGGAACGACATCAAGACCTACAACAGAAGGTTCCAGGAACTGTCGGTTCTATGTCCGACTATGGTGCCTGATGTTGAAAAGACATTAGAGAGATACGTCGAGGGTTTGCCTTCAAGCATCGAGGGGAATGTCACCTCGTCAAAACTGGCAACACTGGAGGAAGCTATCTCCATAGCTCAGAAATTGTTGGAACGGGAAATTAAACGGTGTTCTACCTCCGAAAGCAACGATCACAAACAAAGGCTGAATGATCGTGGAACCACCAACTACAACAACAACATGAAAAACAACAACAACAACAACCATAACCGTAACTACCATCAAAACTGCAACAACCACCACCATCAACAGAATCGCAGACAGGAAGCCGCCAGGGCTTATGTGGCCGCACCCACTGAAGGAAGAGGGTATGCAGGGACACAACCTCAGTGTAACAAATGTAAAATACATCACACTGGGATTTGTCCGGCCAGATGCGCAAAGTGTCGCCAAATGGGCCACCGAACCAATGAATCTAAAGCCACTGGTGCAAATCTGCAGCCAGTAGCAGTAGTGTGCCACGGATGTGGAGAGAAGGGGAATTACATGAACCACTGCCCAAAACAGACTACAACCCAGAACAACGTTGCTCGTGGGAGAGCATATGTGCTTGGTGACGGGAATGCACCACAGGATCCCGGCGTCGTTACGGGTACATTCTTATTAAACCAACATAGTGCTAAAGTATTATTTGATTCCGGAGCTGATAAGAGTTTTGTTTCTACTTCATTTGCTTCATTGCTTAATATTGCCTCAGTAGAACTAGACACTACCTATGAAATAGAAATAGCTAACGGAAACCTCATAGGCACCAATAAGATAATCCAAGGATGCACCCTAACCTTACTCGACAAACCTTTTTCCATCGACCTCATGCCCATCCAACTCGGTTGTTTTGACATCATTGTTGGCATGGATTGATTATCCAAGCACCGTGCCAGGATCATCTGTGATGAGAAGGTCGTCCAAATCCCACTCAACGGTGAAACCCTTATTGTTCGTGGCAATCACAGCAAAACCCGACTCAACATCATCTCGTATATCAAGAAGGTGAAATACATGAACAAGGGATGTCAAGTATTTATAGTTCAAGTGACGGAGAATAAATCAAAGGAAAAACGAATTGAAGAAGTACCAATCGTCAAGGACTTTCTTGAAGTATTTTCGAAAGACTTGCCCAGTATCCCACCAACTCGGCAAGTAGAATTTCATATTGACTTAGTGCCTTGAGCAGCACCTATTGCAAAAGCACCTTATAGGTTAGCACCATATGAAATGAAAGAGTTGTCTGAGCAGTTGAAGGAGCTGTCAGATAAAGGACTCATCCGACCAAGCTCATTACCTTGGGGAGCTCCAGTCTTATTTGTCAAAAGAAAGGACAGGAATTTCTGAATGTGTATTGACTACAGAGAGTTGAACAAACTCACCACCAAGAATCGGTATCCATTACCCAGGATTGTGATTTGTTTGACCAACTACAAGGATCAAGTGTCTACTCAAAGATTGATCTAAGATCGGGTTATCATCAGCTAGGAGTCAGGGAAGAAGATATTTCCAAAACAGCTTTCCGAACACGAGACGGGCATTATGAATTTCAAGTAATGTCATTTGGTCTTACCAATGTGCCTGCAGTATTCATGGATTTGATGAACCAGGTATGCAAACCATACTTGGACAAATTCGTGATTGTGTTCATTGATGACATCCTAATCTACTCATGCAGTAAAGAAGAACATGTTGAGCACTTAAGAACCATTTTAGAGTTGCTCAAAACAAAAAAGTTGTACGCTAAATTTTCCAAATGTGATTTTTGGCTCCCAGCAGTACAATTTCTTGGCCATATCATCAACAGTCAAGGTATCCACGTGGACCCTGCCAAGATTGAAGCAGTTAAAGGTTTGGAATCTCCTACAAACCCAACGGAGATTCGTCAATTTCTAGGTCTCGCTGGTTACTATAGAAGGTTCATAGGAGATTTTTCGAAGATTGCAAAGCCTTTGACAGAATTGACCCAGAAGAACAAAAAGTATATCTGGGAAGAGAAACAGGAATCGGCTTTTCAACTCTTGAAGCAAAAGCTTTATGAAGCACCCATCTTAGCACTACCCGAAGGAAGCGAAGACTTCGTAGTGTATTGTGATGCGTCGCATCATGGTTTAGGTGCAGTACTGATGCAACGAAGCAAAGTGATAGCCTATACTTCTAGACAGCTTAAGAAGAATGAGAAAAACTATACCACTCACGATATGAAATTAGGAGCAGTAGTCTTTGCTCTTAAGATGTGGAGACATTACTTATACGATACAAAGTGTACGGTTCTCACCGATTACAAAAGTCTTCAACACATACTAGATCAAAATGAGCTGAACATGAGACAGCGCAGATGGTTGGAATTGCTCAACGACTACTATTGTGAAATTCGCTACCACCCAGGGAAAGCGAATGTCGTGGCTAATGCATTAAGCAAAAAAGAACGGATCAAACCTTTCAGAGTCCGATCTCTGGGAATGAACATTTGTTCACCACTTCCATAACAGATTCTCATCGCTCAAGAAGAAGCTCTCAAGGAAGAAAACCGACCCCATGAGAAGATTTACGGAATGCCAGAGAATGAAAATGGTTTCGTAAAAAGATCAAATGGAATGTTGTGCTTTAAAGAAAGAAGTTGGGTTCCTCTCTATGGAAGTATTCGTGATATCATCATGCGTGAATCTCACAAGTTCAAGTACTCAATTCACCCGGTTTCTGACAAGATGTATCAGGATCTTAAGAAGATCTACTGGTGGCCAAACATGAAAGCCGACATAGCTGAGTATGTTGGAAAATGTTTGACTTGCTCAAGAGTCAAGGCGGAAAGTCAAAAACCGTCGGGATTACTTGTACAACCTGAACTACCAGTAGAAATAATGGACAGAGAAGTGAAACAACTTAAGCAAAACCGTATTCCCATTGTCAAAGTTCGATGGAACTCTAAGCAAGGACCGGAGTATACATGGGAACGTGAAGACCATATGCGCGATAAATACCCACATTTATTTCCATAGGTAACCCTAGCAACTATCATAGATTTTAATTCCGAGACGGAATTCTGTTTGACTGGTGGGTACTATAGCAACCTGTAAATTTCTCAATAATTTGTAAACATTAATAAGGTATTAATTATCATTATAATTCAGTTAACCATTTTTACGAGCAAAATTTAAAATTTTGTTTATTAAATTATATTAATTCTCAAAACATTGGAACGAGCTCACACGCGGACCACGACAAACCTAACATACCCCATATAAACCAAACAGATCCTATTACTATTCCTTAGCCCAAATTTCGGCCTAGTACTATTCACAAAGCCAAACCCAATATTTTCAATTCATTTATTTCTTATTTTCATTCGACTAAACCCATCCTACTTTGCCCTGTTTTCTTTCGATTTCGACACTAAACTCATGCAACTTTTTGCACCACTTGACTCTCCATACACCAAACAAATAGTATGTCGAATCTCATATATTAATTCGAACGTTTAAACCTTGAACGAGACTCAAAGTAAACCTCTATCGCAACAGTTACAAACCCATTCGACTTTTATTATTTTGACCCAATTCATTCTAAACAGATTTTTCCTAGTTCATTTGACTTCCCAAGAATGATTTTGAGTTTGTGAACGAGTTTCTCACCATCTCTCATTTTTAGTCACGTTAAAAAAACCGTCTTTTGACCCTTTTATAAATCGTACGTAAACATATACATACATGCATGTACCATTCGACCCATAACCATGTATCTACATCTCCTAGACTCCTAATACTACTAGATACTTGAGATTATTCTTTCTATCCTATCCAATCTCTGCACATATCGAATCACACCCACTTGCATAATTTAAAAACTATAAAAATCGAACCATGCATGCATACATATAACAACCAAACGTATAACTATTTTCCCACTTGTAAAACTCTTCACACATACTTTCCAAACCTGCTAAATCTCTTGCCAAGTCATTTGAAGGAAGCAAGGACAAATCACTAGCCATTCGAGTTCATACAAGCCTCATTTCGAATCCATCTTGATCATTCGAACGTATAGACCCACCTCTTTGGTGTTGTAAGCACCCTCCAACTCTTTTCAATACATTTATATCGCGTTATAACATCTCATGCATTGCCTCTTATTTATTTCGAACGCATATTTCATTTTATTTCATTTATACGTGTTTCTTTTATTTATTTATACCTATTGTACATAATGCCTCTTTTATGGAATGGCTAGGATTACATTTTACACATTCATATTACATATATACATTTGCTTCATTTCATTTTGAACCCATTTTATTTGTTCATCGTATCACATTTCATTTTATATTTCATGTCTCATATTATTCGGTTATGTAAACTCGACATAGAAATGAACCCATAAAATCAAGTTCTTATATGCAAGATATGATTTTTATTGTACAACTCATTTCTTGATAAGCTCAGTTAATAAGTTCATGTTTTAAGATTCCTCTCAAAAGCTCTTATAATCCCTTTAAAAAGCTCAAACCTTTCGCTATTTAAAACTAGTCGAAACCCTTTTATTTTATCCGAGTGGGCTAATAAGCCCAATAAGCATTTTTTTTGCTTATTCAATAAGCAGACCATGTAAACCCTTTTGTAACATTTTTAGACTCATTAATTAAGCCCAAACTCAGGCCCATTACTTTCTAAAAGCCCACGAATCGTATTGTGTTATTGGGCTTTTGTTTGCGAACGTTAAAGCCCATTAAGCAAGAAAACAAGAAATTTGTATAATAAGCAATCGAAAAGCACATAAATAAGCTTTATAAACTTATAGAAACTCTCAGATTTATTTTCCAACTCTTTTTGTGAAAATTGGACTAAGTTTGCAACGATTATTACTATTTGGGTTAAAATTGTCAACTTTGTAAAAGTATGTGGTAAAACTATCAATTTATTAACTTAAGGATGTATATTGATAAAACAGTAAACCTGTAGTTTATTATGTCATTTTGGGAACTTCTGGGCTAAAAACGTAAAATATATGTAACTAGGGACTAACGGTGCAAATCTGACACCGTTAGGGTAAAAAGTGTAAAATTAGTAAAAGTACAAGGACCAAGACTGTAACCTTCTTACATATTCATTTCTATTATATATTTCACGTTCCTCATTTCATTCACGTGCATTTTTACGTTTCGTTTAATATTTAAACTTATAACGTTTATATTTATATATAACGGATTTTAAACAATTTAACTTAACGTTTCATTTCACCACTTTCGAGGAAACGATATTATTGGATTTAAAGACATAAAAACAAGATAATATTATATATAATATTATTTTTGAACTTTAAGCATTTTAAGCATATCATTCACTCACATCACAAATCACTCCATCATCCGATACCTTTTCAATCATTATTCGTATTAGACCAAAACCGTCAAAATCTCATACTTCCTTATTATTATCCAGGTCGTGTGTTGGAGCCATTCTCTTAAAAACCTTTGATTTCATATTTCATCTTTGCCAGTTACATTCAAGGTGAGTTCATAGTCCCACTTAAAATGCTTTCAAATACGTGGGGAGATACATGTTATAAAACAGAACGCAAGTATTTTCTGTATGCTTTACCTGACTGATATTGCCTAAGTTACCATTATTTCCTTTATTTAAAATCCCTCCCATCATGAGCCATTAACCACTGAGGTGGACGCGAATATAGTGAACAGATCTGTGAATGTTGACTGCCTGTTTGAACTATCTTGAAGGTGGCCTTAGTTGCTAGCTGGATATGTTCAGATGCACTTTATTTGAACTTAGAAAAGGAAGTTGGCAATATCCTATAGAGGGCCATAACTCATGCCATTAATTTGGATTGTTTTGACCGTTTGTGCGGTACATATTAACGTTTGAGTGTCATGAGACTTAGGGCAATATGTTGACCGCAATATCTCTTTTTCATGATAATTGTATTTATATGCAATTATAGACTTGTGTTTAAAACTGATTATAATTATAAACGCTATGATTTCACTCAAAAATTTTGTTGACTTTTAAACATGTTATCTCAGGTAATTAACAGGAGCATTCAAGGCATCGGAGCAGGCATGTGATGGATGGTTTTGGTGTCAAATAAATTTCTGTCATTCATATCAAACTTACATTATCTTTTGTGGAATATTAAATTCTGAAATTTCCTTTTTGTATCTGAATTTCTAAATGAATGACAATGATTTACAAAACGTCTCTTTTAAGTCATTTTCTATGATTATAACTATGATCCTTCCAGTAATACCCCTATTAAGTCTTCCGCTGTTAACTCAAAATTTAGGGGGTGTTACAAATTCGGCTGAATCATCATCAAGGTTACAAGAACCATCTAACACGCATATGTTAAACCCAAGGTACCCTTCTACACTCTAGTGGACGAAAGACCATCCAATTGAACAAGTTATTGGTGAACTTCAAGGCCAGTTCAGACGAGAAGACAACTTGCCACAGACCCCGAAATGTGTATTTACATTTTCTCAATAAGCCTCAAAGAACCAAAGAACATTCGGGAAGCAATGGCGGAAAATGCATGGATAGAAGCGATGCAGGAGGAAATTCTTCAATACCAGTTACATGATTGATTCCTCCCGAACGGTCAGGTTTTATCACACAAGCCAACCATTTGTGAATGGTCAACCGTAATAAAAGAGCCCTAGACAGCCCGGGAGAAAAAGCAATTTAAATCCATGGGAGTATAGAATTATATCCCCGGGTCATTATGTCCCAACAAGGTGTGCAAAATGTAATATAACGAATGTGTGTGCGGAAATGATATGGAATATACAAAAACAGGAATCTGATTGACTAACACTAGGAATGTGAATAGTCATAGCTCTGTCACAGCTGTATCGTTAAAAACGTACAATCAGAAACCTAAAAACGTAAAAGATATACAAACGTACGTTTAACTCTAATTTAAACGTAAACGTATAAAAACAAAACGGAATAAAACAAACATTCCCAAAGAGGGAATTTGCATGCCTTAACGGCTTAAATGCAAATTAAATGAAAATAAAATAAATAACTATATTTACAAAGTTATTATAAGAAAATCTAGAAACCTAAGACGTGTACGTTTACGTAACAATTACGTAACCGTACCAAAATAAAAATTGAATTCAGTCAAATATAACTCCCACAAATGTGAAAATTATATTTTTGGAATCCTAAAAGGATAAGAAAATTATTAGAAAATTAAAATTATTTATTATACTATTATATTAATTATTATAAATTAAAAATGAATTAAATGTATTTAAAAATAACTTAAATAATGAGAAAATATAAAATTAACTTAGAAAAATAAAATTAAAACTAAGAAAAATCTAAAATATTATAAAAGAATTTTTGAAACTGAAAATATATTTATTATACAATTATTCTATTTATTATTAATTATTAACTATTAAAAAATATTAAAAACCTAAACTGATTTATTATAAATATTAAACAGAAAAAGAAAAATCTGAAACTTTGTACATAATTATAAAATAAATCTAAGAATCTAGGAAAAATATAAAAACTATAAGCTATATACAAAAATAAGCTAATAAGCAATTAAGCTTCTTAAATAGAAGCTATCACTTAGCTTTATGTGGGGCTTTTTTGGTTTTTCTTTTTCTGGATTATCTAAATATGGATATTATACAACTTTAATGAAGACAAAACTATACAAACTAAGAAATAAGCACTCCATGAGCTTATGAGACAAGACAGTTAAGCTTTTGGGCTTAACAGTCAAGTCAAAGCTTAGAATAAGCTTGAAAAAGCTATACATATGAAACAAAAAGAAGAGAAACATGTAATCATGCCCAAGGGACAAGTATAAACAGATTTGGTGCACTGGATTGCTCAAATACACCATATGCAAGCTTATGGTTTAGACAGTCAAGCATAAGCTTGACTTGGATGGAATTGAGGCTTGTTACAGCCTAGAATAAGCTCCACATTTGAAATAAAAGAAAAGATAAGATATGTACAAGTATTATGAACAAGTATGTGCAAGCTTGTGGACTGGATTCTACTCATAAGCTAGGTATAAGCTAATAAGCAATTCCAGTCCCAAGGTACTGCTAGTGCATCAGACTGCTGCTACTTTTAGAGGTAATTTAAGCTGACGGGATAAGCTCAAAATGGCAAATTAATGGTTGAAGTAGCAAGATGGCCTGGTGAGCTTTCCAAAAAGCCCAAGCTCAACCATTTTGGTCCATAGATGAGTTTGTGAGGGGCTTATGAAAATGCTATAAATCCCCTGATTCATCAGTATATACTGATAGAATGGGACAATCAAAAAGCTCTGAGCAGCCCTAGCAAATAAGCTAGGGCATGGGATTAAATCATTGGAACTTTGAGTCTAGTTGGTTAGCTTCTAAAAGAAACAATAATCACCAGCTATGTCCCACTAATGAGCTTTTTGTTGGCTTATGAAAGTGCTAGTGTTTCTGAGTCTCATTGTGTACTCAGAATTTGGACAGGTCAAGAAGCTAGTTGCAGCCCTAGTGGATGGGCCACAACATGGAATTTAAGGGCTGGATCTTATACTTGGGTAGGTGAGCTTCATAAAAAGCTAAGACACACAAGCTTATGATCTCTAATGAGCTTTTGAGAGCTGTTGGAAATAGTGTGATTTCACTGATTTCTCAGTGAATTGCTATGAGTGGGCAAACAAACAAGCTCTCATTTGACTTATCAAATGAGCTCATAAATGCTCAACCTACACTGAACCTTTGAGAATGATTACTTAGCCTCATAAGAAACCAAAAACCATAAGCTCAAGCTCAATGGGGAGGCTGTTTAAGAGCTTAGGAACAAAACTCAACCTTAACTGTTTGCTTCAGTTAAGGGAGTTAGATGGAACCAAAATAAGTTGAAGTGATAAGCTATCTAATATAAGCTACAAATGAAAAATAAGAACAAACATAACAATTACACTACAAAAGCAACACAAATATGCCAAGAACACAAGCTAGGGTCAACTAATGGAGCTTATGCCATATTGACTGCCTAAGCAGTGGTGCAGGGCAAAATCAGGCAACAAAAAGCACATAAAAAAAACACTTAAACATGGAAAATAAAAATAAGCAAAAATATACTAAGCAAGACAAGCAACAAAACATTAAAATCCTAAAAGTACATAAATTGAAACTTAAAAACAAAGCCACAATAAAATTATGAAGTTTATTCTAAAACTGAAAATATGAAAATTTGACTTTTACTAAGAACTAAAAGTTTGACTAAACTGAATTTTAAACTTAATCTAGTGACTTAATATGTTGTAATAAGCTATGATAACATGAAACTAACAAAGATTAACAAGATTTATACACATATGCAAGGTTTTGGGATCAAATGACTTCACAGTTAACTGATAATATAAAATCAAATGTCATTTTGACTATCTACCATGTTGAACTGTTTGATGAAGCGAAAAGTGTACCGCTTTTAAGGGGTCATTTAAGCCCTAAATCGTATTTATTTGATCAAATATCGCCCTAAATCGTTCCTTTTGTCATTTTAGGTACTTTTGAGGAGAAATCTGGAAAAGGAAGCATTTTGGACGTTTTTGGAGCATAAAAGTGAAGAAAACGGCAAAGTCTCAAAAATCGGCTAAAAGTTACCTTTGACGGCGTCACAATTTACCCTGGACGGCGTCATGCCTTGGCAAGAAAAGTTGGACGTGAAATTTACTCATGATAAGCCAGTGAAAATAGCATGTGAATTCTGACGGCGTCACGCTTTAACTTGATCAAGGGCGTCACGGCTTAAATCAAAAGGGGACGGCGTCACGTTCAAGGTTCGACGGCGTCAAGCCTTGATAAGCCAGAATGGATTTTGGAAGAGCTAAAGAGGGACGGCGTCAAGAAGGTCATCCGGGAACCCTAGAAGGCGGCGATGTGACGGCGTCACACTCCATAACGTGACGCCGTCAGATCCAAAAATCTATATATAGTTTTCTAATTTTTTGTCATTAGAAGAGAGCTTAGTGTGTGGAATTTTGGGAGAAAACCCTAAGACGAATTTAGCTTCTTTTTCAAGGCTTTTTGCCTTGAGATCTTCCATGTTACATTGAAGATAAGTTATCAATTAATCATTCAATATGTCTATGTGTTGTTTGATTCTATCTTATTCTTGTCTTTTGTTTAACATGTTAGGCTAGATTTATCTTGTGTTTGCTTAGATCTAATGAAACCTAGCTATTGATTATTGGTTATTAGTGTGTTATTAGTTGTATTGGATGATTGTTTATCTATGTTAGGCTTAAGAAAACTGGCTAACTTCCTATTCGGTAACTTGCTTGAACGTCTTAAGAAACATGAACCAAATGCGTACTAAAGGTTTTTATGGTTGTATTTAATGCACAAGCGAATTCTAGTGATCCCATGTTAGGAGCTTCCTAGCCGGCTCGACATAGGAGTGAAGTAGGAGCTTGTAGAGTTGGGGAAGTAAGTACGCCACCCCACGAATGGTATTAAGGAATACACCCGTCATCCACGCGACTAATACACACTAATTAACCGGTAAAAGATAGTTAGGGAGTAAGGAAATCTAAGTAAACACATTTCTCTACACATAAGTTTCTCACCACATTTTATTTTCAGTTATTTATTTTATTTGCATCCGTAGTAATTTTGGGTTAGTTGACTAGCAACTAATTCCGCCCACTCTTTCAAACCCGAGATTTTACTTGCTTTCATAAAAAATTATAAAAACACAAAAAGAATCTTCCTCAACCCTTAGACCTATTAGAGTAGTCTTTCATACCTAACGAACACTATTCCCTGTGGAGAACGATCAATCCCCCGTACTTACCACTACACTATACTACATCGGTCAGGTACACTGCCTGGTGGGGTTGTAAGCCTCTTGAGATCCCTCGAGAGGTAAAACCTGTTGTAAGGTTACAAAACCACGCATCATTGAACTGTTTTATCAAAGCTCAAATGAGTTACTTAGGACTTATGAATGATACATCAAAAAAGAACAACCATTAACAAAGCCCATAACACAGATTAACAATCTAATCCAAACAACCTTTTAATGGACAAAAATTGAGCTTTCCACTACAAATAATTGTGTAATCATATTGCATCAAATCCAGAGGTCCTCATTTGTCAAATGAGACCTTTTTAAGTGTAAATAAGTAGTCACACACATCTACACCTATGATTATCAAAAATCCTCATATTTACAGTCAAGATGGAGTTTAAAACATCAATCATTCCCAAAACATGAACATACACTAGAAAGCAATAAATAGCACTACCAAACATCATATAAACATAAAAGCATGAAAATTAAAGCACGAAAGAAATGAAAACAGTAAAATGCAAAAATTGTAAATATGAGCTTACAAATGGATTCCAACTGAGATTAATGAAACAAGGACCAAGATCATACCCTATAGCTCCCAAATGAGCTTCTAAACCATGATCAATCATAAAATACCCTGCTCCAATTCATCAATCTTCATCACCACTGATTTTTAATTATTTTCTATTTTCTTTGAATTCTTTTTATGATTTTTGAATTTAAAAGATCAAAGCTGTGTCCAATGGTTCAATTGGCTTGCATAACTTACAAAGAGTTATGTAGTGTCTATTTGGAACCAGGAAACAACATGGATCAAACAGGAATTAAAGACTTGAGAATTTAAAAGCATTTTAAGCTAAAACATGAAATTAAAAGAAGAACTGAAATTAAACTGGAAGATATGATTCATTACACTAATTTAAGGTAAAGTACAACATTAGAAAAGATTAAATGACATTTTAACTAAGAAAGCTTTTAAAAATTACACTACGTAACTATGGCCTAATGCCAAAGTAGAGTTTCCTTCTTCCTCTTTGCTCTTTTATACACCTCTTGAGTTCCTTGTAAGTCTCTGGTCAAATCCCACTTTAATTCGTGGCCATTGGATCATTAAATTGCATCTCAGCCTTTGAATGTACTTTTTGGCGCCAAAAAGTCATAAGGTTGCTTGTAGCCGTTTTCTGAGCAATTAATGCATCTTGGAACTTGTGTGAAGTGGTGGCGAGTTGATAGACAGCTGGGGAAGACAGGTGGTGGTCAAGTGGTTGAAAACCACCACTGGTTTTGTTTAGGCGGCAAGGAAGAAGAAGACGGGTCAAACTAAAAGTTTGACCCTGGGATATTTAGCAAAGGTGAGTGGGTCGGGTTGGTTTTAAAAAGGGAATGGGCTGGGTAATGTTGGGCTTGGTGTTATAAGGGTTGGACTAGATTTGTTTTTGGGTTTTATGAAGTAATAAAAGGTTTGGTTGGTTTGTATAATAGATAAGCCCAAGGACTAAAGTTGTAATTCTGAAACTTTGAGGGGCCTGATGTGACAAACTTCCAAACTTCCTTCAAAGTACCAAACCTGCCAATAAACAATATTACAGGGACCAAGGTTGATAATTTCACATTTTTAAACACCAAGGACCATTTTTGTAATTTTTGGATTCTTAGGGGTAAAAGTTGCCAAGTTTTAGAAAACTTTCATCCAGGGATCATTTGTTAACAAGTTTGACTTCCCAAGGACTTAAGTTGACTTTTCTTCCTTTTTAAACTTTCAGGGACTAGTTTTGACAATTTATGAAACTTCAGGGACTGAAAATGACAATTGTGTGAACTTGATCATTTTTCACTTGTTTTTCAATCTTTTGTACCTGAATCACATAAAAACACAATTCAATGGTATTTGTAACATTTATGAGGTCATTTGTGTGTTTTTGGTCATTTTTGTGGGTTTAAATCATATAAAAGATATGTGTATTCAGACACATATCAATGATAGTTGGGAATTAGTTCCAAGACCACTGGACAAACTTATCATTGATCTCAAATGGTTATGGAAGACCAAAAAGGATGAAGAAATGACTGTAATTCGCAACAAAGCTCGTCTCGTGGCTAAAGGATTTCGACAGGAAGAATGGGTAGATTTCGAAGAATCATTCGCGCCAGTAGCAAGACTTGAAGCAGTCCGGATTTTCTTAGCCTATGCAGCTCACAAAAACATCACAGTATATCAGATGGACATCAAGACGAAATTCTTGAATGGAACTCTGAAAGAAGAAGTATATGTGAGTCAGCCAGAAGGATTCATTGATAACGAACATCCAGACTACGTCTACAAGCTTAAGAATGCCATCTATGGTTTAAAACAAGCTCCAAGAGCGTGGTATGACGAACTATCATCTTTCCTGATCAAAAATAATTTCACCAAAGGAACAGTTGATTCTACCTTGTTTACAAGAAAATACAAAGATGACATTTTGATTGTTCAGATTTATGTGGACGACATTATCTTTGGGTCCACTAATCTGAATCATTCAAAAAATTTTGAAAATCTCATGAAAAGCAAATCTGAAATGTCCATGATGGGGGAACTTAAATTTTTTCTTGGTTTACAAATACATCAATCCCCTCATGGTACTTTTATTAATCAAGCTAAATATACAATTGAGATTTCGAAAAAACATGGTATGGAAAATTGTGATTCTGTTGGTACACCAATGGTCACTTCACCAAAAATCGGTGCTGATTTATTTGGGAAACCCATCGACCCGAAGAAATATCGGAGCATGATTGGTTCTCTCTTGTACCTTACTGCTAGTCGATCCGATATTCATTTTGCTGTTTGCTTATTAGCACGGTTTCAGGCAAGGCCTACCGAACTTCACCTCCAAGAGGTCAAACGGATCTTTCGGTACCTACGAAGAACCATTAACATGGGACTTTGATATCCAAATGATTCCGAGTTTAAACTAATAGCATTTTCAGATACCGATCATGCAGGTTGCCAAGTTACAGCAAAAAGAACATAAGGTGGAGCATAATTTTTGGGTGAAAAGCTAGTAAGATAGTCGTCAAGAAAGCAAGATTGTACTGCATTATCAACCGCTGAAGCCGAGTATGTGTCTTTATCTGCGTGTTGTGCCCAAGTTCTATGGATGATGATACAACTCACATATTATGGCTTTACTTTCGATAGAATACCTTTGTATTGTGATTTGAAAAGTGCCATAGCCATCTCGTGCAATCCAGTACAACACTCGAAGACCATGCATATTAGAGTCCGCTATCACTTCATCAAAGAGCACGTAGAAGAGGGTACTGTTGAATTATTTTTCGTGAAGACGGATTACCAACTCGCCGATCTATTTACTAAAGCCCTTCCAAAAGATAGGTTTGACGATTTAGTTCGACAAATTGGCATGCGAAGCCTAACTCCTGAGGAGCTAGAACGTCTTCTTGAATCTTCTTGAAAAATATCTTTCAAAAAGCTTCGCTGTAAATATTTTTGAAAAAATAAAATACAAGATTTGAAAAACCATCAAAAACAAAATACAACAATAGAAAATTTAAAAAAACACAAAAAAAATATAAAAAAAAAAAAAAAAAAAAAAAAAAAAAAAAAAAAAAAAAAACCCATACAAGAATATTCTTCTCACGACATGTCTCTCGTATAATCGATATTTTGTACGTTTCTAGAAATGTCATTCAACAATGATACGGATATGTACAGATGCTTGAGCGAGAGTTCACTAAAATGTTTTCTAAAACATGTCGTTTTCTCAAAATTTTCTTAAACTTTGGCTTTCGTATACTTCAGTACGAAACCCGGACTTAAATGATGACTTCTGATTACTTCAAATCAGGGCTCGTATGTTCAAAAATGAAATCATTTTCAAAAGTTCGAGTATAAACAAACGAAAATATTTCAAACAAAAACTCGTTTCTCAAACAGAAATCTTGAGCACCTTTTCAAGATTTTTCAAAATCTTTCACAATAGTCCTCAAGATAACTCCCTCCAAACCCTTACTTGATTATAAAAAATTTATGATTGAAATATGCTTTCGTTACGGGGGAGTATAAAAATCAATATCAAAATGTTCCAATTTCATGCAAAACAAATCCGTATTTCTCTCCAAAAAGCTTTTTCTTTTAATTAGTTGATATCAAAAATATCACGGATATGCTATTTTTGAGGGGGAGAAGACGTGATTAAAATGTGATAAAAAAATGTTTAAAGATCATGGTTGAATCTCAAAAGAGCTCGACTCAGAAAGTACCAAAGAATTGACGAAGCTTAAATGTCAGTAATCGAAAAGACTTGTCCTGGACGGGTAATAATTTCAAGCTAGTCTAACTAGTGATGTAAGCGTGTCTCAAATAGGACTTGTCTAAGTAGAATGTACCGTCTCGAGAGACTTTCTTTGAACTTAACCAGGATGGGTAATAATTTCAAGCTAGTCTAACTAGTGATGTAAATGTGTCTCGAGTCAGTCATGTTCACTGAAAATCGATCAATTCAAAAAGTGCAAACTCTACCCAACATGTGTAAATCTATCTTAAAACTTATAAGAACATGTGAAGGGGGAGTATTTCAGAAAATGTAAAACTCTCGAAGTGTTAACAAAATGAGTTTTATAATCATATACACTTTGAGAGATTTTCACAAAAGGTTTTATGGCATGTGATCAATGAACCTAGGATAATCATGGAGTAATAAGGTGATTATGGTTAGGTTTATGTCCTATGATCCGCCAGAGCCGGAGGGATCTACCCAAGGACAATTCCAATAGATTAGAATTACAAGTCCTTAGGAATGATTTAAAAAAGGAGTAAAGTGATGAAAGTAGAAAGAAGGGGTTGAAGAATTAAAAAGAAAAGTTTATGAAATGGTGAAAAGAAATAGCCCTCCATGAAAATTTAGGGCAGAAACCGGGTCAATACATCTGCTATCGGTCATCACAAAAATGATACCGGTATTGAAGACAAGACTTCATGGACCTAGTGACGCGCTGCACAACCCCTCCTAGCCACTCAGGTATCTCTTAAAAGATACGTGTTTCATTTCTCACGGAGAACCTTGCATAATCTATCGACCTCTCACTTCGAGATGTCTTGATATTGAAACGGAGGCCCTCTGCTCCATGCCTCCGACGACTAAAACCAAAACGCACGTAATCGAGTCTAGAGGCATGAGATTCATTAAAAGATCTCTTAGGATACACTTCCCATAGCATACACTTGTGTTCGCCAAAAAGGACACAAGTTGTAAGAGTCCTTTATGAGATCTTCAGATCTTGCCACATACATCATGATGGTTATATGTTTCAAACGGTCCACAGTCATGGAGTGATACTTCGGTATACTTCAGCGGCTCACCTGAATTGTTGGTATACTTCGGTATATCTGTTGTAAGCCTTATTGAGGGTATCCAATTCAGGAACAACCTTTGTAAGGATTAGAGAGGTTTTCACACTATGCTGTTAATTCTCTCGAAGTCTGAACCTATATTTGCTGGAAATCCCGCCAAGGAGATTCCTTTCACGAATCGAGTCCTTAAGACGTGGGTCTTTACTTGGATTTTATCCATAGTATTGATAACTATCCCTAACGGGATTAGGACGGTTGATGTGCCCGACCAAGGTGAATGGAATCAAGACATTCATCAATAAAACAATCGTAGTGGTCTAATCTCTAAGAAAGTCCACGATGATCGATTGGTGATCTCAACTAACATTTTTATGCAGGTACTGATGAAAATCCCCTTGGAGAAAGACCGTACACCATCATTTCAGATATCAAACATCTTCACCTCTACATACTCATACTTATGAAGTTCATCCTCAACAAGCTCAAGCGAAGAACGTTCAAGGCAAAAAGATCAAGTTTAAGACAAAGAGTTACGTCAAAGTCAAGGGCTAATCAAGAAAGTCAAGAACAATTCCAAGTATCAAGTGAGGAAGATGTAAGTATGAAGTTCAAAGTATTTTCAAGAAGTATGAGTATGATGGAGAAGACGACACGATAAACATATAAAGATGTTGATCAAAGGCAAGAACGATTAAAAGTCATTAATCAAAGATCACAAAGCATGAAGGAACAAAGAATCAAGACTATTCTATGACAACACACAAAGTTCAAGACCAAGAAGTCAAAAGACCTAATCACGTGGAGCATCATTTGAATGACCACCCCTTAGGGGGAGATTGTTAGCATTAAAGAAAAGTATAAAGAAGTGATGGTCATTCTTATATTTAGAACTTTGTAATGTGTCATAGTTGTAGTAATAGAATAGTCAATGGGCTCAGGGGTTGGACTAATCTAATAGGTTAGTATTGATATATTAAGTCTTTTATGTAAAGTCCAATCCAATCCAAGCCCATTAGGGCATCCCTTGTATGTACTATAAATACACCTCAAATGACACATTTGAGGTGTGTGCTTGAGTGTGTATTGTGTGTGTTTTTATTTAATAAAAGTTCTCTTCTCTTTCTCTCTATTCCATACGACATACATATATCTTTCTAGTCACCATCTTTGCTTAATATTGTGTGATAAGTTACTAGATCAAAGGTCCAACACCACTGGTGTTACCACCAGTGGTACCATTGTTATTAAATTTTATGTTATCAAATCTTTTAAAACCATTATTACAACCACCATTTTTTCCATAATTTGAAAAGTTAGTTTTATAAACAAAACTAGAAGCTTGATTTTTAGAAACAGAAGCAATTGAAGATGAAGGAATCCCTCTATGAGACTCCTCCCTAGAGACAATAGTAAAAGCATCTTCGACAGTAGGTAAAGTTTCTCTAGTTAACAAACTGCTTCTAATTGGTTGATAAACATCATTTAAGCCCATTAGAAATTGCATAAGTTTCATAAGATCATTATGTTTAGACACATCTTCTCTAGCAGGACAAGTACACTTAGGAAATTTGGTTAAAATATTAAATTCTCTCCACGAAGAGTTAAGCTTATGATAATATTCAGAAACATACAGATCTCCTTGTTTAAAACTATGTATTTTCTGCATTAAATTGAACACAACATACCCATCTAGTTTATCATAAGTTTCTTTTAATTCAGCCCAAACATCAGCAGTATTATCAGAAAAGATTTGACCCAAATACAAGTCCTCAGACACAGAGTTTAAAAGCCAAGATAAGACAATAGCATTACACCTTTCCCACTAATTAGTCAGTGGAGGACTAGACAGATATTGATCCTTTTTACAAGAACCATCTATGAATCATGTTTTATTCCTAGTGTGAATAGCTAATTTCATAGTAGTGGCCCAAACCCTATAATTTTCAGTTCCAGTTAATTTCACAGATACAATAGTACTAGTTCCAAAATCATTATTATTCATATGCAAATGGTTACCCAAATCAAGACTACTAATCAAAACGTCATTACTACTACTAGCACCACCAGTCATAATGAGTAAACAGAAATAAGCACTAACAACAACAAACCAAAAACAACTAACAAAATAAGAAAACAATAAAATAAAGTAGGAAATAAAACACGCACCCAAGTATAACATATGCTCAGCAAAGTGAACTGGGTGTGGCCAGAGCAGGTATCCTTGCCACTCAAGGTGGTAGGTCAAGAAGTTAACCACACCGTTTGCACCCACTCAACTGAAACACATTTATCTTAAAGGAAGAGAAGTGCCTTACAGTGCTTTAAAAGATAGAAGCAGCGGAAGAAACAAGAACCAATAACCAGAACAACAATCCCCAAATTAGCCAAAAAAATTAGGGTTTCAAGATCAAAACCCTAATTTACCAAAACAATCAGCAAATCACCAGATCTGAGAACAATATAACCAAATCGGATTGACAAGAACCTGAACAGACCAAGATTCAACAAAAATCGCTTATATACTCCTTTTACACCCACTTGCACTTTAGTCCTTTGACCTTTATTAATAAGAACTTGCACAATCATAAACAACCAAATCAGTCCCTGTACTAGAGAGACAATAAGAAACAAGAATATTTTGTACAGGTAAGACCCCTGTACTTAATATAAAGTTTGATATCTCAACAGCTTAGAACATCCACAATGGTAAAGCTTTATATAGTCTATAAGCTTGCATAATCATTAATTTATAAACTTTTCACTGTGCATAAACATTTTACAACTCTTCAAATGATTCATAATAACACATGCATTAAATTATGAATTGTTTCAAGAATATGAACCTCTTCATGCCACATGTACACGAAAAAAATAATCACTATGGTTAAAATGAATGGGGGAATTGCATATATATCTAACCAAAACTCATAATTGCATATATATCATTCCAAAACCTTAAAATTGTCAAATATATCCAAATGATTATTTTAAATATATTTAATAGAAAAAAATCTCTAATAATTATAATTGATATATAAAATGACGATTACACTCTTATTTTTATTATTTTTTTTAACAATTACAAAATATCCTTAAACCTTTTTATAAGAAAAGCAACCTTTAAGAAAAGAAAGAGCAACCATGTTCGACCAAACCGTGTTCGGTATCGACGAATCTTGAATAATAATATCAACATCATTATCTATCATTCCATCTAAACGTAAAATCCCATATATATAGATCAAATGTGTAGCAACCCGTAATTTTCCACGTCAACATTTATTTTCAAACTCCAATTTACCACTTTGAAATTCTTACAAGAACACTTTTTATGAATAACTATTTGGTTAAAAGAATATAAAATTAGGAACAACCCTCTTGAACTCTATGAATTTAGATTTAGTCCAAAACATTCAAGTATCTTGCTCATGCTCTATAAAACAAATTTCTATTCTTTAACTACTTACGGTTTTGGAATTCAACAAACGTTATTGTTACTCAATATTTAACACCCGACATACCCAACTCTTTCAACGATTATTTTTATCATATTTTTATACTTCCAATATTATTACCAAAGTTCCAAAAATATTTTCTGACACCTAAAGTAATTTCTCTACAACTTACGTTTAAGTACGTATAACTTTCATTAATTACCGAAACAATAACCAATGCATATTTTTAACACCCAATACATACAACATATACACTTTTGTAGTAAAACTACACATCTAATCTCATTTTATGCTTAGTGCCGCCCCCTCCCCTCTCATGTCCTTTAGATATTAAACATAATACTTACTTAATCATCATTACCCAACAAAAGCTTACTTAACTTTTTACTTTTGGGCTAAGCCGCCCTAGTTGTCCCCCTTGCCCCCCCCCCCTCCCTAGCCACCCTATTTGTCCTCCTTGTTCCCCCCAACCGGCCACCCCCTCCAACTAGCCTAAAATGATGATTTTGACTTACTATTAATCTTTTGACAAACTTCAAGTATAAATAGACCAAGTATGTTTATTCTTTGCACCATTAGTTCAAGTAAGAAAAACAATAAAAACACCCTTCTTGTAGGTCGTTGATATCTCAAACACACACACGATATGACTAATAAGAACACGTACTACTATCTATATTAAGCTACGAACAAAGAGAAATAAGATAATAAGCTAACTAGAGAAGAGAATAAGGAGAGAATGAGAAGAATGGAAGGTTTTCACTATTCGAATAACAAAAGAGCAAAGCTTACGCGTCTTACATGAAAAACCCACACTAAATGAGATGCCCCAAGCCTTCTATTTATAGGCACTTGATTAGGGCAACTCTTACAAGATTTCTTCTAGAAGGATTAATGCTAAATTGGGCGGTCCATGGGCTTCTAATGGACCGCACCATAAATACAAATATAAAGCCCATATCGTGCAACATATTTAACTAAATGAACAAGACTTGCAATATTTAAAACGTGTTCCTAACAATCTCCCCCTAAGTCTTGATCATCAATGTTGCTCGACGTCTTCTTTGCTTCTTTGGCTTCCGACGTCTTTATAATCTTTGTTTCTTTGTTCTTGTTTTTAGGATGATATGATGTTGTCTCGATCTGCCAATCTCCAACGTCTTCTCGTCTTCTCCATCATGCTCATATGTCTTTGACTTGTTTTCTGCAACATGTTCTCACTTTTCAATCTTAAAACTTGAGAAAGGTTGAAGTGCTTGAACTTTTGACTTTACTGTGTCATATGTTGAACTTTTGATGTTACTGAGTCTTTGAGAGAACATTTCTTCAAGATATGAACATGATGGAGTCTTGATGGTCGAACTCCAGCTCCTCAGCAGCAGCAGCAGCAACAGCATCATCAGCACGAACCAACCGGTACTTACAGGCTCAGACTTGAGATCGTCAACAGCATAGTGTGAAGACTTTCTCAAATCCTAACCCAGACCGTTCTGAACCGGATTCCCCCAAAAGGGATAACACGGACACACCAAAGTGCACCCACGATTCAGTGAGTCGCTGGAGATCACCCCACGACTATAGACCGTTTGGAGCAAACACTAAGCGTAACCCACAAGGAGTTACCGAAGTGACCTGCTGTCAGAGTTGTTAGATGTTGCTCTGGCAGGATTTCCATTCAATCATTGATAATCACAATTGTGACTTCTCTCATGAATGTTCTCGGCAGATTGCTAAGATCTGCGAAGGACACTTTCTTAATTTTACATCTGCTGCCCATGATGTAGAACAGCAGAGTAATACTAAGTGTACCTAAGAGATCTTTTATGAATCTCATGGCTCTAGACTCAATTAGTGCACATTTGTTTGGTCGTCGGAGGCGTGGAGCAGATTGCCTCCTTTTCAGTATCAACACTCTCGTAATGAGAGGTCGATAGATTATGAAGGGTTCTCCGTGTGAATGAAACAAATGTCTTTTGAGAGACACTTGAGTGGCTTAGAAGGTTTATTAGTGCGTCACTGGGTCCATGACGTCTTTAGTCTTCAATACCGGTGATGCTCATCAACCAGTAGATTATGAATTGAACCCGGTGTCTTCCCTAAGGTTGAACAAATGGAGGGCTATTTCTTTTCACCCTTTTCTTTGCTTTTCTTTTTAATTCTTCAACCCCTTCTTTCTCCTTTCATACATTTTCTTCTTTTTTTAATATCATACCTAGGACTTTCTAGTTCTAAACTATTGGTATTGTCCTTGGGTAGATCCCTCCGGCTCTGGCGGATCATAGGACGGTTTTTCGTAACCTTAGTCACCTTATAACTCCATGACTATCCTAATGATGCCATAAACCAAACCATTGAAAATCTCTCAAAGTGTCTATAATTGTAAAGACATTTTGTTGACACCTTGAGAGTTTGATGATTTTCAGAAATACTCCCCCTTAACATGT
Organism: Artemisia tridentata subsp. tridentata; assembly: GCA_021014915.2. Lineage (NCBI taxonomy): Eukaryota > Viridiplantae > Streptophyta > Magnoliopsida > Asterales > Asteraceae > Artemisia > Artemisia tridentata. The sequence goes on from CP139509.1 coordinate 151,968,056, forward strand.
GCGCATAAGTAATAAATTTGAAATTTGCACATGCCGGAAACAGTTGGCACTTTTGAATTGATTGACTTTCAATGAACCTGATCGTTGCGAGACACGCTTACATCACCAGTTAAACTGGCTTGAAATTATTACCCGTCCAGATCAGATTCAAAGATTATCGCTCGAAATCGGTACATTCTACTTAGACACGTCCTTTGCGAGACACGCTTACATCACCAGATAAACTGGCTTGAAATTATTACCCGTCCGGGACATGTCCTTTCGACTACTGACTTTTCCTATCGTCAATTCGAGGGTCAATTCTGAGTTTGAGCACAAGAGATTCCAGCAAATGAGACATCATATTTTAATCATCTTTTACTTCTCCCCCTCAAAAATAGCATACTCATGATGTTTTTGGAAAACGTTTATGATTAAAATATGTTGTTTTTTAGTTTTAGGGAAGAATTTCAAGAACATTTATATTTCTCTGAACAAAGATTATATTTTCAAATACTCCCCCTTAACAAGGGAATACTTGTCCTTATGAGCAGAATGTTTGAAAAACTTTATAAAACATTCTGGTTTTAATTCTGCTCATAAGTAAGAAGCTTTCGCTCCTTTTACAGGATTGAGGCACTGAGGCGTACCTCAGGGTCCTTTCTTTGAGGTACAGGTTGTACACTGTTATGAGTGCACAAGCCGTAATGCACAGGCCAATATGGAAAGAATAATGATATAAGAATAATGTAATAGATTCTTACATCAACCGCCTCTGCCAAAAGTTGAGAATACTGGGTCTGTCCTCTGAAATAGTCTGATAGCGAAGGGTGGACGACCCCCAACATAACTTTCTAACCTCCTTATCTGATCACGATGATATAACCTTTCTTCAATCTTCCGAATAAACTCCTTAACTTGTCGCACCTCCTTAGAATTCCATCTTCTTGATTTTCCTAACGCTGAATCTCGAACCCGATTAGCTAACCCATCACGAACACTCTTTAAGGTATCGTCACAGAACTTATGAATTTCATTGAACGGCATGAATCGGTGGAAATCCGTTGTACTTCTGTAAACGAACCCAAAGACCGGACTGTGTAGTATGGTGTATTGAGGGTCTTTGTTGCTGTTGGGTAGGAATTGCGGTTCAACAAGGTTTAGCTTTTTCAGATAACTTTCGACACCTAGCTGGAGATCCTCTACTCGTTCTCTGATGATTGTTCGCCTGATGAAGTGACATAGAGAGGTACTGAGTGCATATCGAAGCTCGTTTGTCAAATGTTGCAGTTTGCCTTGGACTTTCATCAGGTACATGTCTTCGATATCATTCAGGTTCAAATCAGGAAGATCAGCCTCAGAGAATGTGTAGAGATTGTTGTCAATTCTTTTTACCGTGATCTCTTCGAGAAATATATAATTACACCTTCTGGATCCACTCACACTGATAACGGCCACTATTTTGAGATCACTGTAAATTGGTTCCCGTGATTTCTGGAGAACAAGTTTGTATCTGTACCAGCTTTGTCGTTTCGAATACCAGTGATGAATCCCCAACGCTGCATCACGATCATATTTCACGAGCTCTTTAACAAACAGATGTCTGTTAATAGCTTCTTCCTCAATAGCTGACTGTGTATAGTGAGCAGCTGGTGTGAAAGTAATTGATGTAGCATACTTTGTCTCCCCTTGTGCTCCGTTCTTGAGAAGTTCCAGATCGTTGTTGAAGAAAAATTGGAAGGGAATTTCTGAGTGGTGAGATCTTCGTATCACGGGAAGCGGCTTAGTCCAATCAGTGATGTAAGGACGATTCTTGCCAACTCCCCTGACTACGTCTGGATTAGCCCAGTCGAAGTCACTTGACATTGCGCGTGCAATGTTTTCAAGATGATATTCAAGTTCGGCTGCACTGTTGGATTTATCTTTCAGAAGAATGAAGGCATCGTTCTTGATCCGTCGAAGTTCCCGTTTGGTCATCTTCTTTATGTTAAGACTTCTTTTGATCTCTTGAGTAACAGCAAACGTGCTGTCTTCAACTCGGGAAGCTTCGTCAGTCGAAACCTGAGCACTTGCCAGATGATCAAACCATTCATTCCCTAGCTCATCCTTATCATTATCAAGCCAGGTGACAACAGCTGGTTCTTTAGATGACTTCTTGCTGCGTGATGACTTGGATTTGGAGGGCTTTGGTTTTGATGGTGACGGTGGTGAATGCGGTTGATCGTCTTGCGGCTGAAATTCCACATCTTCAACCGAGAAATGCTCATATTGATGTTCGGTTGTAGTAGGACCAGATGATTGATGTTTTGGAGGTAGAGATGATGTTGTTTTTCCAGTTGGCTCCTGAATATGAATCCCAGACCCTCTTTTGTGTTTCTTGTGTTCGGGGTTCGGGTCTTTGTGGGAAACTAGAAGGGGGGGTTGAAAAGTTTACCGGTTTAAAAACTTCTTTTTAAAAATCTTGTTTTAAAAGTATGCTATTGGAAACTTTGATTCGAACTCTATGTGTAATCAATCAACACCAATATGAACTACACACTAAGCTAAGTAATAATAACAAATAAAAGTAAAGAGTAGAGTTGGAAAGATCAAACCGAGACAGAGGATTTATAGTGGTTCAGCTACGAAGCTCTTCTTCACCTTACTCCACTCCCCGAGTACCACACTCGAGAGTTTCAAACACTATATCAACAACCTCCCTTTAGGCAGAGAAAACCGTACACGTCGCTTATCCTATTACCGACACTAAGCTAGATGTCGAGTGCTAATCTTAGCTAGCACTAATCTACCAAGGTCCACGTGACCAAACACACAAGCCCAATGGCTTCAAGAGATCACCAAGATCTCAACACGATCACAATGATCAACACTCACTTCACTCTACTCAACTAACACTAACCTAATGACCCTTGATCTTCTTGATCAATCACACAAGCCCAATGGCTTCAAGAGATGTTCACTATCTCTATAGATCACACTTGATCTTCACTCTCACTCACAAAAAGAAAATAAACTTGATGTATGCTAAGACACAACAAGGTTGTAACAAGTGTTACAAAAACCTATCAACTATAACTCTAGTATCTTCTTGATTACTTGAGTTCTTCTCTTGCTAATGAAGAGGGATGACAACACCTTGTGTAACACCCCCGTTTTTGATATTCGCAGCAGAAATATAAGTTGGGGTGCTACTAAACAGTTCACAGTCATGATGATAGAAAACGACTCGAAAAGAGACGTTTTTAGATAAAATTGTTATCATTCATTTATATCAGAGTTACAATATGCAGGTCCCAGCAGGAGGTTCTCAATATACATTTATAAAAATATATTATTAGTTTGAATGATAACATAGTCCATAGCCAATCCCGTGCCAATCCATGCTTCCGATAACCTGAGAATACATGCTAAAACGTCAACACAAAGGTTGAGTGAATTCATAAAGTTTCGTAAATGAAAAGGTTTCATTTATTCAGAAATATGATGGTTCCAGTTATTCAGAAATAAGCCAGTTTCTGTTGTCAAAGATACGCTGTTCAATGGTTCAGAAATTCGTTTGTCCAGTTATTCAAAAATACGTTGTTCAGTTCAGTTGGAAATCATTTAAACACAAGATTTAATATAATAATTGCCACACATACAATTATTATTAGGGAAAGATGTATTTTATTGCGCTAATCCTCATGAAACGCAAAACATTAACAGAACATCAACAGTCATGAGCTAATGATGTATTAGTTACCCCATAATTAAATGTAGGTAACCATGCCCCCGGGTAGGAGATTGCCACATCTCTTTATTCATCTCAAATATAATGCTTTGGGTTACGTTACGGTAACACAAAGGGGTTGTCAGCCCAATAGTACTATCCACAATATTCGCGCTCACCCTAAGAGAGTCGGTGATTAGAGGTTCATGATGGGAGGTCTTTTGGCTTTGATTAAACTTAGCGTAAGGCAATAAAATAAGAATAATGTTGGGAAATTACTTGTGTTTAATACGGGGAAAAGTCCATTAGTGATTCATAAGTCATGTAAATGCGAACAATGTTTATAAATGTTATGAGCATGTATCTCCCCCAAAAATAATTCAAAACATGTAAAAGTAGGGGTTATGAACTCACAATAATCCATATAAAAGTTTAGAGTATATAGAAATAGTTAAGCATGTATCTCCCCCAAAAGTAATTTAAAAAAAACAAGTGAAAGAAGGGGTTACGAACTCACCTTAGCAATCTGGATGGAAAACAAATGAAAGAAAGTTGATAAACGTCTCCGGTCAAAGAACCTGGGTTGTTATGCCAATATTTAGTAATCATTTCTAATGATTATAGTTTATTTCATTTCGTTCTGTTTTGTTGTTTGATTGATGGTTACATGCTTACTTGAGCCAATATGTAGTTTCAAAAGTAAGATTTTATCTTATCTTTTATTTATAAGTTTTGTTATATATATATATATATATATATATATATCTTTTGTTCGTTCGTTAATAAAATAAACATGTCATGTTTATACTGAGTTGGAAAATAAAAATAAAAATGATAAAAATAGTGTGATATGAAAAGTTACACTTTAATCCCTAAGGTTTGGTTAAATGACAGTTTACACCCTGGACTTGTGGAAAATGACAGTTTCTACCCTCAAGTTTCAAAAATAACAATTTCACCCCTTTTTATTTGTTTATTGACAGAAAACACCCTTGATGATATTTATTTACAAAATCAACCCTTGAAAACTTTAATTTAATAAAATCTCATATGAAATATAGGATTTGACTAGAGCTTTGGACATCGATATCTTAATGAATACGGGATCATTTTACGAGCTTTTAGTTTCTATGAATAGTCACCTAGGTCGACTCTTGACATGCCAAAAATCATAATTTATAAAATTCGTTTGGTGTTCGAAATATAGTTCAAAAGTCGAGTGATGAAACATGGTTTAATAATCAAAACTGAAAATTTGTTCTAGACCTAGCGATAGACCAACTTTGGACTCGAATATTTTCTAAATCACTCGATGGTTTTTCAAACAGTTTCTTTCTAAAATCAGTTCACTATATGAAATTTATTACGCCAAAAACTCGGAATTTATAGGAATTAAATAGGGGTCGAAAACATGGTCACAAGTTAGGCTGTTGGTCGACTAGATAGAAAAATAATAACTGATAAACACTAACCTAGTTTTAGCGATATGGGTGAATTTTCAAGACTCAATAACTTTGAACTCATTTGATCTTTTTCGATGATCTTTGGTTCTAAATAAAGTTTGCTAGTTAAACTTGGATATGCCAAAAGGGTAGAACTTTTAGTGATCATTTGAGGTTCGAAAAATAGGGCGCAAGTTGGGCTCCTGGTCGATTATTATAGAAAAGTTATAACTGGAAAAACTTTATTTCTAGTTAACGATACATGGCAGATTTTGGATCTCGATATCTCAATGGATACTTGATTATTTTTAGTGATTCCAGTTTCTAAATTTAACTTGTTGGGTGAACTTTATATATACTGAAAACCAGAAATTATTAAAGTCATTTGGGTGTCGGTTTATAGGGCCAAAATAGGGCTGTGGGGCTGTTTTGAACTCGATAAAAACACAGTTAAGACACCCGATAGGGTTTTAGTGGTTTTAGGGTTTTTGACTAAGGTTTTCATGTATGTTATAATATTGTTTGATAAATTTCAACATGTTTTACTCGTTATTGATTTGTCTAGACAATAGTTCGAAAACCTAGGGTGCGTTTGGGGTTTACTGTTCGAACAGATAAGAGGAAATAAAAACAAAACTTAGGTTTTTAAGTATGTTTATGTTTGAAAGTTATGTTTTAGTGTTTTTAAGAATAACAACATAAATAAAACTAAAATAAGAAGGATTAGTAATACTTACTTAGGGTTAGGGTTCGAATAGGGTTTAGGACTTGGATGAGTTCGATTCTGATTTTCCCCAGTGTTCCTCCTCTCTTCTGGTCTTTCTAATTTTATTGTGAGTGTGTTTTAGTGCTGAGATTAGGACAGAAAAGATTTGTATTTGTACTAGTGTATTGGGTTCGATTTGGTGTGAAATGAAGAGAGTTGTATGTAGCTATTTATAGAAGTAGAAATTAGGGTTTAGTAAGAAGGTGATAAGGAGACCAAGTGTGCATACAAGGGCTGACAGAAATGGTGAAGAGTGTCACTTGGATAGGAGGAGGAGGAGGGAGAAAGGTGGGTGATGTGGTCGGTTTTAATCCTAGGGTTTAAGCTACCAATGAAATTCTTTCTTGAAGAAGAAGGTGTACAAGTGGAGGGGTTTATAGGAGAGGGCATGGAGTGTGTCTTGGCTAGGTTCATTGTAAGTAGAATTTAGTTATGGTATTTAGTTTAGTTCGAACCAGGTTTTTGTAGGAGAGGCGTGTGAGGCTTTAGGTGATGGTACAATAAGCTTTAATAAGTTGTAACTAAGTTTTAAAGATGAGAACTAATTTAGTTTAAGTGTTTTGTTATTTAGAAAATTAGTGAAGATATATATATACACAAGTATAATTCGAATTTTATGGGAAAAGAATGAGTGTGCTTATGTGAGTTGCACTTTTAGGCTTAATTTAGTTGTACAATAATTTAGGAAGTGTGAAAAATATAGTTTTAACAATTTAATAATTTATAAAAATTATTTGTTGAAGTTTATTATGTTAAAAAGTAATTAAATGAAATTTATAGTTTTTGTGCATTAGATACTTGTACTTTGGATTTAGAGACTTGTAAAAATATTTAAGGAGTTTAGAAAATATAATTTATAAAAGTTATGCATAAATATTTTGTATTTTGTGCTTTTAAAAATAATATAAATGAGATTTTTATAAAAGTTTTGTAAATAAATGATTTCATGCATAAATGACTTGTACTATAACTTAAATAACTTGTAAACTTAATATTTTATAAAAATATTCTAGAAATAAATTAGGGTTTGTGAAATGAATGCATAAAATAACACTTAGGTGAAATTAGTTTTTTACCGGGAATAGAATAGAATTAGGGTTTTTGGTGCTTTAGTAACTTGTACATTAACTCAGATATGTTATATTTTTTTATGTTATGATGTTTAATTATTCATATTTGGTGTTGTGGTAAATTTTAGGGTTTCCTAGAAACTCTATTCAAATAATGAATGTATTCGTTAAGGATTTATCGTAAAATGGTAAATGGTATTTTGTAATGTTTTCATATTGTTATGTTTATGAAATAAACATTAGGTTTGTTAGGCAGGTCCTGTGGGAGCACGTCTATCAATGATGTGATCTACGTCACATAAGATGAGAGATACATAAAAAAAAATTTACCCGTGGAAAAAATAAATAAATAATAGTTCAGTAAAGTAAATAGGAAATTTTACGAGTGGTTACAGTATCCCCCTGTTGAAGGGAATCTCGTCCCGAGATTCAGCCTGTGTTGGTTGGTAGCTTGAGAAAAATGATGCTTATGGATAGCTAGGTTCAGATTTCTAACCTTTTCCGATAGGGAATGCGAAAAAGGAAAATCGTACAACGGTTTGGTTTAGGATGAGAGTTTGATATGCTTAAAATGCCTCAAGTTAAAAAAAAAATATTACTTAAAATATTATCTTTATTCTTGGGTCTGATCAATCCGATAATATCATTTCGCTGATAATCCTTTGTTCTCTGTTTAATACCAAAGGATCAGGGTTTGGTCAGTCTCGTCTCTACGGGATGAACTAAATTTGAATGTTTTGCCACCTGATGCGTCACTATGCAACGGTCAGATTCCTAAAGTGGATAAATAGTGATTTAAACGGTCGATTAAACGGTCGAATATCTCCTATAAATACCTCATTTCAAATCCTCATTTTTCCTCACAAAATTCCTTTCTAAAATCCTCAAAATGCCACACCTTGTTACCTTCCTAGCGATTATCTACGTGGTCCTTGCGGTTTCTTATTTGGCTTACGTCCCCAGTGAAGATCATGCTTTCCTAGTTTGCGTTCTAGCAATCGTTATGCCTATCGTGGTCTTTGCTATCGGAGTCGACAAGATATGGGGGTAAGGTTTGTTTTTCTAAGTAATCTTCCGAAAATTTCGTATTTATTCTTACGCCTAGTTTTTGTCCTCCTAGGATAATCCAAGTCATTCATCCGGTCGTGGCTCTAGCTATTGTGTTGTTGGTGGCTATCCTCATATTCATGACGGGTCAACCTTTTGAAGAATCTATTCCTTATCTTGTAATCATTGTAACTTTAGTATTTCCATTCTTAATCATTTCACTATGTATGAACTTCCGAGTTTATGAATAAAATCTTAGGGCTTTTTTGAAGATTAAAAACTTTGTTTTCCACATCATTGTTGATTTGTCGAAGATCCTCATTCTCTTGAACCAAATTTTCTATCTCCATTTGCAACATCTCAACATTTACAGCATGATCATTCACAAGTAATTCATTGCATGACTCATAAAGCGAATTCATAATCACAGAAACAACGTCATAACACAGAACTTTTTCTAAGAGTCGATCATTTTCGTTTTTCAAAGTTTTCTTTTGATGTTTTTGTTTTTGAAGTTTGTCGTCCTGTTCTTTTAAAATGCCTTTCATAGATGCAACTTCCGTGAATAATTCTTGTTCCCATTGTGTTGCATATTTCTTCAGATGTTTGACATGAGGCAGAATTTTCTTTTGAAGAATATCTCGCTTTTCTTTCGTGACTGGGGAAAGAAAAGTAGAGACTTCGATTTGAGAATTAAACTCAATTTCATTTTCTAAAAGAAATATGTCTTCCATAATTGTATCAAAATATCGAAATAATTTACTTTCTGGTAATTTTGGATCAACATCATCCTTAGTCAAAGAATCCTTGATTTGTGCAACATTTTTGGAAACATGAAGTATTGTAGGAGAAGCATGTATGTTTGTGTTAACAAACGTTTGTTCTGTTTCGTCCTTTGAGGGGACAAATTTGATTTGACGTCTTGCATTATAATCATGATGAATTCTGGAAAAATCTTTGTCAGTTTTTGGTCAACTCTCAAGTTCTTTTTGACGTTCAAGAATTTCAAGTTCTTCATCATTACAAAGCACAACAACTCTTTGAAAGGTATCATCAAGTAATAATTCTGCATTGTATAACTTGGGATTTTTGTTGAGTGCTTTTGAAAGAAAACGTGGTTGGTCACTGCCAATAGCAAATCCACATCCTTTCAGAACTATTTTTACCGATAGCCGTTGAATTTGAGTTATGGATTCACCATTTTTGTATACAATAGTTTGAAATTCTTTAAGTTTGGATTCCAAAGTGACAATTTCTTCAAGATATGAGTCGACGCGTTTACTTGAGGCTTGCTTTTCTTCAAGAAGATTATTTTGAGATGTTGAAAGCTCAGATTGAGTTTTTAACAGCTCAGAATTTAAAGTATTAATTTGTTTTTTGAATTCAAATTGATCCTTTTCTTTTTGAGAGAGGAGCTCAGCCTTAGAAACGGTTAGCTCACGAACTTGACTTTCTAAATTTTGAACTTTGACGTACTCTTTTTGGAAAGCAATCTCAAAACCTTTTTCACATTTTTCTTGTTTTTGATATCCTGAAAGTTGTAGTTTATAGCACTCATTGTCCTTCGTTAACAATGCAATTTTTTCTTTCAGATTCTGATTGATTTCATTGCATTTTTCAATTTGTGATTGGGTGGTCATTAACAAGGCCTGAAGCTCTGAATCTTGATCAGGCAAAAGATCATTTTGTTCAAGATGATTATAACTTTCATCGTCAATCGAATCATCAAATGAAACGACGGTTTTATCATCATCAAATGATACAACAGTGTTTATTTGATCATCTGATGGAGATGAGAATGATGAATCAAGTTGAACAGAATTGTCATTTGTAGATGAAGATGCAGATGGTGAAGCAATTTCATGTATAAGACATTGTGGATCAGCTACCTGAGATAGACCATCGGTATCATAAACCGGGCCTGTCTCAGACATGTTCATCTCTTGCATGTTTGCCATGAGCATTACTGCAGCATTTGCTTCAAGATCTTCCATCTCATCATCAGATGCAGCATTGGCCATGAAGCTTTGCTCATTCTGAGTCACCATTCCTGCCGCTTTTTCATCTTTGAGAGCCATTAGAAGAGCTTCCTTGTGATATGCACTGCCCATAGTACGAGGCTTTGGACACGCATTTGCCATGTGACCATTCCCACCACAGTTGTAGCATGTGATTGAAGTATTTGCAATGCCTTTCTGTGCATTCCCAGCCATCTGATTTCTACTCTGTGTAGTTCCCATACTGTTCCTGTTACCCCCTGCAGAATTGAACCTGTTCCCTCCTGACTGAAACCTCTGAGACCCATAGTTTCCACTGTTTCCTGAACCATATCTGCCCGAAGACCGATTCTGAATTTCCACTCTGCCATCATTAATAACAGCTTGATTCCTGGTATTGGAAGAAGAACGAAGACGATTGTTGGATTTAGTGAACTTGCCAAATGCCTTAGCAATTAATCCAAATGCTTCATTAAGAGAGTTGAATGCATCCTCTTCTTCATCATAATCAGCGTTTGAGTACAACATGGAATCTGAGTTGTTATATGGAACCATTTGGTTGTCAGAATATTGTGATGGTGCTTCATATGGGATGATTTGGTTAGAAGGTTGTGGTTGAAAACTTGGTTGGAAAGATGATTGACCAAATTCCTGGTTTGGTAGTGGAAAGTTGGATTGAGCAACGAGAGCAAGTGAGTTAGGTGTTGATGCTGGTATGAAACCGCCTCGTGCTGCAACTTCCTTATCTACCTCAGATTGATGTTGTTTCAGAAAGTCATACATTAGTCCATACTTGACTTCACCAATCTTCTTAGTTTGCCTGACAAATGTTGCATATTTCTGCCATTCTGGTCCAAGGCAACCCAGAAATTTTGAATTGATAGCAATCTTAGGTAACTTGATGTTATGACGATCGAGGTCATTTACAACATTTGTGAAACGGTGGTAGTATGATTCAATTGTCTCCCCTGGTTCCATGATGAAATTATTGTATTCCATGTAAAGCTTTGACTCAAGGTCTTCTTGATTTAACTCAGTCCCTTCCATTAGAAGATGCACATGTTCTCACATGTCTTTGGCAGTCTTTTGAGCATCAATACTTCGGTAAATAGGATTAGGAATCCCCTGAAGTATGTAAGACATTTCCAACTGATTTGCCTCTTGTTACAGTGTTTGTTCAGTTGTATAGTTAGCGACAGCAATGGGAGTTGATGTTTCTTCTCTTTCTGTAGTTCCTGGAACAACATTTACTGGAAGTGGAAAGGGTCCTTCTTCAATGGCTTGCTTAAGATATTTCCCATGGGGTTTACGGAGTTCAATGAATCTGAGAAATCTACTAGCCCACTGCACATAGTTACCAGGTGTTAGCATAGGTGGAGTATCCTGATTCCCAGCTTCATGTCGGGATTGCTGACTGCTGATTGCCTCACACATCTTGTTAAACCAATGTGGTTCTCTGGAGTAGGATGGATTGTTCAGCATTTGATTCTGTTGCATGATTTGTTGTGGGGATACTTGTGGTGGAGAGAGAAATTGATGTTGTTGCACGAATGCTTGTTATTGTTGATACTGAGGATGAAATTGCTGTTGTTGAGGATATTGCTGTAGCTGATAGTAGTAATTGAAGTGAGGTGGTTGAGACATATCTGGATCTTAAAAATAATTAAGATATGTGTTGATGAGTTATGTTAAGTTGGTTTGGAAATCAGAAGATTTTGTCCAATTGCGATAAGTGCTGTTCACTGAAGTGCGATAAGTACAGTTCACCAAGTGCGATAAGTACAGTTCACCAAGTGCGATAAGCTTCAATAGCGATAACGATAGTAGAAAATGCGATAAAACTAGAAAGTGCGATAAACAATGACAATTTGGATATGTTATCTTAAAGTGCGATAAGTTATAGTGAAATGCGATAAAATATCAAACTGCGATAAGATAAGATAGCAAACTGCGATGATTTATGGCAATTGCGATAGTTTTATCTCAATTCCAAGTTCGATAATTCTCAACTCTTGTACAAGAGAAGAGAAGCAACCAAGTCGAAGTATTTTCACTTTCTTATACAAGAAAGTACAATACTGAGTCTGTTAGGAATATAAATATTCAGATGAAGGCTCGGTCACCCCGAGTATCTATTTAGCATTTACATAGCTCGTAGGCTTATTTATATTAGCTTAGTAATATTAGTATTAGTATTAATAGTATTAGTCGTATTTATATTTGTGGAGTGGGTCGGGGCTTTCCCCACTGTCAGCTCACTCCACAGCCCACTAGGGGCACAATATTAGTAACTATATAAAGACCCTTCCCTCACAAGGGAAGGGTTGGAACTCTTGTGTATTTTTCACCTACAATCTAATCTTATCCAAGTTTTCCCTTACCTCTCTCTAGTTCTTCATCTCTCTAAACTCATCTACCATGGGTTTCTTGATCTTTCAAGATCCAAGACCACCCGAATAGATTCACACAATCAAAAGGTTAGATCTTACAATTGGTATCAAGAGCCATGGTTAGGTTCGGTTTGATTGTGTGTCGGTTTCATTTTTTTTGTTCGAATCATCTTGTACTAACTGTTTTACTCATATGTTTGGTTCGAATAAATTGTATCTAAATCAATATCATTCATCATTATTTACAAGCCTTGAGTTTCTTTTGTTTTTAGTTTTGGGCTTGCCTGACTTTACAAATTTGCTCGTTCACATATCTGCTTTGATTTTGGGCTTTACTGACATTGGGCCGTTTGTTGTTCACTGATGTTAACGTGTGATGGTTGATTTTCATAAGTGTTCAAAATCATTGGTGTTACATGTGACTTGTGTTGAATGGTAACGGATTTGTCTTAACTGCGTTGGTCAAAATTTTTTCTGTTAACGAGTTGGTGGTCTTGTTCTTGTTTCTTATTGTTTCGTGGCCTTATCGAGGTTGAATGTACATGTTTCTTCCTAGTTGAAACCTTGATGGGTTTGAACTGCCCCGTGGTGATAAGTTCATTGATACGCACTAAACAGTCAACTAATATTGACCAGGTGAATGGTCAACAAAAGTCAAACAATCTAGGGTACGATCTCCCTGGAGTATAGTGTTTTCCCGGGTCGTTATATCCTAGCGAAGCGTGAAATTGTGTTTAGAGACGAATTGTGATCAAGTGTTTATTGAATGAAAAAGGGAATATTTGAGATTTTGCTTTTCTAACAATTCTAAATAATAAATTAAAAACAAATATACACAATAAAATTAAACACGAATTTAATTAAGAAAACGCGTAACAGGAAAATCTAAAATGGGACAAAAACTAAAATTTATAAAATTTAAAACCTAAAAATGTAAAATGACTTAAAACTTATTTAAAAACTTAAATTATATTTTTTATACTTTTTATTTAATTATTATTAATTATTTATTTATTTAATTACTTATTAAACTATTTAAATTTATAAAAAATACTAAATGAACAAAGAAAAATCTAAAACTTTTTCTAAAAATATTATAAGATGAGAAAAAGCTAAGAAAATTATAAAAATGAAAATTACTTAATTAAAATTTAAAAAGATAAATTCTATTAAATAGAAGCTATCACTATTTTTCTATTTTTGGTTTTCTTAAGGTCTAAAAATGTAATTATATTTTTCCTAGATTAAAAATGACAAAAGAAAATTATGAAAATTAAAATTATATTTTTCTGATTAATATTCTATTTATTATGATTTAAATACTATTAGAAACTAATTAAAAAGATTAAAAATATCAAATGACTTAGGAAAATTATGAAAAATTCTGAGTAAATCTAAATCAATATTAGAAAGCTAGGAAAAATAAAAGTGGAAGTTATCAAATCCCAATAAGCAGATTTGGGCAGATAAGCAGTTTGCTAATAAGCCAAAAATAAGCTAAAAGACTTGAAAAATTACCAAAAGCTCAGGATAAGTTCAATACACTTATATAAGCACAAAATAACTTAAAAATACTAATAAGCACAAGAGATGAGCAAGATAAGCACTTAAGCTATTCTACTAACTATGCAGAAAATTCAGGCAAACACAGCAAACTTGTAGACCAATTATAAGCACTCAAATAAGCTGCTAAGTGAAATATTAAGGGGGAAAAAGATTCTCTATACTACTGGCTATCTAGAAATATGAAAATCCCTATCACAAACTAATCAATTGAAGTCCAATTGGACCCAAGATTAGATGCCAAAAACACTGAGTCTGCTGTGGTGTCTGTGTTGTGCGGTATTGCACAAAGTTTGCACAGACCCAATTGATTCTACCTAGGCTATTTTGATTACACTAATAGGACTATGAGTGACTCAGTAAAGCAAAGAAACAGGCCAAAATAAGCTTCTAGCTTGTTATGGCTTATTTGGCCTACTTAGGGGCTGAAATTCACACAGAGGTCATAAACCTTAATTTTCTAACTAAGCTGCAAATGAAAACTTCAAAATAGCTTAATATGACTTAGTTAAGCTAGGTTAAAGTTGAGATAATGGCACATCTACAGTACCAACTGATTATGGCCTAATGACAGCTAATACCAAACACTCCTCTATGAGTGTTCTGATTTGGATTTTCAAAGGAAAACACAAATTTTAAACTAAAAGTCTATATTTAACTGGTTAACTAACTTATGTAAACCCTAATGAGCAACTTTTATCAGAAATATAAGCAATCAATTAAGCTATACTAGATTTGACTATTTTTGGTCTTTTTTTAAGATTTTTAGCAAAATGAAAAACAAACTATATAACTACTGATATTATTGATCAAATATACTTAAGAACTAACAATAAGCATATAACAATAATAAAAAGCTACTAACAAGCACTTATACAGTAAAATGCAAAATTAAGCTAATATTGAGAAAAGCTTACAACTGAAAAAGCTATGGAACAAGAGAACAAGGAACTAGAACCAATCTAGCTTGTCAGAAACAAGCTAGAAAACCACAAAAAGCTTCCTGAATTAGCTTGTCCACCCAGAAAAGCTTCTTGGCCTCAGTTTTGACTTTTGTTGACTTTCATGATTTCTTGAATTCAGAACTAGTTTAAACTATAATAAACTTACAATAAGCTATATAAAGCTTATATAAGCTATTAAAAACAACTGAGAAGCTGTTCTAATTACTACTTATCAATGTTCTAATTCTCAGAGTACATGAAAATCAGAAAACTTGCATTATCATTAACTACTGACAAATAATCAAAGAACAACAACAAATACACTAATTTTACTTTGTATTGATTGATTGAAACTTGATATTACAAATTACACTACTGAAAATTGAAATACGAATTTATGCTACTTGTACCTACTTGCTTTTTAAAGCTTACATTGCATTCTATTTATACATAATTAAAGTGGGATAACCCTAGTCGACATCCTTGAACATATCCCCACCCTTGAATTGCTTCAATTTGATCTCCATCGTCCATTTTAGCTTTTGGCGGGAAAACAGGACACATGGTGTTTTCATCTGTTTTAGCTAGTGGGAGTGGGGAGGATGCATTAATTGCATTTGGATTGTTAGGTAACGTGTATTGGAGGGGGGATGAGGTGGTGAGACAGCTGTGGAAAATGGTGAGGTGGGGGTGATGACTGGTTTTGTTTAGGCGGTTTAAAGAAGAAGGGATAAGAGGTTTGACTGGGTTTGACTTTTTATTTAAATAAAAGGTTGGGTCGGGTCAAAGGTTTATGATTTGGGCTTGGGTATTGAAGTTGGGCTGGGGTATGTACTGGGTTGGGGTTTAGTAAATAAGGGTTGGGTTGTTTAGTGATTGGGTTTTATTTTTGGGTTAAGGTTTAGATAGGATCCGGATTTATTTGTTAATTTAGCACAAGGACCTATCTTGTAATTGCTGAATTCTTGAAGGGCTAAACCTGTAATTTTTCCAAAGTTATCACAAGGGTATATCTTGCCAAGTTAAAATAGTACAAGGGTATAAAACATAATTTTCCATTTTTAAAACACCCGGGGACTAATATTGACATTTTTCAAACTTGGGGGACCAAAGTTGTAATTTTGAAAACTTGAACCTTAAAGGACTAATCTTGACAACTTATGAATCCCCAAGGACCTTTGATGATATTTAACATGTTTTGAATAACCAGGGACTAGTTCTGCCAATTTGTGAAACTTCAGGGACTGAAAATGACAATTATGCAAACTTTGTTCGTTTTTCACTTATTTTCAATCTTTTTGTTCCTGAGTCACATAAAAACACATTTTATGATATTTTCTGTATTTTGAAGCATATCTGCATGTTTTTAAATGATTTGGCAGATAAAATGTGACAGAAATGATGAGTATTTAGACACTCATCATTCATGGTCACAGTTTTTTTTTGTTCTTGGTTGCGGTTTTTCTTCGTCAATTGCTGCTGGTGTATGGTTGAAAGTACAACTTTGGATGATGTTCTTGGTAGAGATTTGAAGGTGTTAGGATGTGTTAAGGTGGCGTTTTGTCTAAAATATGTTTGCAGTTTGGTTTTTAGCCAAAACCGGGCATAGTGCCAAATCTGGGAAAGGGATAGTTGTACTATCATGATAGTGACAGACTGGCATTTTGTGGTACTAGCGATTTGTCTATGTGGCGATTTGTCTAAGTGGCGATTTGTCTACATGGCGATTTGTCTACATGGCGATTTGTCTAAGATGTAGCGATTTGTTTGGCCTTACCTAAACCAAATGCTGCCAAAATTTCAAATGGACTGGCGATTTGTCTAACACAGTCTAACAATGGCGTTTTGACTCAAGAATGGATGATGAAGAAGAATAAGACCACAACCACTAAGACCACAACAATATTCCAAACCGTAAACAAAACCAAACGAGACACTTATGTAAAGTAAAGTTGACCACAGCCTACCCATTTCAACGCAACCACATAACCATCGACAAATTACATCAATCTATCCTAATCCCAAATCTACTCAGTACCACATCCACTTCCACACTACTTAAACCAAAAGGTAAAATATAATACAAAAGATCTCAGTCTCGTTTTTGTTTGCTTCGAATCTCTTATGAGACATCAAGATCTTAATGATCTATGCAAATCAAAACTCAATTCATCATTGATCATTATTTGAAGCATAACTTCAATCCATATCCTAAAAGAAAGAAAAGATTTATAACAACCTTGTCATAATTTTTTCTTTAATTCGTTCATAACTAAATCATAACTCTAACCGAAAATATACACCTACCTTTGACATGAAATGATCTTTAAATCGTCTCTATGGTGGTTCGGACTGGGCAGAAATGAACAAAGAAATGGTGTGTTTGATTGTATTTCGTTTATGACAAACGATTAAACTGAGTTGCTTTAGGTTTGTGATTTGGTGACTACGTTTTGTTTGATTAGAAAATGATGAAAGGGGGCGGATGAAGTTTAAGATTGGGATTAGGGTTTGTGTGGTGTGGCTGTGTGAAATATTGAGGAGGGGGCGGAGGTTTTGATAAAAATGAGATTAGGGCTTGACTCATGTGTTAAGTGGGAGTTAAGTACCCAAAATATTAGGGTAAACGAGATTTGGATCGGGTACATATGGGCTAGAAAATTTGAAAAGTGGGCCGTGACTTGTTTGTGGGCTGACCATTGAATCGAATGGTGGGCTGAGAAATCGAATGTGTATTAGATTAAGGTTCTATCCGTGTAAATTGGTTAACACTTTGTGTTTAAAAAATAATTAACTAATGTATTCTTTGTACATGGTGTTAATTTATTTTTGCCAAATTGTTGACTAAAAGGAATGGTATTTCGGTCATTATTCTCACGAGGATACACACGTCACGGCTGGTTATTTGGGTATATATGAATGTCGATGTGATTTCAAAACTGTGGATCTGGCAGCATTGTCCTATTGGTACCTACGAGTTGAGTGAGCCCGCAATTTGATCTTTGCGATTTGAGTTATGGTTGACAAATTGCGATTTGATTAATTGCGAGGTGACAAGTTGCTATTTGACTTGTTGCGATTTGACTGATTGCGATTTGACCAGTTGCGATTTGACGTTGCGAGTTGACACTTGCGATTTGACTTATTGCGATTTGGTTGATTGCAATTTGACTTGTTGCAATTTGACAAACTGTGACTTGACTAATTACAATTTGATCAAGTTGACATTTGACTTCTATAACTTGCACTTCGAAGATTAGTACTGCACTTCACTCTTAGCTATTCTTGTTGATTTCACGGTTTCTCTTGTAGATTTTAGAAAATCCCGCGAAAGATTCGATTTCTAGGTTTAAATCTCAAGATCTGTAAAATCCCGTGAAATTAATTTTGGACAAGTAGGCTGGACTTGGATTTAGACATAATAAAACTTACGGGGTTTGACTATTTTTTTCCGGGATAAGTTTGTGCTTCGAGATCAGTAGGAATTGGGAAATTATGGTAGCTTGGTTGGTTTGTTAATTCACGGGTTGGTGTACTTAGTGTCACAAACATCTCGGGGTGGATGGATGCATGATGTTTGATGACCCTTGCTCGAGCGTATTTAAGGTGATTAGACTTGGATGTTCAAGAAGTGGATATATACAATAAAGGATGGAAGGTTGGGTATATATCACTACCTATATTTAAAGGAGTTACGTTGTTGTGCTCAATATAGGTTCTAAATCACAATTTACAATTTAAGGTGATTAAGGTGATTAGACTTGGATGTTCAAGAAGTGGATATATACAATAAAGGATGGAAGGTTGGGTATATATCTCTACCTATATTTAAAGGAGTTACGTTGTTGTGCTCAATATAGGTTCTAAATCACAAATTTAGTGCAAGTATAAGTCGCGGACTTGTCCTTTCTCAAGCTTCATCAAGTGATTGTTGTTTCTCAAGCTTCTAATGGGATTGTAGTACAAGATCTTCTCAAGAGGTGGTCAGACTCAAAGACAGGAGGTGATTTGTTCAGAGACGTGTTTTAACCTTTTACTCACTCTTAAGTTAAACACATTTCATCAAGCGGTTTTGGCATATTACGAGCTTCAGTGACTTTGTTAATCTGCCAAACCATTGATGAGGAGACAAACGAGGGGTTACTACAAGCGAGTCTTTATCACCATCTTCTTTGCAATAGTTTTATGTGTCTCTTTCCATGTATCTGTATTGTGCTTGTCAAATTCACAAACATCACGGACTCTCAACTTTGGCAAAAAGGTCATTTCATGCCCTTTTTGAGGGGGAGAATTAGCGCGAGTTTCCTAGCGGTTCCGTCTCCAGCGATGTGAATTTTAGTGGTTCCGATCGTATCGGTTCAGTCTCCGGCAATTTGAATGGTGGTTCCAGTTTCAGTGGTTTGGGTCTTAGCAAATTGCCTAAGATTTCAGCGATTTGATACTTACTGTTGTGCAGTTTGTTCTTGAATTTACTTCTCGGTTAAATCTCAAGAACTGTAAAATCCTGTACACAGTACGACAACTATTCCATGCACTGCACCTGATAACATCCAAGTAGCTGGGTCAGACAGCTTTGTTTGATAGGACTGACTATGAGTCATGGGCACTACTAAGAATTAGCGCATGTTTCTTCCTTCTTTGATGACTATTCAACCGCACAAAATGATCACGAAGTTCATTTGGTATTCCTTATTTGAGATTGAAGCTGAATTTCACAAAGGCGTCTACTTATTTTATCTTGAAGTCGGGGTTGGTTGGATGCATGACCTTCAATGATAACTTGCTCGTGCTTAAAATTTAAGTTGAAGACTTGGGTTATCTAGTTACCAGCAGTCGGGGTAACTATCACTTAAGAGTTATTGGAGTACTCAGTGTCACACGTCAATGACGATGTCGATAATCGCAAGAGGTGTTAATGTCTCATACTTTGGTTGGGTATTGAGCACTTAGAGATTTGCTTGGAGCATTAATTCTCTATACCGTTCTTCCAACATTAGTGCAAGGACTTGGATATCTAGTTATTTTTTTCTTGGACTATGCGCTCTTAACCATGATCGGGTTTAAAACCATTCTTCCAACATGGTTAAGAGCACATTAGTGCAAGGTTGGTTAGTTGGCCAAAGGTTTTAAAAGTTGTGATGTGATCTGTAATTCTCACAAGATATTCTTAACCCAAACTGATGTTCACCAAAATCAAATCAGTCATGCCACATTCAATCTGTTACTGCCTCACGGTTTCTTCTTGGTTTTGTAAAATCCCGCGAAAGAACTTATTTCTCGGTTTAAAACATAGATTTGTAAAATCCCGTGATGATGGACTATGCGCTCTTAACCATGATCGGGTTAAAACCATTATCAAAGTTCAGTCGATATATCATAAATGGCTAGATCGGGGCATTTAATCGACAAGATGTGACTACGGCGTTAATTCATTATTATTTATTTGAGGCTGAAGTGAAATTTCAGGGGTGCGTGTACTTAGTATCTGAAGATATCGGGGAGGTTGGATGAAGATTCTTCGAGATCCTTGTTCGAGCTTTCAACATTTACAATGACGAGGACTTGGATATCTAGTTATTTTTTTCTTTCTCTCTATTGCAAAATAACTATCACTTTAAGGAGTCACGTTGTAGTGCTCAGTGTCACACGAAGTTGTGGATATCCAAGAGGTTATGTACGTCTTATACTTGATGGTTGGTTGGTTGAAGAGTATAGAGTACTAAGGGATTTGATGTTGCACGAAGTCTCTGCACCGCTCTTTGTCACGCATTAGTACAAGTTTAAGTCACAAGTTCGGGTTATGTTACTTCAGTCTCAAGTTCATCATATTGGGTTTTTCTCCATCAGTGGTCACGACATCAAGCCGACAGAATGATAATGGGGTTGTGATGCGCGTGATGTGTCGTTGCGGTTTAGCAGTTTTAATGCCTACTCAAGTTTTAAATTTATATTTAGCCGACTTATCAATAACACACACACTTAACGAGCAGTGTACCCGGTCAGTATGAAGATAATGGTAAGTAGAGTGTCGATCACTAAGAGTGGAACGTATTATCTCGTTATTCTAATCAGTATTTTAATATCCTAACGCAAGGGGGTTTCAGCCTGAGAGACTGGCACGGTTTGTTTGCAATTAAATAATAAAATAAACCAATAGGCACGAATCAGCAAGTAGCACACACGTACACAGATAAATACTTGAGACAATAAGAGGGCTGTCCTTATGATTAAGTAGATTGTCACTTGTTTTATTGATAGCTTTATATGAAGTGTATGTAGTTAACCCTTTCTCGTTGGTCCTAATCTTATCGGCGAGTAAACCCTTAATGATTACTTATGTCTAAAAGTTATTCCTAAGTGATCAATTTAGTAATAACCGTGGGAGCCACATTATGTCCCGCAGTCAAATGCCCGCAAGCCACTAATACACACAGAGGTTATCAATGCACTAATAAGTAGTAACCAAAGACATCAACATATAAACTTTAATTGATGGGAAAGCAAGTATTAAAGGGAGTGCAATCTTTCGTTGTCACATTACACAAGCCACCAATCCTGATGAATTAAAGTTTGCTAACACAATAAAACAAAACTACTTAATGAATTAAATACATGCAGCACCTTCTTACAACTCTTGTATCTTTGATTTGGGTGTGTCTTGTGCTGCCTCCTTGACTGAATTCGTCCTTTGTTTCTCCTGTTCGGACTTCGGTTTTAGGTTTTCCGGGACTTCTAATTCGTCTGGTCTACGGGGTATTTATAGTTTCTGTCTGAGGGAAGATGCGGCGCATCTAGTAAGTAGATGCGGCGCATGTACTTAACTTCGCGTGGGGTCCAAGATTATAATATTCAGGAATATTCGTACACCGCCAGAAGATGCGGCGTAACTCCATGATTAGATGCGGCGCATGTCCTCTTGTATCTTGGATCGTATCTGGTGACATCTTGATAGAGATGCGGCGCATGTCGAGAGTGAGATGCGGCGCATCTGGAGCAGAATTGACTTGATCTTGTCCATGTCAGTAGACTTTCAACTTTATGCACGTTTTGCTCCATTATTAGTCCAAAATCGCCAAGTTTCACCAAATGCTTGTTTTTACCTGAGAATTACAAAAGTAAACGATTAAGTATCAATCCTCATACATAATATAGTAAAACAAGTCAAATTAATAGGATAAATGATAGTAATAAAATGTACTTATTTGAGTTCATCAAATATCCCCCCACTTGAACTTTACTTGTCCCCAAGTAAACCTTAGAATTTCTTTTATGAAAATGTATCCTAAAAGATGTTAGGATTTATTTTTATATTTAAGCATGTATTCGTTCATTTCATAATCACACAACTAAACACTTTAACGAATTAGAAGTAAAATAAAATAAGTCGATAAAAGCAAATCTAATCGTTTAACTGTCCAATCGCGACAAATATTCTATCATAAGCTTGGCAAGTATACACATCTCCACCACTAAAGCTAAGGAATAACAAGTCTAAAGCGGTAAAAAAGGGTTTTTTAGGCTTAAGGGTTAATTATTCTCTTTCACTATCGATCTCAAATTCCAGAAAAGGCGACAAAATCACAAATACATGATCGAATCCACGAACACGATACTTGCAATTGCTCAAATCCTTAACTCGAATAGGCTAAAGATAGGTCCAAACTTCACCAATAATAATATATCAAAAAGGGCGAAAAAATCATAAGTACATAGCCGAATCCACGACTACGATACTTAAGATTGCTCAAATCCCTAATCTCAATAAATCAAAGGTTTGGTTGGATAAAGAATAATAAAGGGCATGGATAACATTTGGGATATAAATTGGTGTAAAAATAAAAATAAACAAAACAAATAAATCAAAATCCTAAGTGTGGTTAATCACTATCCCAACCATCCCATGAATAAGACTCATATCATCGAATAACTCACGCTTTAACACTTGAAACACACGCTTTAGGTAGACACGAATTACACTCAACAAAATCTTAATCAAAGAATAAACTTTAATTGGCGTTCCCATAACTGCCAATTCCCATTCAATCCATAGATATAGTACAACAAATAGTGGTGATATCGACCACTTACATAACTTTACATAAGTTGGTTAAAACTAACTTCCAACTTTTCTTTCTTTCTTTTTCTTTTCTCATTTTTTCGATTTTTTTTTTTTTTTTTTTTTTATTATTATTAAACATAAACATAGATGTGTAAAATTTCACCACATCACTATAACTTTCTTTCCGGATAATTTTTCCATACTTTTCATGACTTCAGAAATAATGGTAATAGTGAAAGTAGTAAACACACGAAAAATAAACTCCAAAATATACAATATTTACTTTCACTCCAATTGCATTGTGCAATTTCCCGACCTAACCATAGATAATGAATTACGCACGCGAACACAGGTAATGTAAGGAAACACACTCTGCCTATAGCAATCAACCAACCACGGATTCTAATCTACAGGGTAGGCTAAGGTGTAAGGGTGTAACGAAACATTTTAAACATAGGTGTAAGAAACGAAAGGAATGGCTCTGAGGGTTTTTCTAGGGGTATCTTACTCTAAAAATGAGAGTAACAAAAGGTTTATACGGGGGTTAACTAACCAGTGTAGTTAGTTAATAACACATAACATATAAAGGCTATTTGGGTGTAATCCTAGAATTTTACCAATTTAGACAAGTCATTCCAATTATATAAATAATACTTATTATGGTGGTCTCGAATAGTATACAAGCCAAGTTCTAAAGTTTACAAGTCACCGGCACACTCATAGATTTGTGAATTTTGAAAAATCACAATTTTTGAAAATAACGTCATGTGTGCAGTTATGCAACTTAGATCTTAAACAAAAACATGCTAAAAAATTTTTAAGTTTGATATATTAAGCACATTTTAAGCATAATTTTTGAAAAAGTTTAGGACAAGTAATTGTTAAGTGTTCTAATTCTCCAATCCCCCCACTTAGGTTAAACAACGTCCTCGTTGTTTGTATAAAAGGTTAAAAACTGGAAAATAAAAGAATTAGAACAGAAAAACTCCCCTGAGATTTGCTCGGTATGATCCTCCATTTGTATAAGAGCAAAAATCAACTTCTTGTGGATTAGAACGTTAAAGCTTCATACTTGATGTATCCACAGGAAATCCAGGAAACTATAATACCACCAACACTTTAAAACACACCTAAGATAAGAAAGGTTCAAGCTTGCATAATACATTAGTAGTTAGATAAAAATAAAACTTAAAAATTAAAACTGAAAATCATCAAGTCAGTCGATGCGCCGTATCTTATTGAAGAAGATACGCCGTATCGAGCCTGGAATTAATACGGATCAGAATAAAGATGCGCCGCATCCTTAACCAGGGATGCGCCGCATTAAAAATAAACTGATAAATAGTTTTAAAGTCGAAAATAAAAATGCAGAAAAATAAAATAAGATATGACCATTGCAGGAGATGCGTCGCATCTCAGAATTGAGATGCGCCGTATCCTCATGCGGGCCTGACTGACACGACACAGAAAACAGAATAATAAAAGATAATTCCGGGTTGTCTCCCGGTAAGCACTTGTCTTTATTCCAGAGTCTTCAAGTTAGACTCACGTTCAGCTCTTCATTCTAATACTTCAGGTTCAAACTCCACCACCTCGTCCTCATTATCCTCAATTTTATTATCAAAGTATTTCTTCACACGTTGCCCGTTCACTTTGAATATATAACCATTTTTATCGCATATTTCAATAGTTCCATATGGATACACTTTCTTGACAACGAACGGTCCCGTCCATCTTGATTTAAGTTTACCAGGATACATCTTTAATCTGGAATTAAATAGTAGCACTTTCTCTCCAATAGTAAACGTTTTATCCCCACGTAACCTCGAGTCATGCCATCTTTTAGTTCTTTCTTTGTAGATCTTAGTATTTTTGTAGGCCTCATCTCTTAGTTCATAGAGTTCATTAAGTTCCATGAAACGGTTCTTCGTTGCAGCTTCCATATCCATATTACAATTCGTCAAAGCCCAATATGCACTTTGTTCAATTTCGACCGGTAGGTGGCATGCTTTTCCGTATACAAGACGAAATGGAGTGCATCCCGTCGGTGTCTTAAAGGCGGTACGGAATGCCCATAAAGCATCATTTAACTTGTCAGACCACCCTTTAGGATTATATCCAGTCGTTTTTTCAAGGATTCTTTTTATAGCTCTATTGGTTACTTCAGTTTGACCATTTGATTCAGGATGGTATGTGGTGGAAACCCTATGATATACTCCATATTTTTGCAAGGCTCTTCCCAGATGGTGATTACAAAAGTGTGTTCCCCTATCACTAATCAATGCTTTAGGAATTCCAAACCTAGAGAACAAACTTTGCAAAAATTTAAGTACTACCTTGCTGTCGTTTGTTGGAGATGCTTGCGCTTCGACCCATTTTGATACGTAATCAACAGCAACCAAAATATATTTATTACCTTTAGATTCAGGAAACGGTCCCATGAAGTCTAATCCCCATATGTCGAAAACTTCACATACATGGATATAGTTTTGCGGCATTTCGTTTCTTGATGTAATATTTCCGGATCGTTGACACGCATCACATCCTTTTATATCATCTTTCGCATCCTCCAACATAGTGGGCCAATAAAATCCCGCATCCAGGATCTTTCTTCTTGTGATGATTGGACCGTGATGTCCCCCTGTTGGCCCTGAATGGCAATGTGCCAATATTGATGCGATGTCATCACCGTCTACGCATCTTCGTATAATATTGTCAGGACATAATTTAAAGGCATAAGGTTCATCCCAAATATACTCGTTAGCGCGAGTTATAAACCTTCTTTTCTCGTCGGATGTTAGCCCTTTTGGAATTTCATTTGCAACAATAAAGTTTATAAAATCGGCGTACCATGGTCCATTATTATTGCTCTTAATTCCTACCATCATAAGGTGTTCATCAGGGAAGTCATCAGCTATTTCCCTTTCGTCAAGCACCTCCATATCAGGGTTTTCAAGTCTAGATAAGTGGTCAGCAGCTAGATTTTCGGCACCCTTTTTATCTTTAATTTCAATATCAAATCCTTGGAACAATAAAACCCACCTAATAAGCCTTGGCTTGGCATCCTGTTTATTGAACAAATACTTCAAAGCAGAATGGTCAGTGTAAACCATAGTTTTTGACAATATAAGATATGATCTAAATTTATCGAATGCAAAAACTACTGCTAAAAGTTCTTTTTCCGTGGTGGTGTAGTGTTCTTGGGCATTATTCAATGTTTTGCTAGCATAATAAATTGGCTTAAATTTCTTATCTATCTTTTGTCCAAGTACGGCTCCAACAGCATAATCACTAGCATCACACATTAGTTCAAAAGGCAGATTCCAATCAGGCGAAATTATAATGGGTGCAGAAGTTAGTTTTTCTTTAAGTATATTAAATGCCTTTTTGCAATCTTTAGAAAAATCAAACTTCGCATCCTTTAGCAACAATTGGGTCATAGGCCTAGATATTTTTGAAAAATCCTTTATGAATCTACGATAAAATCCAGCGTGCCCTAAAAAACTTCTAACGCCTTTTACGTTAGTGGGGTAAGGTAGTTTGGCAATTACATCAATTTTAGCTTTATCGACTTCTATACCTTTCCCAGAAATTTTGTGTCCTAACACAATTCCCTCTCTAACCATAAAATGACATTTTTCCCAATTAAGAACAAGGTTAGTTTCTTCACACCTAGCAAGCATTTTATCAAGTTTAAAGAGACAATCATTAAATGAGTTACCGAACACCGAAAAGTCGTCCATGAAGACTTCCATAAAGTCTTCTACCATATCATGGAAGATAGCCGTCATACAACGTTGGAAAGTAGCAGGGGCGTTGCATAGTCCGAACGGCATTCTCCTATAGGCGAAGGTTCCATAAGGGCAGGTGAAAGTCGTCTTCTCTTGATCCTCGGGGGCAATGGGTATTTGGAAGAAACCTGAAAAACCATCCAAAAAACAATAATAATCATATCCTGATAGTCTTTCTAACATTTGATCAATAAATGGAAGAGGGAAGTGATCTTTTCGCGTAGCATCATTGAGTTTGCGGTAGTCGATGCAAACTCTCCATCCGGTAACAGTTCTTGAAGGGATTAGCTCATTGTCGTCATTGAGTACTACCGTCATTCCTCCCTTTTTTGGTACAACGTGGATGGGACTGACCCACGAGCTGTCAGAAATTGGGTAGATAAGTCCGGAGTCAAGTAACTTTACGATTTCATTTTTCACCACATCTTGGACTTTTGGATTCAAACGCCTTTGAGGTTGGATAGTTGGTTTGAATTCATCCTCCATAAGGATTTTATGTGTACAAAATGACGGGCTAATTCCCTTAATATCAGACATACTCCACGCTAATGCTCCTCTTCGTTTATATAGTACCTGCAAAAGAGACTCTTTTTCTTTTGGCGTTAAGTCAGATGCAATAATAACGGGTGAATTAGTATTTCCGTTTAAATAAGCATATTCCAAAGTAGAAGGAAGATCCTTAAGCACAGGTTTAACATTATCAATTTCAGTAGCACTAGCGGAATAAACCTGTTCTTTAATTATATCGCTGCTGTCATCAGATAGATGCGCCGCATCGAGGTTTTCGATGCGCCGTATCTCGTTACATACAGCAGAATCAGCAGCTAAATTATAATCAATAGTATTCTCATCAACTTGATCTTCTATAGCAATTGTGTTTTCCAAATTTTTAAGCAGAAAAGAATCAAGCAAACTACTCTTTAACAATTTCTGAGTAAATTGATTAATCGTGTCATCAGAAACATCGATATTATAACATTCATCATCATCGGAATTATCTTTACTCATAGATTGTTCCATGTTAAACTCAACCTCATCTTTTCCTATGGTAAGAGTTATCTTTTTATTAAAAACATCAATCATGGCCCTAGCAGTGGCTAAAAATGGTCTTCCTAATATTATAGGAGTTCTAGAATTTTCAGGCATATCAAGGATAACGAAGTCGATAGGTAATTCAAATTTATCAACTTTTATTAATATATTTTCCGCTATTCCTAATGGGTATTGTATGGACCTATCAGCTAGTTCTAAGCACATCCTAGTAGGTTTTGGTTCACCAAGACCCAATTTATCATACAAAGAAGAGGGCATAAGACTTATACTAGCTCCTAGGTCAGCTAAGGCATTTTCAATATGCAAATTTTTAATTTGACAAGGAATAGTAAAACTCCCTGGATCTTTTTCTTTAGAAGGAAGTTTGTTGAGCAATGCCGCTGAGCTTCTTTTCCCCATCGTTATGGTGCAAGCCTCTTCGAGTTTAGACTTGTTTGTAAGCAAGCTTTTCAGATATTTAGCATATTTCGGCATTTGCACTAGGGCTTCCATAAATGGTATGCTTAGCTGCAGCTGCTTGAGATTCTCCAGGAATTTCTTTTGATAAGCATCTTCTTTCTCTTTCCTTACCCTATGTGGGAAGGGTGGTGTTGATCGTTTAGGTTCAATAGAAGGTTCTCTTCTAATTACAGGTTCTGGATCAGTCTCTTTTGGTTGCTCTTGCTCAGGTGGTAAAGATTCAGGGGAAATTTTGTTTGTACTGTCATCCTCGGGTGTTTCTCCGATTTGAAAGGTTGACTTTCCGCCTCTAGTTGTAATTCCTTTCAGATCGTGCCTTACCAAAAGAACCTTGTTAAGCACTGTTGACAATTGGTGCACTTCAATTGCCAAACCATTGATCATATTGTTTTGTTCCTTTAGCAACAGCTCATGACTGCCTTTGAATTCAGTGATAAAGTTCCTTGCTTCATGATGTTCTTGTTCATTGGCTTGAGCGATTAGAAGTGCAAACTCTTCCATAGTAAGGTTTCTTTGGGGTCTTCCGAACCAGTTTGGGAAAATATCGAACATTGTTCCTGAAAATTAAGAACAAGAGGATTTCAAAGTAAAAGTTTCCTAGTATAAGGGTAAGTCAGAATATTTTCCGTTCGGAAATTAGAAAAGAATAAAAGTTGCTGATATCTGCAGACGATGCGCCGTATCCAAAAAGTTGGATACGCCGTATCTTATAATCGTTAAAATTTAATCAGACTTTATTCAGGAAATAGATACGCCGCTTAGAATTTAAGAATGCGCCGTATCGAATTAATTAATCAAAAATCAGCTTATCTAATTAAAATTAAATGCGTCGTATTAACGAAAGTTAATGCGCCGTATTTTCGTTACGTTTAAAAATAAATATCGATTTTTGATTCAGAAAGATGCGCCGTATCGACAGAGATCGATACGCCGTATCTGTTTAATAATTCGCAAACTGTTTTTAATTAAAATAATAGATACGCCGTGTCTGCGAAAGCAGATGCGTCGTATGGCGTTAACGTTTAGAAAATTTTTTATTAAAAACAGATACGCCGTATCTGCAAAAGCAGATGCGTCGTATTACTTTATCGCTTAGAAAAATTTTCTTATTAAAAACAGATACGCCGTATCTTGGGGAAAAGATGCGTCGTATCGAATTAATTAAACGCGTTGTATTTTTAAAAAAAATTAAACGCAATACGCCGTATCTGAGAGATCAGATGCGCCGTATCGTTTGATTTAGCACAGTACAACGATAGCAGAACACACAAAAACACGAAAAATAAAAACAAAAAAATTAAACACACAAACGAAAATAAACACACAAAAATAAAAGAAAACAATTAACACACAATACAACAAATATGCAAAATAATACAATGATGCAATTAATCTAATAAAAAGAAAAACCTAATTAAAATACTAATTAAATTAACAGATAATAACAATTCACTCCCCGGCAACGGCGCCAAAAACTTGATGCGCGTGATGTGTCGTTGCGGTTTAGCAGTTTTAATGCCTACTCAAGTTTTAAATTTATATTTAGCCGACTTATCAATAACACACACACTTAACGAGCAGTGTACCCGGTCAGTATGAAGATAATGGTAAGTAGAGTGTCGATCACTAAGAGTGGAACGTATTATCTCGTTATTCTAATCAGTATTTTAATATCCTAACGCAAGGGGGTTTCAGCCTGAGAGACTGGCACGGTTTGTTTGCAATTAAATAATAAAATAAACCAATAGGCACGAATCAGCAAGTAGCACACACGTACACAGATAAATACTTGAGACAATAAGAGGGCTGTCCTTATGATTAAGTAGATTGTCACTTGTTTTATTGATAGCTTTATATGAAGTGTATGTAGTTAACCCTTTCTCGTTGGTCCTAATCTTATCGGCGAGTAAACCCTTAATGATTACTTATGTCTAAAAGTTATTCCTAAGTGATCAATTTAGTAATAACCGTGGGAGCCACATTATGTCCCGCAGTCAAATGCCCGCAAGCCACTAATAAACACAGAGGTTATCAATGCACTAATAAGTAGTAACCAAAGACATCAACATATAAACTTTAATTGATGGGAAAGCAAGTATTAAAGGGAGTGCAATCTTTCGTTGTCACATTACACAAGCCACCAATCCTGATGAATTAAAGTTTGCTAACACAATAAAACAAAACTACTTAATGAATTAAACACATGCAGCACCTTCTTACAGCTCTTGTATCTTTGATTTGGGTGTGTCTTGTGCTGCCTCCTTGACTGAATTCGTCCTTTGTTTCTCCTGTTCGAACTTCGGTTTTAGGTTTTCCGGAACTTGTAATTCGTCTGGTCTACGGGGTATTTATAGTTTCTGTCTGAGGGAAGATGCGGCGCATCTACTAAGTAGATGCGGCGCATGTACTTAACTTCGCGTGGGGTCCAAGATTATAATATTCAGGAATATTCGTACACCGCCAGAAGATGCGGCGTAACTCCATGATTAGATGCGGCGCATGTCCTCTTGTATCTTGGATCGTATCTGGTGATATCTTGATAGAGATGCGGCGCATGTCGAGAGTGAGATGCGGCGCATCTGGAGCAGAATTGACTTGATCTTGTCCATGTCAGTAGACTTTCAACTTTATGCACGTTTTGCTCCATTATTAGTCCAAAATCGCTAAGTTTCACCAAATGCTTGTTTTTACCTGAGAATTACAAAAGTAAACAATTAAGTATCAATCCTCATACATAATATAGTAAAACAAGTCAAATTAATAGGATAAATGATAGTAATAAAATGTACTTATTTGAGTTCATCAGGTTGGTAACGAGTTAGATGAGAGAAGTAGTAAAGAGAGAGTTATGACGTCTGTACACATCAGTGCAGGCCTCACTCTTCATCATAATGACGTCTGTACACTTCTGTGCAGGCCTCGTTCTTCAAAGAAAAGAAAAGTGTACGCTTGAGTGCACTTTATCTTCAAAAGAAGAGGAATCTTCTTAGTTATGGCCATTCTCATCAACAAGTTTCATACTCTTTCCATGCTTATTCAGTCTTCAAGTGGATCGGCGCACATTGGAGTATATTCTTATTCACTTATTCAACCAAAAATTGCAGTTGACAAGCATATGCAATTTTTGAGGGGGGGGGGGAAAGGGTGAATAAACAACATGTCAGTCTTCAAGAACCGTCAAGCGGAGCCACTTACCGTTGATGGTATTCATATTCACTAGTTCAATCATCAAAAATTGCAGTTGCCAGGCATATGCAATTTTTGAGGGGGGGGAAGGGTGAATATTAATCTACATGTTGATTGATGATTGAGAAATGGTCATACGACTCCTGAATACGTTAGTTCAGGAGTCGTGCAAACCATGGTTCTCCAACACTACATCTTCCTCCGTCTATCAAGGTGTTGAAGAACATGGTCATGGAATGCTAATCGACATAGTCTCACGGGTTGGTACAATCAGTAACAAAGGGTTTCTAGTCAATGCTTCATGTACTCGTCATTAGGCTGCATGTACACATCATGATGATGATTCCGATTAATCGCAACCATCATGGGGGAGAGAAATGTGTACACCAAGGACGCACAACAGGTTCACGTGATCAGGCGTAATCATTTATTCCGGTGTTGATAACCGCAGAGATGATCAGTGGTTCAACTTGTTACCTTGGTATTTACGTTTCACTGTTACGTCATGGGCTGATTAATCGTAACCATCAGGGGAGAGAGAATGTGTACATCAAGGACGCACAACAGGTTCACGTGATCAGGGCTTAATATCCAAGGATGGATACATACTATAGATGATCAATGGTTCAACTTGTTACTTTGGTGTTATACTTAAGACTGAAGAAGGTCGAGTCGTCAGTTTACTCTTCATTCTCTGTTGGGTGTTATCATCTCATGTGTATGCTGCGGGCTGATGGGTTATATGTAAGGTTACTGGAAGGCATTTGGTGAGATGAAGATGATTGGTATTCTGTTCCTCCACATTGGGCAATCTTGAAGAAGGTCGAGTCTACAGTCTTCTCTACATTCAAAAATGTTGAGTTCTTTTCTTACAACTTGATATTTAACTTAATCCCATGATTGTTTGATGAGTTGTGGAGTTAAGTTAGGTTCAAGTTGTTCTGTAGTTTAAGGTTAGGTCCAACTTGATTTTAACCTAATCTCATGACAGTTCTTGTTTGATGAGTTGTGAGGTTAAGCTGAAATCAAGTTGTTACTGGGCTTAAATTTGTGGTTTAGCTTAACCTCATGACAGTTCTTGTTTGATGAGTTGTGGGGTTAAGCTAGATTTCAGTTGAGGCTCAACTTAAACTAACGAAAAGATGCCTAAGGTTTTTGACGGCGTTACTCAAGGACGGGAGTGTTAGAAGACTAAAGACGGCATGCATTTGGTTACCAAAAGACTTCTTCTTATTATGGGTGTTCATCCAAAGTCTTCTTCTTCTTCCTATTATGGGTGTTCATTAGAAAGGTTGTCAGATTAGGGGAGAGCACTAATTAGGGGAGAGTGAAAAGCCAGAATCAATCCCTGATTAAAAGTGCTCACATTGCTCTTCAGCAAGTCAAGTGATGAATGCGGAGAAGATTCAGGATGCTGAGGAGTAATGGTTTCTGGTTCGTACCCTTGTATATATATACTTGTTCATATCTTATACCATTTTGTAAATAGATATATAGAAAACCTGCAAATTGTAAATAGAGAAACGTAAAATCAGAAAAACCATAAAAATTAAAAAAAAATAGAAAAGACCAAAAATAGTTTCACCTAGGCATGTCTTCTGTTTATCGATAACATTTACGGACTTAGAAATGTCATTCAATAATGGCACGGGTCTTTAAATGAAGCTCGAGCAGAAGTTAAAATGGATGGTTAAAACATGTCTAAATGGCTTGCTATTACTTTAAATAGCAACCCGCGCTTCAAAATGGGGAAAGCACGTCGCCAAAAAGACGGCTGTTCCTCCAACTGGGTGATGTTCACCTGGGCATGGATTACTTTATATCCATGTTTCTTCGATCTGATGTACGTTTCAGTGCATCATTTCTTGAAAAAGAAGAGAAATCTTCTTTGTATGCAAATAGTTTTCATTCTATGATTCTTCTGAAAATTATTTGTGAGACACTTGGTGATTATGTGTTGCTTGAAATTCTTTTATACTTGGATTATGCATAAAATTTGTCACTCAATCAACGACTACAAATATTTAACTAGAATACGGGTCATTGATTGAGGGGGAGAGTGAATTCAAATTTTATATCATCAAACGGATTTCTTGGTTAACTCATACTTGTTAGAAATGGTTTTGTAGTTAATGGGGTATTAGTTGAAGAGGATCTTGCTAAAACTTTATATCAAATGGCCAAACGTGTTAGTTGCTAGAAAGTTTAGGACATTATGTGCAATTTGCTTATAGTTTCCTAGCTTTATGTATCTAGAAGGTTCATTTGTGTTACTTTGGTATCCTCGTTTAATCCCCTAGATACATCAAAACTCAAAACCTAAAAGAAGTAAGAAAACCAGTTGTGTTTGATGTTCTTGAATACTCCTATGACATTTGTATGATCTGAATGAATGAGTTTCAAATGTTTTCTGACTTCTGTTAGTCGATTGCTGCATAATTGTTGTTGAAATAGTGCATATGTTCTCAGGATATCCTTAGCTATATATCTATCGTGTTAGAATCTTGTTCCTAAGATCCTGAATTGAATGATGAAATATGAGTGAATTGCCATGTTCATGATTGCTGATTGCTCTTCATGCTAGATAGTAGTTTGACGTATTTCCTTTCTGTGGTTTGATTAAATGAATTTGGTATTATAATGTGGCAAGCTGCTGAAGGGTAGCTATTAAGGAATAGTGTATCTGTATGTATATATATCTATGTTGATATTCTTATGCAGATTCCATAGCCAAAATGAATGTGCCAGTTCCCATTCTAACCATTTGATCAGACGTTCAAACTCTATTGATTGGCTCGGAATTCACCACAGCAACAACGTCGGCAACAACAACAACAACACTTTCACCACCACCACCACCATTCATCTATTTTGGTCTCGCCAAGTGGGGATCAACTACATTTGCGAAAGATTTGTTGGTGGATGGATGATTGATGTTGACCACTGACTCACTCAGAAAAGCGGGTGATTACATCGTCTGCGCAAAAAGGTCAAAATCATATGTGTCATAATAATCAATTTGTGCAAAATAAGCAGTGAATCTCCCTCCTAGATTAAGGGGGAGCATAGTATGTTCTCATCATCAGAATATATTAAATCGGACACATTTTCTCCCACATTTTCTAACTTATTTAAATCAATTGGGATCACAAATCTCAAAAGGTTTGAAATTTTTGATCAGGGGAGAGAATGTGATTTAAATATGAAACCTGATGAAAATGTGATGTTTTGGATTTAAACGTTAGGCTCTCCCATATGTGCTAAACTCTTTCGTATATCGATGCACATATTGAGGGGGAGCAAATGGACAAAAAGGATTTGGCATAGCATGAGATCGTGACTCAGACTTAACCAATGAATTGACGAAACATATACTGTCATTGATCGAAAGGACATATCCTGGCCGGGTAATAATTTCAAGCTGGTCTAACCAGTGATGTAAGCGTGTCTCGAAAAGGATGTGTCTGAGTAGAGTGTACCGTTTCGAGAAACTTTCTGTGGACTTGACCAGGCCGGGTAATAATTTCAAGCTAGTCTAACTAGTGATGTAAGCGTGTCTCGAATCGGTCATGTTCACTGAAAGTTGATCAATTCAAAAAGTGCGAGCTCTACCTAACATGTGCAAATTTATAAAACAATCAACCGAGCACATGTTGAGGGGGAGCATTTGAAAAATATAAAACTCTCAAGTGTTTGCAAAAATGTGTTTCAGAATCATGAACACTTTGAGAGATTTTTCAAAGATTTGGTTTGGCAATCGTGGATGAATACCAAAGACCGACCATTTTAATTAATGCATGGAGTTATAAGGATGGTTAGGTTAGGCTCAAGTTCCCACGATCCCGCCAGAGCCAGAGGGATCTACCCAGGGACAATCCACTAGTTAGTGTAGAAGTCCTTAGGTATGACTAAAAAAGGAGAAAAGTGGATAAGGGAAAAGTGCCGACTGAGATGGAGCTAGTACTGGAACAAACCCAACAAGGTTCTAGTAATGAAGTCTCGGTAAGCACTGAAGGGGTTGAAGAATGAAAAAGAAATGTAAAGATAAAGGGTGAAAAGAAAGAAGCCCTCCTTACAACTTAGGCAGAAACCGGGTCAATACATATGCTGTCAGAATCACTTAGTTGATTGCTGACATTGAAGACAAAGTATCATGGACCCAGTGATACGCTGCACAACCCTCCCTAGCCACTCAAGGTCCCTCAAAGGATTCTTGTTTCAATTGTCACGGAGTTCAATACATTCCTATCGTCTCTCTCACTCCGAGTTAGATGATATTGAAAAGGTGGCAGTCCTCTCCAGCCTCCGCTCACTAAATCAAAACGCACTATAGAGTCTAGAGCCACGAGATGCATAATAAGATCTCTTAGGGACACAAACTATTTCTACACTGGTTGTTCAACATCAAGGACACCAGTTGTAAACTAAGAGTCCTACGCAGATCTTAGCAATCTGCCAGAACATTTATGAGAGAATTTACAAATGTAATTCTCAATGATTGAATGGAAATTCCTGCCAGGGTCAACATCAAACAGCCCTGAAAGCAGGTCACTTTGGTAATTCCCTGTGGATTACGCTTAGTGATCGCGGCGGTTTCAAACGGTCTACAGTCGTGGAGTGATCTCCAGCGACTCACCTAATCGTTGATATACTACGGTACGATCTTAAAAATCCCTCTGTGGGTTTTCGATTAGGAACGGTCTTGGTAAGGATTAGAGAGAGTTTTCACACTATGCTGTTAACAATCTCGAAGTCCGAACCTGTAAGTACCGGACGTTTTGTTGCTAACTTTCGTATGCAGGAACATCTGGTGGTTGAAGATGATTGCTGTTGTAGCTGTTTGCGGTTGTAGCTGATTGAGGTTGCAGCTGAATGCGGTTGTAGCTGATTGAAGAAAAGATGCCAATCCACTACCACATGTTCACACTACATCATCATCGTATTCAAGAGAAGTCATGATAACCTAAAAGACCTTTAACACAGCTTCTGCAAACTCTGATGCTGAAGATCATGACACTAAATAGTGTGAGCATGTCGGCTCAAAGAGTATTACATCACATGGAAACATACTGCAGAAAGATGACTTGGAGACATAGGTTGGATGATAATTTCGTAGAATCCTCAAAATCATCCAAGACAAAGAACGGTCATCAAAAGATTACTGCTGAATGCACAATGTTTCAAGACAATGAAGAATCAAAGACTACGAGCTATGAAGACAACTTCAGAAGATAAAATGCTAGAATTCAAGTTATTATTTCCGGGGTGACCTCCCTTAGGGGGAGATTGTTAGGAATATAAATATTCAGATGAAGGCTCGGTCACCCCGAGTATCTATTTAGCATTTACATAGCTCGTAGGCTTATTTATATTAGCTTAGTAATATTAGTATTAGTATTAATAGTATTAGTCGTATTTATATTTGTGGAGTGGGTCGGGGCTTTCCCCACTGTCAGCTCACTCCACAGCCCACTAGGGGCACAATATTAGTAACTATATAAAGACCCTTCCCTTACAAGGGAAGGGTTGGAACTCTTGTGTATTTTTCACCTACAATCTAATCTTATCCAAGTTTTCCCTTACATCTCTCTAGTTCTTCATCTCTCTAAACTCATCTACCATGGGTTTCTTGATCTTTCAAGATCCAAGACCACCCGAATAGATTCACACAATCAAAAGGTTAGATCTTACAGAGTCCCAATGCCGATAACTGAAGATCTGCCAAATGCGATGAAACCCTAACTTATCTTGATTCGAACTGCGATGAAACCCTAACTTATCTGGATTCAAAATGTGATAAACCCTTAGTTGTCGAAGTTCACTCAGAAACCAAAAATCTCACTTTTCATCAACTTTTCCAAATCGCTAATAACACGGATTACACCAAATCGTCCAAATAACCAATAAACCCGATTGTGTTTGACTTTAAACGATTAGTAATCACAAGATTTGATGAAGATTAAGCTCGTTAACGTATAAAAAATGAAATTCGATGAAGAGTTGTGAAATTTCAACGAGATCAAAGCTACTTTTCAACACGAACAAGAGTTTAACGTTAAGATTTGAACAAAAACTTTACGAAATCTATAAAACCAACGTAGTTAACGATACTAATGACTCAAAAACACGATCCTAACTATCCCTTGGCGATTGATACCACTTGTAGGTC
Organism: Artemisia tridentata subsp. tridentata; assembly: GCA_021014915.2. Classification (NCBI taxonomy): domain Eukaryota; kingdom Viridiplantae; phylum Streptophyta; class Magnoliopsida; order Asterales; family Asteraceae; genus Artemisia; species Artemisia tridentata. Next base: position 152,005,680 of record CP139509.1, read on the forward strand.
GTTGATATCTCAAACACACACACGATATGACTAATAAGAACACGTACTACTATCTATATTAAGCTACGAACAAAGAGAAATAAGATAATAAGCTAACTAGAGAAGAGAATAAGGAGAGAATGAGAAGAATGGAAGGTTTTCACTATTCGAATAACAAAGGAGCAAAGCTTACGCGTCTTACATGAAAAACCCACACTAAATGAGATGCCCCAAGCCTTCTATTTATAGGCACTTGATTAGGGCAACTCTTACAAGATTTCTTCTAGAAGGATTAATGCTAAATTGGGTGGTCCATGGGCTTCTAATGGACCGCACCATAAATACAAATATAAAGCCCATATCGTGCAACATATTTAACTAAATGAACAAGACTTGCAATATTTAAAACGTGTTCCTAACACTTCTCATCTACACATACAATTCGACACAACCATAGGAGCAAGGAAAGAAGAAATCTTGATTTGGCTAGTTCAAGAATCATTAGGATACATTAGCAAAGGTTTAGAGCATAAGTCTTGTGGTTAAGCAAGTATTTTCCAACTTCCATCTCACTAATCCTCTTGTAAGTAATCTTACTAACACCTCATGAATTTCACATTTTACATGCTTGTCAAGTAATCTATACTCATTATCACTTGGTACATGTTGATGAAACTTACATTTACTATGATCCTTCAACAAAAGTTTATGTCTTAACAAGTTTTTATTTCAAATAAACCTTATAATTATGTAGGTTAGTAAACTTGTAAATTTAGACATGCTTGATGATCATTTACATGGACTTTGAATATGGTTAATTTTAAAGATCACTATGGTTATGTTGGGAAGTTGATGGAAAAACTAAGACTAGAATTGAGGTTGTGGTTAAGTGGATAGGTTAACTAGGAGAGTAGAAAATGAAGTTTTGACACTTCCATAAACAATCTGTCCCATTTCGTACAAATTGGAAAAATCATTAGCTCAGGGGTATCATTAGGCTAGAAATATTTAAAATAGACTCAATAACGAAAACGTGGTCGCTTGAATGAGTTAAAACGGACTTACAACGAAAAAGATACGCTATTTTCAATTTAGACGACGAAAACAACTATTTTCTGAAAAATACATTCTGTCCAGATTTTGAGAAGTGAAAAACTGAGGTTAAATGATGTTTAGGCTAGCTGAGACCTTGAAAAGCCTAGAGTATACTTAAATACCTTCGCGGGGATAGGTCAAACTTAAGAAACGGAGTTACGACGCAAAAGTTAAAGCTAAAAGGATGTTTGCGGCAACATATAGTTTTTGACAGCTTCTATTTTGCTAATAGAAAACTGTTAGGAATTGAAGAAATGGATTTTCGGACCTTTTAGTGTATATTTTGGTTAAAATGGCGTATACGAAAATGGTAGAACATTACATATACTTAATAGGCGTGCTAGAGACTTTTGAGATAACCATTACCATGACGATTAAAATTTGGTCGCAAGATAAACAAGTTACATTTTCTAAAAGTGGTAATTTTCTAAGTAAATGATCAAATCAACGAAACTATATTTTGACAAAAAATGTTACAACAACATGTACAAGTGATAAAGTAGAGTATGAACTTGCATGCATGACCATATTTTCGAACCTAAGACATATGAATCATTTAGGTCGCGGTTAGAGCGTCCGTACCTCGATATTCGTCCGCTTTCCTTTTGGTATCCTATCAGTTGCTCCAGGTGAGTTCATGGCCCCTACTTTTACTTGTTTTATAACCGTTTTGGGGGAGGATACATGCTCGTTTATATTTAAACTCCATGCTCATTTTACTTGAAACGTGAATTGTTTTCTTAAACATTACTAATTGGTTGAAACCCTTGATTTGTTACTCGAAAGTATTATGTATTTACTTGTTACACACTTGAATATTTTCTTTTGGACACAAGAACATTAAACATTTATTGAATGCCTAAGTTGTTGTCGTTTGCCATAAATTCCCCACTATCATGAACCGTTAATTACGTTGTAAGCGCGAATGTTGTGAATAGATCTATTGGGGGTAAACTCCCCCGTCCGGGTTGGTCGCTCCAACTGGTCAAACGGACGCATTTCATTTGATGTGGTACAGGTGTCTGGCAAAGCACCTGTTTGGGGTGATAACATGAACTAACTGTTAAGGCTTCGGTTCCATGAGCTTAGTGCAACAATAAGACTTTTCGTGAACATATTTGGAGTACATTGTTGTTGAAATCTTGTGGTCCATGTATTACTGTTGATTACCTAAAACAAATCTTATTTGGCAGTGGGTTGTAGACACACAGGTTGCAAGTCTTGTATGGGCGGGACTTGGGACTGAGTGGATTTACAATGCCTTTGCTGGAAAATCTTTATTCAAATGCTTTCCATTTAAACTAAACCTATGAACTCACCAACCTCGTGTTGACCCGTTTTAGCATGTATTTTCAGGTTCTCAAAGTGTCAGCTTATACTTGGCGGCTTTGGCATGGCATGACATGGTTATAGGATCAAGACACTCTGATATTCATTTAGGGACCGTTTTACTTATTTTCTGGGCCTATTTCCGCACTAAAATTTAATAATGTAAAATTACTACTTTTGTTACTGAATTTTATTCCAAATGATTGTGGTGAAAAACCGTTCTTTGTACCCGTGTTGTGATACCAATTGAGTAGCACCCCAGCGACATGTATGCTTCCGCTGGACCCGATTTTGGAGGTGTTACAAAATGACATAATAAAACTCTAACCAATAAAAGGATATTTTGTAATTGTAAAAAAAATTAATAACAATAAGGGTTTAATCGTCATTTTATATATCAATTATAGTTATTAGACATTTTTTTCTATTAAATATATTTAAAACAATCATTTGGATATATATGACAATTTTAACGTTTTAGAAGGATATATATGCAATTATGAGTTTTGGTTGGATATATATGCAATTATGAGGCTTTGAGAGGGATATATAGGCAATTCCCCCAAAATGAAAGATAAAGTTTTATATAGGTTTTAGATCTTTTGATGAAACTAACATAGTGGATGCACTTAGAGATATTTTGATGTTATTTTTTATAAAGTAAACTCTAAAATACATTTTTTGTGGTTTGACAAATATTACATATTACATCTTTGTTAAAAGAATGGGGACATTCACGGCTTTCTGTTAATAAACGTTAAACAATATACATCCTTAGGGATGAATGATGTAACTTTTTTTGTTTTCTGTTAACGTGGTTCTAATACGAATCGCATTTTTGTCCTTTTGTTTGTAACAGAGATGTATTTTGCACGTTACTCTTATTATTATTATTTTTAAAAAATTTATTATCATTAATATTATTTTATTTTCGTTTATTATTTTTATTAATATAACATTTTTTTAATCTCTAAAACTTTTATATTTAATTGTTTATTATTATTATTACTATTATTTTATTATTATTATTATTTTTATTTTTTTTATTATTATTATTATCGTTATTTTTATTTTATTATTATTATTATCGTTATTTTATTTTCTAATTATTTTTAGTTTTAATTTTTGTTTATTTTCTCTAAAACGAAACCCTTTTTAACAAAATAATCTTTATTATCTTTCTCTTTTTTTAGAGAGAAATAAAGTTAGACACAAAATAAAACATAAACCAATCACACCAACATAACAACATAGCAGCTCGGAGAACTTTTTTTTTTGAACAGTAATTTTTTCGCACCCTATATCACATATTTCACAATATATGTATACTATATATAGAGGAAAAACCAAAAAGTGAAAGTTGAAACTAAAAAAAATGTTGAAAACATATGTTTCAAAAGGAAACTATTAATACACGTCGAAAACCGGCTTGACCCGGGACGCTTCAATCCCGGCAGGTTGACCCAGTTTAATTTGAACCCTTTTTTTTTTACACAACCTGTCGGGTTGACCCGGTTTAAATTGATCCGTTTTTCGCCCGGAACGGTTGAACCATCCGGGTCAGGTTTCAAAACATTATGTTTAATCCCCAAATTCTAAAACTTTTATTATTTTTCGTTTATAACCCATAAACTATTTTTTATCACGAAAATTATCTGCCGCTATAAAATCTCGTTAACGGATACTCGTCTAGTCTCACAAATGCGTCCAACTAGCCTTGAACCCACAGCCTCTAGGTTCCACTATACCAAAGGCCGTGGGCAGCTCAGATAACTAAATTGTTAACGACGATATCAAAGATGAACCTGGCAATGACTCAACTTTTTCCGGATTTCGGATTTCATGGTTGATCACAGCTTCTTTGCGGTATGATATTGTGTTTGTAGTTTAGTATTGCGGAGTGTGATTCCATTAGTAATAATTTGATTTAGTGACGCGTTACGTCAGGTTAAAAAGAATCCAGTTTGTGATTTTTTTTATTTTTTTTTTGAAGATGGAGGGAATTATTGAAAAGGGGTTTGGGTTGTGGAATGAAACACCTTTTTTATTAGTGTCGTTGTTGAAGATGAAGAGAAGATGAGGAGAAGATTTGTTCAAAATCGATTTCTCTAGTTCGAGAATATGAAAACGGGTGTTTGATTCAAAAAGGGGGTTTAGTTTGACTAATAATATATTATAACGTGTTTTTTTAATATTATGACACATCAAACAATTTCTGTAATCATACATACAATAAGAAAATTAATGGATTTTTTGTATATAATAGAAAAATTAAAATTCGATTGCTTACTTGGGTGACTTTTTAGACCATTAGCCCGTATCTAATAAGTTATTTGTCTTTGACTTTTAAAGTCTAACTTGTTACTTTTAAACGCAACATGATATGGCTTTATTCGTCTAGTCGACATAATCAATGATGAAATTTTATATGCTTTTACAGCATGTTATAGTGTTATATATAATGTCAAAGTTATGACGTTGAAAAGATCAATATACCGATTTTTTTAGTTGAAGATTAGTTCCTTTGACCTCAGAAAATGTATGAGGTCGATTGAGCTACTTCGGGAAGCAGCTACAAGGAGCAAAGCGAAGGGAAGATACATTAGACATAGAACTAGCCATGGACATGATGACCATTTTCTCAAAAAATGATCGAAAGAAACGCGGATATTGCAATATTAGAAAGACTAGCAAAAAGACTTGATTTATATGCCATTGGAGACTTGGATATCGAGACGGTAGCAGTTAAAAAGCTTGTTAAAGAAAGAGGTACCACAAAGCATGTAGAGAGCACCGAACAAATAGTGGATCTTTTAAAGAAATTCAAACAAGTTGCGGGTTTTGATGAGGTTAATGGTGCCGTTAAGGTTCTTGATGATTCTCTAACTCTAAGATGTTTGGAAAGGTTTGTTCAAAAAAAAAAAAAAAAAAGATGTTTGGAAAGGTGTCAATCTATGCAATTTCTCATGAGTTTCTTTGTCCAATATCGCTTGAGATTAATCCTACTTTATAATGTATTTAGGGCATTCTTAAAATGGAAAATTTTAAGCAAGAAATTTACTAATAATGAAAAATAAAGTTACATCTTGAAAATTAAGTGTCTTAAATATGTAGAATTGTGATAGTCCTCCAATAAATTACTAATAAATGTATATTTTTAATACACCTCTACAATGACAAATAGATATTATTATTAATATTGTACAAACTAATAAAACACACAAAGCTTAATATAATTTATATGAAAAAAAGTTGATGATACATATGGTTTTAAAAACCGGACTGGACCAATGGGTTCAACCGGTTTAACCGAAAATCGGAGTCACCACCGGTTCGGCTAGCCAATAAAAGATGTCCGAAAACAAACTTGAGAGAACTGCTGGAACCGGTAAAAAAGGATTAATCGAACAGCTGGTCATTGTTATTTTGTTGGTGTCTAGACATTAATCACAGTGTGCGCGTTGCGGCGGGTACCTTGCTAGTTACTCTCTATGTCTCAACATAATAATTTATTTTCAAAAGTGATAATTCGTAACTTACCAAATCTCCCGTTTTAACGTTTCCATTAATATTGCATGTTTTCCAAGTCGATTAAAAGCTGCACTTAGTGTTAATTCATAGGTTGTTTTTTCATTTTAGACAATTATTTTGGGACAAGGAGTGTTGTTTTGAGTTTAGAATCTAAGCTCAGTTGTTGCTTTTTTTTTTTTTTTTTTTTTTTTTGCAACTTCTAATCATCGAACATGCCCCAAAACCGGCGAGACTTTTAAGTCACATATCAGTATCTCCTAACTTTGCGCTTCGTAATCTCATTCTTCAATGGTGCGAAAAGTGTTAGAGTTTGTGGATATAAATTATACATTATCTATATATATTAAAACAGCAGGAACGATCTACAGTGGAAAACACTGTTCCACAATGTAGAACAGTACTCGGTATATTTCCTGTGCAGTTTGGCCCATTATTTACGAACCCAGCCCATATACCACAATTATCTAATTATCTAATTAGAACCACCCAAATACACATCCACCCAAATCTGGGAACCATAAACCATGTCGAATTTGCAGTTTACTACATCAAAATCGCAACGAAGCCAGTGTTCTTCCACACTTAAATTCCAACGACACTTAACAATCCAAATCCGAAATCAATCCGCCTCGACAAACACAATCTGACACAAACCCGAAAACAACACATTATCACAAACAATAACCACAATCAATCCGCAACTATCACAAATCCAAAAATCAACTAATCCTAAATCCAAGTTCATACCGAATCTAATAACCAAATCAAATCCTCATCCGACCTAAACATAAACCGACACCAAAATTATTGTTAACATATTACTCGACTTGCCGTGACTCGCCGTCAGTCACGGCTCGACTATATGTCGACTGCCGAACCAGTGAACAACCAAACGGACCCAAACAACTCCACATCAAACAAATATTATCACAACAAAACAAATAGAACAACAAATATTAAAATAAGCAAAGACGGCCTTTAATATTATTTTAAGAGAAAAACAAGGTTAATACGTATATAATTACTAGATAGACAGCAAATGGTTATAAAATATAAACTTATGATAGATGCACCCAAACCCACCAAACGGATACACACAAAGCTCCAAGAAAAGTATGAATGCGGTGGGAGCCACGAGCTAAAACGCTCCAGAAATGCAATAGATAAGCCGATTTATCGATTCAGCTAAAAATATTACTTGCCGGAAAATATTAGCCGGCAATGGCGTTGGCCGGAGTTGGGGTGTCGCCGGCGGGTAGAGAGAGATAGAATAAATAGTGATTGAATTATTATTATTATTTTTGAGGGTATTTATATTTTTGAGGGAGGGACCAAATGTGTAAATTGAAAAGTGAGGGATATGTTGTGTAAATACTGTCGGAGGGACTAATTCTGCCACCTTGGCTATACTTTTATAATAAACACCGCGGGACTCATTTGACATATCAAACGGACTAAAAATTTAACGAAATTTGCGCCATTGTTCACAAAATAATTTTTCCAATAAAAACGAGTATAAATATGCAATATTTTCAAAAATCAATATTTTTAACAATTACGATACGTTTTGTGCTTTATAAGTTGTGCCGATTCACTAATAGGGACAATATACAAAACAATACGCTACAGTGCAAAACAGTGTTCCTAACGAACTTACAAAAATGGTCCCTCAGGTTACCTGTACATGGCACCGTTAGTCCCCAGTTAACAAATTAATTTCGAAAAAAAATAAAAAATTTTCTAATAAAATTTTTTGTAACAGCAGGAAAAAAAAATAAAAATAAAAAAACTTTTTCTAAAATTTTTTTTCGAAAAAATAAAATTTTGAAAAATAAAGTTTTTGAAAAAATATTTAAAAAAATATATATATATATTTTCAAAAAAAAAAAAACATTTTCAAAAAAACTTTAGGAAAAAAAAATCCTATAAAAAAAATTTCGAAAAAAAAAATTTATAGAAAAAAACAATTCAAAAAAAAGTATATATATATATATATATATATATATATATAATATATATTATATATATATATATATATATATATATATATATATATATATATATATATATATATATATATATATATTTTTTTTTTTTTAAATTTGCAAGAACCTAAATGTAATGATTATATGAATTCAATGACCAGCCACAACGTAGAACAAAAAACAATTATATAAACACCCCCGCCGCAAAACATAATTAAAAATCAAAAAAACAAAAAAATTAAAAAAAAAAAAAAAAAAAAAAAAAAACTACTAAATACATCACGAAATAATTGTGAACCTACAAAACGTAAAACACGCATCGTACAACAAAAAACAACTATCTGAACAACCGCTGCAACGCGCGGGCTTCCATGCTTGTTATATTAAAAAGGCAGGAGTGAGCTACAGTGCCAAACAGTGTAGCTACAGTACAGAACAGTACATGTACAGTTGGCCCAATTCATAGACCCGGCCCAATCAATCCGCAACTATCACAATTAAAACATCTCGATTACAATTAAAACATCTCCAACAATAGCAGATTCTGATGACGCCTGCGGAGATTCCGGCGAGGCAACAGGTGGAGATTCAAGAAAGACTTCCGGCCAGTGCAAATCTGAAAAGAAAAAAAATATATACAATAAGAAATTAGAAATTTATCACAATTCACAAATACATAGTTAGAAATATGAAAGGAAGCAAAAGAGATGTTAACTCGCCCGAGTCAACACGAGTTGACTCGGTGAGTCACCATGTTAACCGAGTCGCACCGAGTCGGGTTAAAAACACTAGATCCACACGTTTTTTATTTAAAATAAAAGGTTTTATAAAGATTTTATTAACAAAATCGGTTTTATGAAAATATATAAACTAGGGTTTCGTTTCAAATGAAAATAAAGGGGAGTGGGGCCGCGTGCCTCACCAAAACGGAGAGAGGAGGTGATGGGGAAGGTGCGGCGTGATAGTGGTGGCGGCGGCGTGGCGGCGAAGTGGTACCAAACGAACTCCGATCGAGCTTAAAACTCCAGAAAGGAAGAGGGGGTCGAGATCTACAAGTTAGTGAAATTTGGGAGTTTGCCGGAATATTTTTCGGCAACGGTGGTTTGGAGGCCGGCGGTGTTTTCCGGTGAAGTGGAAGGGGAGAGAGAGAGAAAATTATGACTGTGTGTGTGTGTGTGTGTCATTTATGAGTGAAGAGAGAGAGAGAGAGAGAGAGAGAGAGAGAGAGAGAGTAGAAGTTTTATAAAATTAAGAGGGACTAAACTTGGACAAACAAAAGATGAGGGGTGTAAATGAAAAGGAGGGCGGAAGGGGTAGTTTTGCCAAAGTAGTAATACCTTTGAAATATTCACTGTGTGACCCATTTGACATACCAAACGTACTCGAAAAATTATGAAATTTGCGCCATTGTTCTCAAAATAATTTTTCCAATAAAAACGAGTATAAATACATATAACTTTCTAGAAATTAATTTATTTGAAAAATTCGATTATTTACCGTGATAAATTCAGTTATGGCACCATATAAAGAGGTCTTCCACATCCATAATTTATGTTATAGTCTTAGGAATGTCATTCAGTTAATAAATTAGCAATTATTTTTTTGTTGTGCTGCTGTAATTTGGTTACGTGCATCTTTTTTAAAAGCGAATAATATATTTATAATGAACTGAATATTGTTATTTATGATCTTCCTTTGTGTATTATTGATATATATGGCTTATATGAACAAAATGTATTGGGCAAAAAGGATCCTTGAATGGACGAGTTGCCCGCAAGAAGATGTAGAAAACATGTCTTAAGCATTGAGTTATAAGCATCGATACAATGCTCCCGCAGCAACGCGCGGGAAAATTAATTTTTTAATGCTACAGTGCAGCACAGTGCATTAATTTTTTTTGTTCGAAATTAATTTTTTTTTGAAAATTTTTTTTCAAAATTTTTTTTTTCAAAATTTTATTTATCGAAATTATTTTTTCGAAAAAAAAAAAAAACTTTTTCAATTTTTTTTTTCGAAAATCTTTTTTCTAAAATTTTTTTTCGAAAAAAAACTTTAGAAAAAAAAATCCTATAAAAAAAATTTCGAAAAAAATTATAGAAAAAAACAATTCAAAAAATATATATATTTTTTTTTTAAATTTTCAAGAACCTAAATGTAATGATTATATGAATTCAATGACCAACCACATCGTACAACAAAAAACAATTATATAAACACCCCGCTGCAAAATATAACTAAAAATTGAAATAAAAAAAAAAAAAAAAAAAAAAAAAAAAAAAAAAAAAAAAAATCTACTAAATACATCACGAAATAATTGTGAACCTACAAAACATAAAACACACATCGTACAACAAAAAACAACTATCTGAACAACCCGTTGCAACGCGCGGGCTTTCATGCTCGTTAATATTTGTATGTCTGGTTTCGAACCCGAGACTCGGGATTGCACACAATACATAAGAGTTTCAATGGATTGAATAAATTTAATATAGTTTTTATTTTATTTATTCATTTCACAAACAAATAACTTAACGATAGTTAGTACTTAACGGAGTTAGAGATAACGGTCGTTAAAGGACTAATTATGCAAAAGGAGGTTAGAAGGATCTAGAAACCCTTCATTGGGTTAAGTTCGGCCGATCCAACCCATAGGGTTATGGGAATCTGTTTGGGTGTCTTGGAGGAGAAGAAAAGGGAGCCTATAAATACAACCCCATTGTATTTGTTAATCCCTAATCCTAATTCTCAAGCAAACCCTATTCTTTATCCTCTCCTCTTCTTGTAGCCGATCGGCATTCAATTCCCAATCTCCTCGGGTATGCCGAATTTACTACAACACAAGTTAGGGATTTGTTTGTGATATTAGAACCTAGCTTTTCCCATTGAAACGCTAGTATTACGTGTGTACAAGAACAAGTAACAAGCTTACTTTAGCTTGTTGTGATTTGCCCTATTCGATCCTTCCTTAGATCGATCCATCCTAAACCCTAGTTAGGGTTTATATTGTTCTTGGAGCACGTGATTCCTTGTTCTTGCTAGGAATCGAAAAGGTACGCGTCTATTTAGTTTTTATGTTAATTAATTATATGTTATGTAGATCCAATCCGCTGTGCATGCTTTGATGTTCATTATGTGGTTATTAGTTTATAGATGTATGATTCTAATATTCCAACAGTAGCATCATGAGCCCGTTTTTAACATGTAATTAATTACTAAAAACCTTAAAATTGAATCTTGTTTGAATAGATAACATGCAATCATGTTTGATTTAGGGTTTTATTTTACAAACCCTAATTTTTTTAATTTGGGTCGACACCCATATTTAATTTTTAGGGTTTTAGTTTTTGTAGAAAACTTGTAGAAACCCTAGGATTGCATGCAATTTTAAGGATTAATTAATGAATACCTTATGTGATGTCATTAATTATAGATTGCGTACTATATAGGCTTGTAAATATGTGATACATGATTTTAAGTGCTATATGAGATCCATGACAAAATCTTGCATGTTTTGTCATGGAATGTTATGTGTTTAATTTGCTACATGTTTTAAGATAAATCTAAAATTAGGGAAGACCCTAATTAAATATATTAATTAATTGGTTATGTGCAATGTGGTATCTAGTTAATTAAAACTTATGCGGCCAAGTTATTTGGCGTCTGTGGTCCATTGGGTACAATGAGCTCGAAAACCAATGAGAGTTTTATTGATTAGATACATTATAAATTCACATAGAAAATTAATAGGATTTATCAAAAAGGTTTGCATGTGGCTATATGATATTGTTAATGATCATATATATGTTATTGAGTTTTTATTTATTTTTTCAATTACTTGTTCTTTGTGTTTAATTATGATGGATTGTAACATCAAAGAGGTAATTTTTTGAATAAAAAATAAATGAACCAAATAACTATGAAACCTTTGTAGTAAAATATTTAATTGTCAAGTCTTATGTGCCGATAGTGGTTCGCTTCGCACGGTAATTTGCTCCCAGGCGAGACTAACAATTAATAATTTACTACATAAATTGTTTTAAGCTTTAAATCTTAAAGTTTTAATTGATTGATGCGACTGTACAAAAGTGGTCGAAGCGGCGGACCTATTATTGACAAACTATAAAGTGGGTATAAGGAGGCTTGACATTAAATTGTCATCCAAAAGGGGCGCCTTTTTAATTAGCTTCGGCGGACGTTTGCCCCTCCGCTCGTCTGTGCGTCAATAATAGACTTACCAAGTACACCATGAAAAAGTACGAAGCATCTTAAGGCAATGTTGTAAGTTTCTCAACGCCATCAATTAAATTTTGTTGATTTAAGCTGCAAATGAGTAAACAGTTTTTTGTAGAAAACATATGATACAAAGATGAATGCATGACATCTTTGTACATATTTTTTTGATTACACATCAAAAATTTAATACCCTTAAAATATAAGTAATATGCCATCCAACTACAAAAAGGAACACCTAAGGTTTCATCCTACATCACTAGCAGCCAAAGCTGAATGTTGATGTTCAAAGGGTGGTTGTCTAAGGGTAAATTGAGTATTTTCATTGCTAGTAGCCAAAGCTGAATGTGATGAAACGACGTCAATTTACAGTTTCTTAAGTTGGTTAACTTAATTGAGCACTTTCATTACTAGCAGCCAAAGCTGATGTAATGGAACGGCGTCAAGGCATAAAGATTTGGGGATGAAACATGCTTACATTTGCAACTGAGGTTGGCATAATATGTAAGTCCCATGATTCTAGGAATTGCAATTGTATATTGGCAATTGAGTGTAGCTCTACCTTATTGAGTACTTTCATTGCTAGCAGCCAAAGCTGATGTGATGAAACGACGTCAATTTGGATCCTAATTTTCAATGAAAATTAAATGGTTAAATTAATTACCTTGGGTGTTTAATTTTCTTGAAAAATTATTATCGAAAATACTAAAATTGAATTTTGAAAATTCTTTTAATGTATTTAATGCAACGTTAAAACCGTAAACGTGAGGTTTTCTTTTAGTAGTAAATTGATCTACACCCGTAGGGGTTTTGGATAGAGTCAATTTTTACTGAAAAGAATAAACCTAGTCTACTTTCCGTGTGAAGAGTAAGACTTAATCCTATTCCTTTTCATGAATGAGAAAGGTATAATAGGATAATTAGAATTGTCTAAATTCTAAGAAATAACTCATGGCGAATTTCTGAAGAAATTGCATGATTAGGAGTTATTAAATTAGAAGCTAGACTAATAACCGCGTAATTGGTAAAAGGCAAACTAGAATGTTTGATCTAGTTGTTATGCTTTAACCATTTAAAGGTGCTACATACCATGATGGGGATGGTAGACCCAATTCAGGAAGAAATTGCATACCCAATTCTTTCAAGTTAATTGCATTGATGGATATTCCATCATTCACAAAGTAGAATACATTCTTTGAAGTACCTTAGTAACGTTACGTAAGGGATTCATCAAAGGTGTAGGAAAGTAAACAGCACGCTATTTGCTTTTACTGGTTATGCAACACTTACAATGTTGTCAAACCCAGTGGGAGCATTGTGTTGTAATTACTGAATAATGAGTTCATGTAGTGATCTTAAATTCAGTGGGAGCTACAAGTCTTGGTAGTAACCCAGATTATCTCTAGAATTTCTTGGGATAAATACTTTCCAATTATAGACACTTGTGGTATTAAGGATAGTCGTGTACGTTTCCTTACTAAACGAGGTGATTCTATATCTACTTATATCTATGACACAATCATATTGATCAAATAAGCAAACTATTGACGTGTTGTTTATCTGATACGTGATGTTGTTCCATGCACAAGTGGGAGAATTAATTAAAGTGTGCAAGCAACAACACAAAGAAATATGATTTAAGGTTTCTCTTGACTGTAAGGTAAGAGATCAATGTTCTAATGTGTTTTAAACACATTCTAATAATAGAACACTTGGAGTTAATATCTACTTTCATTACTAGATATTAATGACAAGGTAAATTACATACTTTCATCATTGCAGCCTCAGCTAATGTGATGACACGATGTTAATTTACAAGTTTCTAAAATTAGATAATTATTAGAACAAGTGTCGATTTGGAAATAAAACTACTTTGAATTTGAATATTTATGTATTGTCGTAATGACATAAATAAATGAAGTAATCTTATACTACTTCATATTTAGATGTTTATGTATTCTTGGAATGACATAAATATATGAAGTAAAATAAATTAACTTGAAATACTATTGAAACCAAGTTGTGGTGTTCATAATTACTTTAGTTATACATGTTTATATTGTAAGATATAAATATGAAGTCTTTTATTACTAATAAGACTTATAATAAAGTAAAACGTTAACTTGTTATGTTTTTTAATTAAAGACATATACAAGAAGTCATTGAGTTGATCAATGATTTGTAACGTACATTGGGATTATAACAGTTTATGTCTTTTAGGTAAGACATAGATATTAAGTGGCTTGGAAAATAAGGCACTTATGTTATAAAAATTATGCAATTGGCTTGGAAAATCTATTGTACCATTAAATTGACTTAGATGGTAAATGGGTAAGCCAAAACGAAATATATTTATCTCACATATTGTAAGATTAAATTACAATATTAATCCTAATGAAATGCATAGTTATTATGGTATGTTCATTTAGGAAAATCAAACTCTTGAAAAAGTTGTTTGATTAAAGATAACTATATCTTCTAATCTTCCTAGAGATATCAAGGTTAGGAAATTGAGTATGGATTGGATATACTCAATTAGACTCCAACCTAGAAGATTAATAAGACACCATTTATTATGGTATGTGTTGAATCACATTAAGTCTTAAAATTAAAGTTCAGAATTTGTTAAACTACTTGTTGGGTAGGTTATTAACAAATTAAGATTAGGAACTGTCAATATGTATCTGCAAAGTCCCAAAAGAGAACAAGTTTTGTGTTGCTCTATTTGCTAAGCATTTATAGGTAATCTATAAATTGCAAAAGGCGAGTGGGAGTTTTATCTTCAAAAGATAAAATTACAATATACATAATCTTCTAAATACGCTAGCAAAATCATAATGAGGATTTAACATGTTAGTGTTAAATCTCAAGATGATGGAATTCTTATTCATAGATCCGCAAGGGTATCTCAAATATTTGTAGAATATGTTGAGGGTTATGAGTTACAGGATCATGGTATGCCTGTTAATAAATTGCAAATGTTTATTTGGTAAATTACTCATACTATGAATAATAAGATGCAGTCCAAAAAAAAGATAACTAGTTTGGAAATGTAGTTAATCTTAAACTCTATAGTAACACTATAGAATGGAAATGAATTTCTACAATGGAAATGAAAATCATAGAGATTTAAATTTTGCGTAGAAATCATAATGGACAAATTTGCATACATATTTAATGTGTGAAAAGATTGTTAATCACAGTTAAGCAATTAAATGTGATTGAAATTCTTTCTAAGCACATTAAATATATAAAGATTATGATTGTCATTATTAGTTTCATTTATATGAAATTAATAATGGAATATCAAATATCTTTCTTGGATAATTACTTGAGCGAGGATGAAAAGTAATTGAAAGGAGTGTTTGAATTCAAATAATCTTTAGTAGTATACAAAATGCAAATCATTTGTGAATGGATTAATGCATGCATCTAGAAGATATACTTAATTTTAGTTATTAAATCTAGTTTTGATTTATAATTAAAATAAGATATTTCTTAATATTCCTGAAAGCTAGTGGGAGTGATGTATTTATTTTCTTATTTCATATATGTTGTATAACATATGAGAAGTAACATTCCATTAACATTAACATTATATGTTAAGACTTAGTTTGGAATGAAACTTCATATGGAAATTTAGGAAATAAAACCTTGAACAATATGTTTATTGATTATAAACATAAGCGGTAAAAATAACTGATTCTAAAAGGACATGATATTCTATTAGAAGGTATAAATAAAAACATATCTTTGGAAAGATATGACATGAACAAAATCTAAGTTTGACACAAGGATTTTTCATGTACATCATGTTGCCTGTTGTATCATGCTTGAATAAAAAGATGATTGACAACATTAGTATCTAATTGGAAATTATTAGATAGCTAAGTGTAATGGATATGGTTTAGAATTTACATCCTCAGCCTTGATTTGCTCCAAAATTCTAAATGTGAATCATATGGCAAAATTATAGCTTAATTGATATAGTTGACAAATCTTGATAGATTTGAAGATATCAAACATTACACGATGAATGTTAAAAGTTTACGGAACTTTAAAAGAGCATATTGTTGTTTACATACAATAATGCTAGTAAGATTGAGATGACACTCAATACTAGTCATGGTGGGAGCTCATCCTTATTAGGAGACCATGTATACTAGTTATGCTCAATAAGAGCATAGTTGCATTATACATAAAGAATTATAATACTTTAACTACAAAGGTTTGGTAGTTTAATTGTCATAAATTCGTGCATGAGGATGTCACGCATTTTATGAAGTATGTGGCAATATCTAGATAGATGAATGCACACATACAAGAATTTCATTCTTGAAATAAGTATTCTCAGAATTCCGACAAGATCAAAATTAGTTGATTTATGCCTTGTCAACAAGTATGGTTTTCATGACTTGTGGCATAATTCATTAATGAGAATTATCATGCATTGATCAAGTTAATATTTGGATAAGGGACGTGTAAACAATTATTATTTTAATGAAATAAAGTGCGGATAACGTTTATTCTCATTATTAATATTTGTGTCATATATTTGCATGTTTAAATCCATGAATAATTAATTTATTCTAATTAGTCCGTTGTCGATTAATGATATGGGAATATCATTAAATAAAGACAAATGTGAGGATTGGTAGAATGTACTGTAAGGTTGAGACACCAATGTCACATGATATTCAATATTGGATAAATTGAATATAGGACTTATCCCAACTACATGATTATACTTTATGGATCATCGTCATTAAGTAAATTATGAATATTTATCCTCAGACTTGAGATACCAGGTGACTGCCGAGGATGTAGCTTGATGAGTGTGTAAATACTCATCATTTTATACCCATAAAAGACACAAAAATAACCAAAAACACCCAAATAGACCATATTATACTGCAGATATCCTTGGTTTGTGTTTTTATGTGTTTCAGGTACAAAATGATCGAAAACAGGGCAAAAACAGACAAAACCGAGCACAAGATTGGAAAGTTGTGAAAAGCCGAGGACGGGGAAGAAATTTACAAGTTTGGACCAGGATAGTGCTAAAATTATCAAAGTCATCTTCCAAGAATATTGAAATGTCACAAATAGCCCTTGGAGATGATTTTCAGAAAATACATCAATGGTCCCTGGATTTTCAGATTTGGCAAAATAGGTCCCTAAACTTTAAAACCAATTCCATTTCTAAATCCTAAATAATCCTAACCCTTATCTAATAAACCCAGCTACAACCCAAGCCCACTCCTTATTTAATAAACCCAACCCCAATCCAATATTAAACCCAGTCCAACACACACAAACATCACCAGCCCACACAACAAATAACCCGACCCACCCTTTTAGCTAATTCCACAGTCAAACCCTTTGGTCAAACTCTTCTTCCAAACCAAGACCTGCCAAAACCATACCACCATCACCCACCTTATCAGACACATCCACCCCCTCCTAAGCTTCTTCTCAACACTCCCTAACAAGCCAAGATTCAATTAATGCTTCGTTCCCATCAGTTCAGAACCAAGTGGTATTTCCACTAAAACCAATTTTCCCGCCAAAAATAGAATGAACGGCTGAGATGATGCCCAAGCCTAACCAATGGTGGGATTTGCTCGAAATTGACCAGAGATGCTTTTTGGAATGCTATTTAAAGAAAAGAAGACACACAGAAAAGATTGTCACTGCTTTAGACCATTCGTAGTGTAATTAAATTATTGTTCTATTTTCAGTTTCAATTTCAGTTCTAAAATGTAATTTAAGCTCACTTAAGCTCATTCGTACTTAATGTTATCAGCTTTGTTCTAAATTCCAAGTTTAATGAAATTTCAAATTCTCGTTGTTTACTGTTAATCGAATTCAAAAATATTAGTTGTTAGAATAAGATCACAAGCTCTCATTAGTGTTTCTATAAGCTCATTCAAGCTTTACATAGCTTTTGTGAGTTTATTAGGTGTTTAATTCGAAGTGCTCTCAAAAATTCTAGTTTGGTCAACAAAAGTCAAAGTTTCAGTTAAATAAGCAATTTGGTGGAATTAAGCTGGAGTGGATAAGCTGAGTAGGGTTTAGCTTGGTATTGACAAACCAAGTTTAGTTCTGATCAGTTTCATTTGTTTCATAACTTAATTCAGTTGTAAGCATTTTCTATTTTCTTGCATTATTTTCCATATTACTGTTCCATAGCTTATTTTAGCTTATTATAGTAATTTTCTGCTTATTATTAATTTATAATTGTATTTCATCAGTTTTATCAGTCTTAAATAGCCCTTTGCTAAATTTTCTTAAAAAAACCTCATAAAAAGCCAAAAATAGTGTAAATATAAGCTCAGCTTATTTAGTGCTTAATTACCTTTGAAAGTTGTTCATTATAGTTTAAAAAAGCTAGATGTTAATTAGTGGATCAGTAACATAGCTTATATTAGCCTTATCTAGTTTAAAACCAACACAGACCCTTGTGAAGGGGTGTTTGGCTCTTTGGGTCAAACGGGTAAAAACCCATCATTACTGTTCATTGACCATAAGCTTAACTTTAATCTTGCATAAATTAGTCTAGATAAGCTGTTAGTGATAAGTGTTGAGTTGTTTTTAGTGCTTTTGAGGTTTTGAACCCATAGGTGCAATTTTAGAACCAAAGCTGCTCACATAAGCTTGGAATAAGCTTGAGCTTATTTGTTGTCATGTTTCTGTTATTTAGGGTCTATTAAGTCAGTATCCAGTAGTTTAGTAAAAGTCTTGTGGCTTAGTTAGGATTTGGACTGAATTTCATCATCATACTACATCAGTATAGACTGTGCAGAACACCCCTAATATCCCCTTTTCTCAGCTTATTTGTGGCTTATCCAATTAAGCCTAGTTCCTGATTTTTGGTTTACAAATAGCTTATAGTACTAGTTTTTAGAATCTGGTCTGGGATTGCACTTTGTAGCTTATTTCCTAGCTTAATTCAGGTCTGCAAAATCCCTTGTGGTCTGCACATACCTGCATCAGTTTTTGGTTTCCAGACCATCTGATCTAGGGCAAATTTGAATAAGCTATTGATCTGGGAATTTGGGCATTTTTGGTTTTCAGTGTAGCCTATAGTACTAGGAAGCTTTTGCCCACATAAGTTCCCACTAATTAGCTTATTTGAGGTGCTTATTTTGATCTGCAAGTAGGGGTTTAAGCTGTCATTTCTGCATAAATTGTGAAACTGCTCAACTGCTTATCTGCTTATTCCATGTGCTTATCTGGACTTTAATCAGTTGTTTTATGCTTAAATAAGTTGTTTGAACTATTTCTGAGCTTGTGGTATTTTTTAGTGCTTAAGTGCTTATTTTAGTGCTTATTTCCAAACTGCTTATTAGCCCATCAGCTTATTAGGGTTTATAAAAGTTCTCTTTTTCATTTTTCCTAGATTCAGAATAATATTTTAGATTTATCTACAAAGTTTCATATTTTTCTAAAGTCATTTACTATTTTTAAACCTTTTAATTAGTTTCTAATAGTTTTTATTCATAATAAAAAATATAATAATCAGAAAAATATAAATCTTTTTTCTAAAATTTTCTTTTGTCATTTATAACTTAGGAAAAATAATTTGGTACTTGTAAAATTAAATTTTATAGATTTCACTTTTTAATCCCGTTTTTAGAATTTTCGTTTCGCGTTTTTAATATAAATTGTTTAGATTTTAATTTTATTTTGAGAATTTGTTTCTCATTACTTAAATTAGAATAAAAAAATCAAAATTCCATACTTCAATCATCATTCACTCTAATTCCAAACCTCTAACGATTGTCCATTCACTCCTCGCTGGGACACGACCCGGGTAATCACTTACCTGGTATCACACATATCACAAACGTGAGTTTTTGCAAGTTAGCCTTTTTTCTAAAGGGTTAATTTGTCTTTATTCACGTGTATCCGTCTGATATTATTTATATATACACTTTACCACGGATCATAGCTCATTTTCTGTAAGATAGTCTAACGCTACCTGTAAAAGGTAGTTATAAGGGCTATTTTCGGAGGTGATGCAAAGTTTGAGGGTCACGCTCGTAGTCAATAAAGGATTTGTTTCTTCAACTTTGTGTTGAAGTTTAATACTGCTCGGCCACTCGTAGGATTGACAAGATGTTTGCGTGGCCACGCCCAAAGTCTATCTGGAAGACGTTCAGATGTTTTGGTAATCTTGATCAATTAAGTATAAACGAGAAACTATTGTTAATTGTGGAATGACTGAGATCCATATCCATATTAACGCGGTATTAGAAACAAAAGGATAAGTATGATGATAATATCATCACGTGGTTTTTCCAGGAAAACCATACTCGGTTTGATCTGGGGGCATTGCGATCTGTTAAGCTAGACTAGCCCATGTCATTACGATATTAATGAATATCCAAGTGGGAGCTGTTAGAGTTTGTGGATATAAATTAATATTTATATGTCCGGTTTCGAACCCGAGACTCGGGATTGCACACAATACGTAAGAGTTTCAATGGATTGAATAAATTAAATATAGTTTTATATTTTATTTATTCATTTCACAAACAAATAACTTAACGATAGTTAGTACTTAACGGAGTTAGAGATAACGGTCGTTAAAGGACTAATTATGCAAAAGGAGGTTAAAAGGATCTAGAAACCCTTCATTGGGTTAAGTTCGGCCGATCCAACCCATAGGGTTATGGGAATCGGTTTGGGTGTCTTGGAGGAGAAGAAAAGGGAGCCTATAAATACAACCCCATTGTATTTGTTAATCCCTAATCCTAATTCTCAAGCAAACCCTATTCTTTCTCCTCTCCTCTTCTTGTAGCCGATCGGCATTCAATTCCCAATCTCCTTGGGTATGCCGAATTTACTACAACACAAGTTAGGGATTTGTTTGTGATATTAGAACCTAGTTTTTCCCATTGAAACGCTAGTATTACGTGTGTACAAGAACGAGTAACAAGCTTACTTTAGCTTGTTGTGATTTGCCCTATTCGATCCTTCCTTAGATCGATCCATCCTAAACCCTAGTTAGGGTTTATATTGTTCTTGGAGCACGTGATTCCTTGTTCTTGCTAGGAATCGAAAAGGTACGCGTCTATTTAGTTTTTATGTTAATTAATTATATGTTATGTAGATCCAATCCGCTGTGCATGCTTTGATGTTCATTATGTGGTTATTAGTTTATAGATGTATGATTCTAATATTCCAACAAAAAAGAACAACTTTGAGTTACCAATAAAGGAAACTTGCTCAATGTCAGAAAGCCAAAACACTTTCACAAATGAAGTTTCTTTGTTAGTTCAAATATGTCATCAAGTCAACTCAGTACACAAAGTGAAGCTGTTGAGAAGATCAGAATGTTGTCAAAAGAAAATCCTGAAAACAGAATCTAGCTTGATTGTTAATTGTGGAGCAATTCCACCATTGGTCAAACTTTTGTATTCCCATAATTGGAAAATTAAAGAGCACTCAGTCACCGTGTTGTTGAATTTGTCACTTGATGAAGCGAATAAGAGACTTAAAGCATGAGAAGGTGTTATTCCCGCTGTTATTGAAGTTCTTCAGAACGGGACATATGAAGCAAGAGAAAATTCTGCTGCTACATTGTTTAGCCTATTGATGTTATATGAAAACAAAGTGATGATTGGTTCCTTAAAAGGGATTCAAACCGCTAGTCAAACTGTTACAAAACGGGACAGTTAGAGGCAAAAAAGATGCTGCAACAGCGTTGTTTAATCTGTCATTGAACCAATCAAATAAATCTCGAGCTATTAAAGCTGGGATCATTGAGCCATTGCTTCATTGTAACACCCTAACCCGACAAGGGTAAAGATATCACAATAATGGATTCATATCGGATCAAAACAGAGCATACATCTACAGTAATACAAAAATCTCAAAGGATTACAAATGAAATACTGAATCTACAAGGTTACAATGAAATCTTTCAAAACTAATTCTAAAACATAATATCTTCTATCCAATTCTATTCCAGAATAGCTACCAAGCCTTCTAAGTCCAGAGGTACACTCTCACTCATTCCCAGCTTCCTACTAAAACCTGCCGCAGGAAAAGAAATGCGGCTGAGCTTCAAAAGCTCAGTGAACAGATATATAGATAACAGAAACAATAACGGATAGCAGTACAAAGAAAATCAGAAAATACAGACCATACGGAAACAAAATCAAATGAAAAAATAGGAATAAGAAATGGAATAAGCGAAACGAAATAAGAATAAGAAAATAAATAAGGTTTAAGAATAAAGAAAACAGAAATCTATCACGAGCCCAGATAACAGATAATATCATAACAGTGTAATCACATAAGTAATCTAGAGGGGATACCTCTCAAGTAACCAGATAATATGAGGGGTGACTTCATGTATCAAATCGGAGTGATCAGCTCCCAGATATATGTGAAAGACGTGTATCGCACACACCATCAATCACCAGAGATATATATAACAGATAACATAATAACAGATAACAGAAATCAGATCAGATCTAGGATGCATCCATACGCCCCAGTAGGCCCGAATCTTCTCCTACATAACAGATAAAATCAGGGACGGGACAGGTCATCACTCTCCTGCACTAGAGTCATGCCATCGGTGCATCAATGACATGGACATGAAACCCTCATGCCTAGTGATTGGCTCGGATATCAGACTGTAGGTCAAAGGTCAGATGTACTATCAAAATCAGAAGGTCATATCTTAAGGGTACATGGCAAAAGGTTCATGTCAAACAGTTCAGAAATAAATATCGAAGGTTCAAATCAGAGTTTATCAGATTAAGTTTTATATCAAAGTTTAAGTTCAGATTAAAAGGTTTATTTCCAATAGTCCAAAAGAATATATCAAGGGTTAACAATTACAAGTTTATAGCAATAATCCATTTCAGAAGTTCCTGCCACAAGTTCATTTAAATCAATCCTTTAATAATGGTTTTTATTGAAATGATCTTACAAAATAGTTTTCATAAAAATGGTCCTCCAAAACTTTTAGTAACTTCCATTTCAAGTGGTATCGTTTTTTTTTTTTTTTTTTTTTTTTTTTTTTTTTTTTTTTTTTTAAATAGCTTTTCTTAAACAGTTTCATATGTAGTTTAATAAAGGTTCAAAATCAATTAGGTTCAGATAAGGATTTAACAGGTTAAGGTTTATACCAAAAATCAAATCAAAGTTTACAACAGATATATCAGGTTAAGGTTCAGAACAAGGTTCACAGATCAGATTCAATCAAGATTCACAAATTCAGGGTTCAGAACAAGAGATCAAAACACAAAGGCTCAAGAAAGGTTCAGAACAGAAGAAACACATCAAAGGTTCACAAACAAGTTTACAATCAGAGTTCAGGAAAAAGGTTTAGAATAAAAGAATCATAGCAGAGGTTCAAACACAAGGTTCAAGACAAACAGATTACAACAAAGATTCACAAATAGAAGGGAACATAGCAGTGGTATCGGAGATCCTAATAAAGAAAATGAAAAACTGAAAGAAAAGGGGATGAAAAACCCTTACTGAAAAAGGGCAGAATATCTGTACCTTATTAGCAAAGCAGAATAAGCAAAACAGACACAGAACAGAAATCAGGACTTCTCCTTCTTCACACCTAAAGAAGTAGAAGACGGAATTACTATGGATTCTAATTCAGATTATTACTTTTAGTTTATCTTTCCATTTTTAGTAATTTTCTATTTTTAGCAGGTTTCCAGAATTAACAGATTTTCATATTTAACCAGATATTGATATTACAGATTTAGTTAAGTCCTTAATTACAGAATATTATGGTATTAAGGTATCTTTTATCAAGTTACAAAACCTTAGGGTTAATTATGACAGATTTTCATAGTTCAGGGTTTAAACTGTAATTATTCTAAATTCAAAGGTATCACTATGAAAATACTTCAACTACTGATTTAAATACTCCTTTTATATAGAATGACATCTTAATCCTTTTAGTTCCACAATTTACAGATTATACCCCTCTAGTTACAATATTTACAAAACAAACCCTAGATTTACATAATTTACATATCAATCCCTACAATATTCATATTTACCAACCAAGCATCATATTTTACAAAAATACAGAAGGTAACATCAGAATTAAGTATATTACAGATCAGGTCCCTCAGAATTCAGAATTTACATAAATGGTCCCTAAACTTTTCAAAACTTATAAATTAAACCACAATTTATTAACCATTACATATTAAGCCCATAAATCCTCAAAAATTCACAATACACTTTTAATATCAGTATTTACTCAGAAAAATATCAAGATTCCAGAATTTACACTTTTAGTCCCTCTATTTTAATTAATTACAAAACAACCCTTATAAATATAATTAATTCATTATCTTGCAATATTTACACTTAGGACCCCAAAGTAATATTTTTCCAACATTCCTACAGAAGTATATGACATTATAAAAATACCCTACACTTTTCAAAGTTGTCAAAACAGGTCCTTACAATTTAAAAATCAATTCGGATAGCACTTTTTAATTCCAATTCAAGCCCTAATCTCATCAAATCATCATGCAATAATTATCCAATCATCATAACATTAATTAACATCAGATTACAAAAGATGAACCCTAACCCTAACTCAGAATAGGGTTTTTCATAATTTTCTTTATTTTTTCTTTAATATCCGATTTAAACAACAATTTATATCAATTAATCCAGGCTTCTAAAAATCAATTGGCTACTTTTCCTAGCTTATATTAATGTCAAAGAACATATAAAAAATATGGTTGTACCTCAGAAAATTCATATAGCATGATTTACAAATTAAGTGTGTTTTAAGCCTTTTATTTTCGTACGCCATAAAAACCATGCATGAATCGTGTTCTTTATTTTTCTTAGGTCATATTCGACATGTAGATCACTAGAAAAATACTGTATAATTTTTAGAACATAATAATTGAGCATGAAAAATAATTACCTCTTGTATGGTATAATCGGATAAAAACAATTATCAAGAATGAATGAAGGCCTCTAAATTCTTGTTCCTATTTTTCTTAACTCCTCAATGACTCAAAGATCACCAGAAAATTTTTACTTCAGGTCCAGAAGTCGTGTATCAAGCTTGGTCGAATTTTTCTTGTTGAAATTAGGGTATCGGATATTTTTATTAGGGTTTAAAAGATATTGTTTGTATTTATCATTTTTAAACCGACATAAAGGGCATGGAAAATCAGAATTTTCGGTCTAGAATTGTAGATATATTAGGATTGTATTTTTTTGTGATATTTTCCATATTTATTTTGTATTTATCCTAATTATAATTATTTTGCAAAACTTAATTAAATATAACAAATATAATTTCGGACCATATAAAATATATACAAGTGATTTCTAATTTTTGGACATTCAGAAATAATATTATGTTGTCCCAGAAATTTATTCGTTTCATATATGGTTCGTTTTCAGAAGTTTGGAATCGTTTGAGAATTTTATAAATGTTTTATTTAGGTTTTATGATTTCAGGGGTAAATTTGTAATTTTACAGGTTATCAGAATTTCAGGTATTACATTCATCTTTTGAAAGAGAAGTCATTGGGGATCGTTGATGAGGCTCTTTCGATTCTGTCACTTCCTGCGAAACAGCCCGCAGGGCAAACTGAGATAGGGCAGTTATCAGCAGGGACAGACCCAGGATTTTTAAGAGGGTGTTGGACAAAAGAAATGTTGGGCTAACTAAAGTTAAACCGTAAGAAACGAAAGTAGCAAAAAAAAATTTGGGGGTTGCACATACCACAAAAACGGCAGTTTTGAAATCTTTTTGCACTTCGTGACCTAAAATTGGGTGTAGCCCGTGCTACACCCGGCATACATGTGGTCCGTCCATGGTTATCAGTTATAAAGATGCTTGTTGGGTTAGTGAAAGATGGGACCCCTAAAGCCCTAAGAATAAGGAGTGTGCAACTGCGGTTCTTCTTGAACTCGGGTTGAATATTTCTTGTTTGAGATTGGCTGCACTTCAATATGTCATTGTTGATCATTTGGTGGAGTTAGGTAAATCTGGAACAAGTAGAGCTCAAAGGAAAGTAACGCACTTTTGCAACAAATGAGCAAATGTGAGCACATTCTGTGATCCTCCTATCAAAGATTTTCAACCCTTTGATATGGTATAAATTCTGGGTCTTTTTCTAAATTTCCAAATGGGTTAAAGTTTATTTATGCATGCTTAATTTATCGGGGTACATTGAAGAGATATATATTACGAGTGTGTACCATACAAGGAGTTGGAGCAATTCATTATAAGTTTGTTATATAATATAAAGTTTATAAACAGATAAATAAGATCTGATGCAAAACAAACACGAAAGATGCATTTCATTCATTTCTCAAGATATGTGTTGGTTATGGAAGCATAATTCTCAAAAGATTTTTAGCTTGCAACTAAGCAAAGGTTTCTCTCAAGTCCAAAAACATTTTATTATGCCATATTAGTCATTTAGTCGTATGTTTTCTACATATACAGAGAGTTGGTACTGTGTAAATATATAGTTAACATGAAGTAACATTGCATAGGTAGTAAAAAGAGTTAGCAGACACAAAGATGACACAAAACAACTTTTCCAGTCCCATGCCCAATCCTGCTAGTAAACATCAAGACATAGAGGATATTACAAACTTACGACCCAAATCACTTGATAATACGTCCCTCGAGTAGTTGAGTCCATAACTGTCAGAAGTTTATAAATTTACATTCCAAGTTGCACAAGCAGGTTGTTGACTATTGCATTATGGTAACACAAGAAAGAAGCTGGACCTGAAATCAAAACAAAAGAAAAAAATAGCACCAACAGCTGACATTTTGTTTACGGTTATCATTTGTGAGCGCAAGGGAAATAAAAAACTTACAATTTGCTAAGAAGACGACAGCAATGTTTTAGCAAGTTCATGAAAGCAGACATTTAAACGGATTTGATTCTCATCATATTGGATCTTCATGCAATCTCTTATCTTACTCATGACAATGTCAGCTTGTGTACACAGGCTAGAAAAACATGGTTGCATCTCAGCCCTGTTTGATGCAGGCAGCTTTGTCATCAATTTTTTAATGTCGCGCAACTCCCGAACGATGTCATCAATCTTCTTTTTCCCTTGCTCAATCTGCTCACCTAAACTCTCCCAACAGCTATTGATATGTTCCACGTTTCCCTCAATCTGTAGTTCGTTCTCATCTAGTGCATTATGTTCCTCATCCATCTTTGCATTGCGGCTCTCCATTGGTACATTCTCTTGCTCAGTATGAGCCCTGTTGGTCTCCATATCAGCTTTCTCTTGCTCTAGAAGCACTCGTAATTTGGCCATACCCTTTTTAACATTCGTGGCATTCTCCTCTGCTATAATCTCCTGCGTAATACAATAGAGGTCTTAGGAAACATAACTTACATAAGTACACGCTGATGATATGAATAATGATGGTTCTATAATCTCATAAATGTTCATAGTTGGCTTGCTTTTGTCAAGAAAAAAAGGGGCGGGGCAACAATTCTCATTCTCATAATCATATATTTTGAAGATTGTGAAAACATATATATCACCTTCACAATTGATAACTACTACAGATTTTGTAAGCTAATTTTGCTTTCCCGGAAGGGTTACAACGCACACAATAATAATGGAAAACAATCATCATTCTTATTCTCGTTCATTTTACGCAACTTCCTTTTCTTTTAAAGGCATTTTAGGCAACCTCCTTTATCTCTGGAAAAGATATCCAAAGTATGTTATCATTTTGCAGAAAATGGTGAAACGTGAAAGTACATTACTTATAATCAACGAAAATAACATATGTTGATGTTCTGTTCAAAATGGGAATAGACATAAATTGTCGTGAACCAAGGTGTTAAAATTATAACATTAAGAATGAATTGGAAAATTCATTAATCGTTGAAATATTTAACAAAGTTCACACAATCATTCACATGTTGGGTAAAAAGGTAAAAGAATAAGTATCTCAAAAAAAAAGCTAGGCTCATCTTTTAGCAATTACAGTAGTGCATATGCACTAGGAAAATAGGATAGTCCTCGACTAGAAGATAGTTGGAACAGTCTTCTAAACAGGTCTGACATCTTTTTCTTTCAAGTGTGGTGCCCAACAAAAATATTGCCAATGACACAGTCTGACCCTACTCGGCTATGTCAAACGGTGGGTTAAAATGAGGTACCTTATAACCCAACGCCACTCCAATACTTAGAAAAGAGGTCCCAGAAACTAACACGTGAGCAAAAGATCCGACTCTCCAATGGGAACACTATATGTAAAGTTCAGCATACTAAGGGTGTGTTTGTTTTAAAAAAAAAGTATTACTAGCCCTCTTACTCTTACCACTAAGAGGTGGTCGACGTTTTGCTTGTTTGTTTTTTTCTTTTGAATCAGACCAGTTAGACATATAACATCTTACTCAGTAAGAGGTGGGGGACTTGTCTTAGGGTGTGTTTGTTTTTTAAAAAAAAAAAGTCTTACTGGCCCTCTTACTCTTACCAGTAAGAGGTGGTCAGACGTGTTGCTTGTTTGTTTTTTTCTTTTGAGTCAGACCCAGTTAGACATATAACATCTTACTCAGTAAGAGGTGGGGGACTTGTCTTACTGCCTCTTACTCGATAAGAGATTGAAAACTCGTGTTAATATAATATATTTGATGGTTTATTAACTATGTTATATTTATGATAAAAAGTCTTGTTTCATATTTACATAAGTTACTTAAATAAATTGCAGAAACGAGCACTTAAAATCATTCGGACAATTATAAAAAAACAAACAACATTATTTCGTCCAGATTTAAACTTTCTAGCCACCTCAGATTCAGACCTAAAACATCTTAATGAAACAAACACACCCTTACTGCCTCTTACTCAATAAGAGATTGAAGACTCATGTTAATATAATATATTTGATTTGATGGTTTATTAACTATGTTATATTTATGATAAAAAGTCTTGTTTCATATTTACATAAGTTACTTAAATAAATTGCAGAAACGAGCACTTAAAATCATTCGGACAATTATAAAAAAACAAACAACATTATTTCGTTCAGATTTAGACTTTATAGCCACCTCTTACTGGTAAGAGGTGGTAGTCAGATTCAGACATAAAACATCTTAATGAAACAAACACACCATAACAGCTAAGCTTTTAAGGCATCCATATCATATCATTCATATGTGCCTTTGGACCATATGGAACAGTTGTAGTGAAGGAAATTAACATTCAGCCTAGCTTCATTTGCAACCCCTCATGAAATGAAGATGTTTACACGTTTATTTTAGTTCCAAAAAGGAGAAACCAAAAACAAATATAAAATACCAAAAGTTACCATCAAAATAATTTTTGATGATAAAATGAAAAGAAAAAGAAGCTAGGTTACATCAGAACTCTCCAATTGAAACCTCATACGAGGATCTAACTGAGTTTGCTAATTGCTGCTATAAGTACGATGCATGGCAGATAAGAATAACCTTGATAATGTAAATACCTCGCGTGAAACCATTGTGAATGTGGCCCCTGGAGAGCTATCTAGCAAATAGTTTTTGACTTCCGTAGACATGTTTATTATCTCCTTTGGAAACTGCCACTCATATACCAATAATGGATAAATCTTTATACTCTCTAAGTTAGCAAACGGAGAAGGCTGATGCGAAATTATTTCCACAGATGAAGAAAGATGCTGCAGCAAAAATTACAAAACAATTATAACATTCCAATTATATAAGCTCGTCCGTAGAGGCACTAAATGCAAAATGATTTTACCGCTATATATAAGGACTCAATACAAAAAAGCATCATACTTTTTTTGCTTGGATCTTTTTAATGTTTCCGGAATTACGACTCTATAAACATTAGGAACCAATAGTTACATACCTCGAAAATTTCCAAGTTAAGTGTCAGATATTTTACACTGTAAAGAAGTTGAAAAAGACCAACAATATTTTGAGGGTCTTCCTTGTATGGTCTTTCTAAAAAGATATCCGCCTTCTCCAAAGAATGGAAATCTTCAGCAGCAGAGAACTTTAAAAAATCAGAGCATTCAAGGAGCAAGTAGGCAAGATCAGGCGCAGAAATCATAATCCCGCTTGAAGTAGGTGCACATTTTCTAATAATGAGATTCTTGAGTTTAGGTGCAACCACACTGAGCAGTCTCAGATAAATGGGTTCCTCGACAATAGTGAGATTAGAAAGTTGGGAATGAAATATATTGAAATCAATATTATTCGATCCCATCATTTTGCAGCTAGTTAAGGTGAGATTCTTCAAGTTCACACACTTGGAGATAAGCCCACTGAAATTATCAGTATTGTCACGAGACAATGTCATTCCATGAAGATGCAATGTGGTTAAAGCAGGGACCTCCCACGTAGATGTAAGGGTCACGGAACCAAGATAAGCGTTTTTTAAAATGAGATGTTTAAGAGTCTGAGAACGAAAAAGAGAGAGAGGAAACTCAATATTACTCCTAACCAAGCTTGTAATATCCAGTTGTTGGACATTGTGAGAGAATGCATACGCGAGAATTCTTTTGACAAACACTTGGCTAGCCTTTCCACTAAAACTGAGCTTCACCGAAGACACTTCCCTCTGATTATCGCGGCCGGAGAGAACATGTTTAACAAATTTTGAGAACTTGCGCAAATTTGGAAAATCCTCACATGAAAAAGCAAGGCACGTCATTGTAGTCCAGATAAACCTCCATCTAGATGACAAAGTACACGTTTTAACAGCATCTAGGGTTTTAATAAACGAGAGAATTTTATGAATAAGATCGTCAGGCAAGCTGCTTAGTCTATCTACTTCTACATCCAATCGCTTCTTATCATTTTCAGAACCCATTATCTCCCCAATTTAGATTGATAAGAACAATCATTCATGCATCCATTGTATCCTTCCAAGTGAACTCCACCAGAATTTCAAGATTCATTGTTTTCTCTGTCTTCGTCTTGCTGCTAAACCGTCATCATGTCATCTTTTTTTCCTATAAAAGCTGCAAATTTATAAAGTTTTATTAACAATGAAAACAAAAACTAATGATATAAACTTTTATGGGTCCTATTTCCATATATGAAATGCCATTGTTTGAGCTTAATGAAGTAACAGAAACCGGTATAACTTTCCCTCTATCAGTAATTGTCCTTTATTGCCTCTATGCTCGACAGACCAAAACTGAATTCTAAGCATGTTCAACGATAACAAAGTTAACTTTGCAAAATATTTAATGATTTGTTAGGTCACCTTCCTACTTTAACCTTATCATGTAGAACCTAGTTTTCCTACCAACAAAAACACTTGTAACCGTCGTGCAATAGTTAATCACTTCGGTTACTCTTCAATGCCTAATAGACAGTAAAGGATGGCAAAGGGGGTGTTTGGTTTAGCTTTTTTTATTAGGCATATTTAGCAACAAAAAAATAAAAAAGAGTGAAAGACTATTGTAGTATGACTTTATTTACCATTGGCGCATTGCCCGGTGGTATCCGGTCAAGGAGGGCTTTTAAAGAAATAGGTCATGGCTTCAATCCCAACTCCGGGTTAAAGGTGACCGGAATGTGGAAGGTGCTCATTGCCTGGGGTTAGGTCCTTGGGGAAGGATCAATCGGCACCCAAAAGGGAGCACGGGGTCAGGGTTCACAGCCTATTTAAACCTTTTAAGTAAGCTTATGAGCTTATTTATGGGGTTTTGGTAAGCTCTTTTTTGTGGCTTATT